>VWZK01000719.1:0-14360 GCA_013396935.1 Baryphthengus martii | reverse complement strand
GGAGCGCGGGTGAGGCCGGGCCGGCTCTCCCGGCGCCCGGCCTCCCCTCTGGTCTCTCGTTCCCCCGGGGTCCTGCAGCCCCTCTGCCCCGCTGCAGCTGCGTTTCTGCCGAAGCGTCCCTGAAGCATCTCGGCCGCTCTGAGAGTTTGCTACGAACGGTTTGTCTGGTAAGAGCGACCCGGAGGGAGGCTGGGAAAAGTGAAAATAAACCCGTTTAAAAAGGGGCTGACTGTCGCTACGTAGGTGCAGATTGGATTTGCTGAAAGGTCTCTAAAATTTTCAGTTTGGGGAGATGGTTGAGGAGAACGCTCAGAATCGATAGGTTTTTTTTGTACTGTAATGCAAACGTAGCGGTTTTGATGACTCTTTAAAGAGGAAATTGCTCTTCTCAAGCAAGAGTTGTCTTTCTATCGGCGAAGTGGTGACACTTCATAGCGAAGGTGGTGGCTCAGAAGCGACCTCGCATCAAATTGGCTTGGAAACAGTCTGTGCCAAAACAAGTGCAGGCTCATTGAGTGTATCTTGAAAAGGATGGTGCAGTAATAGCTTTTCACAACACAGCCTTTCAGTGTCGGTGGCCGGTGGCATGGTGACCTGCAGAGGCGTGCGTTAGGGCATTGCAACAGTCAAATGTTTGGTCCAAAAGATGCTGCTTTTACCTGGGTGAACACAAAACTAGCTCTTTATAGCAGAATGAGTGATGTGACCAGAAATTACAAGACAGGAACAGATGTTTTGTAAACACATTTCACATGCATGGCAGAAAAAAAAACCAAAACAAACAATCTTTAGCATGTCAAGTTCTGATGAATGCAAAATGCATGTTAGCATTTCCCAGAACTGAGACTGGGAACTCCAGTTCATAATTGTCTTTGGTGTTAACGGTATAGACTGGATAAAGAAACTGGTTTGGTGGCCTATACATTTGTCTGTGCTGATTTAGCTTTGTTCCCTTGTCAGCTGTATATCTTTCTTCCACATGGCTCAATGACCCTGTTATGTCTTCAATCATCAAGAGACAGAGTAGCTCTGTATTATTTTTATTTTTGATAACCCAAGTATTGCATCNTTCAGAGCCCTTTCCAGTACTTTGCAAATTCACAAACAATCTAGTAGGTTCAACACATCTTTCATTGTGCATCAATTGTGATTCACAAGGCCCTGAAGTTTCTTTAAAGAAAAGAACGTTCTGGGTTGAGTTGACTGGGTAAGAATGATTTGGAAACCTTGAATTTCCCAAACGCTTTTGAGAAGGTGGTTTACCAAAAGCTTTTAAGAAAGCTGGCCTCTCTCAGAAATGGAGGAAAGGTCATTCAAGAGCTTACTAAGTGTTTAAAAGAAAGGGTACTACTATGTTAAGGTGAACAGGTGGAAGATTTTCTGCTCTTTAGTACTTCTCGCTAATCTGAAGGATTGGGCTAAAGAGCGAGGGACAAGAGAAGGTACACAGGGGGAAGATTTGGCTCACTCCAGTGGCCTCTGTCAGAGACGGGTATCAGGTCTGGCTGGTCTGGGGTTCAACTGGATCAGTACAGCACCTCAAATTAATTTTTTTTTTATTTCCAGAATACCGATTTTTCCTGATGGAGAAGTTACTAGATGCTTTCTGATGTCACGATAAGACTAGTGCTAGACTTTAAGTTTAGGATCTGAGATGTATGCTGTGGTTGTCTTTGGCTGCCAAAGGAGATTGAAGAGCAGCATTTACTACAGATGAGCACTCTGACTTCCGCCTGGTACATTGACTGTTACCATTGAGTGGAAGGAAGTGTGCCTCCTTCCTCTTCCAACCATCCCAGGACAACATGGATTATTCTCCCTGCTCTTGCTTAGTTAATATCTCAACACCCTGAACCTCTTCAAACAAATATCTTGTCAGTATCCTGAACAGATGCAGTGCTCATAAGTCCGATAACTTTCTCTCATCCATGGGGCAGCACCTGGCAACCACAGTGCCACTGCTAGACTTGTTTGTAGTGTTTTGATACAGTCATGAAGTCTTACTTTCCAGCCCCAGACAGGAGAGAAACTTGCATGTTTTCTTCTTTTATGATTCATAAATAATTTTATTTTCAATACCTGCATATATTTATTGAATATAAATTTTAAATAAACTGAATATCAATTCTAAATTCTGAGTGATTGTGAAACAGCACGGTTGAAATTATCTCTCTGTTCTATCCACTTAGATTAGATGCAAATGGTGCTTCCTCGGAGTGGTAGTTTGGCTGCTGAGATCTTTGCAGCCAGTAGGTTAATACTGAAACTTCTGAAGAAATGTGAGGGGAAATGTTTGACAGAAGTAACTGTTTTTCAAAAATATTTCTACCTATTGAAGAGATGTTTTCACCTATCACAGAGCATCAACTTTAGTATTCCCTTTCTTTTCTCATTCTGTCTCTAACTCCAGAAGGACGTAATGATTTAAAAATTCTTCCTCCCTCAAATGTACCTGACAAACCCAAATTTCTCCTCTGGATTCATATACAGTAATGCTGATTCAGCCCCTTTTAGATCAGATTAGTAACAGAAAGATCCCTCATCAGTCAAAAGGAAAAAAGCCCTCTGATCCTTGGACTGTATTTTCCAGAAAGCGATGTAGGCAGGACTACAGAACACCAGTGTCGGGGTTTTGCTTGTTTGATTTTTCTTTTGTGTTTTCTCTCAGAGAAAACAGATGTTCAAAGTTAATCTGTCTCCAAAATTTTACACATTTAATGCAATTTTGCAAATAGTTGGCCTAAGTTATATCAAGTACTGCATTGTAAACGTTGAAAGGAAGAATTGTATATCAAAGGAAAATGTAGATGGGATTTTTGAGTATAGCCTGTCAGCTTGCGGTGTGGAAGATACCATGATGGCCATGATGCAAAAAAATCTGAATCTACTCCTCAGTCTTCACCAAGAAAGGTCTCTTTAGAGTTCAGTTCTTACCTACTGGAAAGAAAATTTGATGTTTGTACTCTAAGATACTAGGAAAGAAAAAACTAATTGCCGAGGCAAATATTTGCTTTTAAAGAAACGTGTAAATATGTTTAAAACTTTTTAGTTTCTCTACAAGTCTCTTTTAGTTTACTTAAATTTTAAGGACGTGTTTGCGCACTGTTTTTTGTACAGAAGAAATAGCTTTTCCGTTAGTTTTATCTGTATTATTCCTTCTTTAAAGGACAAATGCTGTAACAGACAATCTTTTTACAGGTGTCCTGTTTTTCTTGACAGTGATTAAAGCTGCTTTGGAGGCGTTGTTACAATGACTACAACTGCAGAACGACGGTTTGTTAATCTCAGGAAACGTCTAGATCAGCTGGGCTATCGACAACCATTGGGAGTGGAGAGTTTACCTTTGGTGGAAAAGCTTTTTAGGTATGCAAAAGGTGATTGATTAAAAACACAGTAATAGAGTAGGCATTGTTTGTTTTTTTTAAAAATTATTTTTTGATGTGTAAGGAAGACTGCTTAGTCTGAATATTATTTTCAAGCAATGCTATTTCAGAGCTAAAATTCAATTTTTGTGTATGATGTAATCAAATGCGTTTGCTTAAGTGATGATAACATCTTAGGATTTCATTTAATTCAGTAGACTTGTCATCTAACCTCATAAGGTAGCCAAGAATAGTCACTACTGATGTGTGCTTAATGGACACACTCTTATAACTAATTGTATGAGAAAAAAATCCCTCTTGTCTATATTGTGACTTAAAATAAAACAGTCACAGCTTTTTTTTTTTTTTTTTTTCATCATCTCATTTGGAGAGGTTTAAATTTGCTATCTCTGACTTTGGCAACTTGGGCAGTGTGTCCGAAGCCCTTGCCAATGAAGACTGAGGCAAAGAAATTAAGTACGTCAGCCTTCTCCATATCCCTTGTGACCAGGTCTTCTGCTTCCTTCTGGAGAGGGCCACGTCTTCTCCATTCTTCCTTTTACCTCTGACATACCTGTAGACATTTTTCTTGTTGCCTTTGATGTCCCTGGCCAGATTTAATTCTATCTGTGCTTTAGCTTTCCTGCCCTGATCTCTGGCTCCTTTGACAACTTCATTATAGTCCTCCCAGTCTACCCATCCTTGCTTCCACTCTCTGTAGATTCTCTTTTTGCCTTTAAGTGTGTTCAGGAGCTACTCGTTCATCCATGCAGGCCTCCTGGCCGTCTTGCCTGCCTTCTTTTGTGGAATACATTGCTTCTGGGCTTGGAGGACGTGGTCCTTGAATATTGACCAGCTTTCTTGGGCCCCTTTCCCCTTCAGGGCTTCATCCCATGATACTCTGCCAAGCAGATCCCTGAAGAGGTCAAAGTCTGCTCTCTTGAAGTCCAGATTGGTGAGCTTGCTGCACACCTTCTTTGATGCCCTGAGGATCTTGAATTCTACCATTTTGTGGTCACTGCAGCTAAGGCTTCCCTTGAGCTTCACATTATCCACCAGCCCCTCTGTGTTAGTGAGGACAAGGTCCAGCATAGCACATAGAAAAGAGAGTTTATTGAGT
Source organism: Baryphthengus martii (assembly GCA_013396935.1). Taxonomy (NCBI): domain Eukaryota; kingdom Metazoa; phylum Chordata; class Aves; order Coraciiformes; family Momotidae; genus Baryphthengus; species Baryphthengus martii. The sequence continues at coordinate 9,878 of VWZK01000719.1, read as the reverse complement.
TACCAGATATAAACTCCTGATATGCTTTCTAAATGTCTTTATTTTTTTTACATTTGTCCTGTCCTATTTAAGTGAATGATTCCTGTCTTTTGTTTTTTTCTTCCATAAACATTCTCTGTTTTTCTTTGGACCCATTTGTTCTACAATTAACATGGTCTCATGGCAATGGTTTTGTTTCTCAGGTCATAATAAATATTTACATCTGCAGTGCAAAGGCTGATAACTTTTGTAACATGTCCAGTGCTCCTTTATTCTAGTGACCTAGTTCATACAACTGAGAGCTTGCGTAGTGCAAAGTTATCTGCTGGAAAAAAAGAAAAAGAATGCAGCAATTTTGATGCTATTTTGGAACCTTATAAAACAGAGAATGCTCAGCTTACCAGGGAAAATAATGAACTACATTTAGAAATACTAAAACTGAAAGAGCAATCTGATCATCATGTTAAAGGTAATATAAAAATTATTATATTTTTTAATCCTTATGTGCCAAAATAAAGTTGCAGGTCAAATCCTTGATTCGCAGGTTCATTTATCTGTACTTATAAGTGAGTGGTCGTTGACTTTGCCTTTAATAAATTCAGGCCCATGCACAGACATTTGTTTTTGTAGTTAAAAAGTGTTTGTGGTCATGCAGATCACTGTTTTAGTCAAACATGAAAATGTGACAGCTTTTTAACATACTTTCATACCTTGAAATGCTACTTTTTGATTTAAAATTAAATACTGCTGTTAAATGTCCCTTTATTCTACAAAGGATTTTTATTTGTATAGGTAGATGTAGAAAATATTGATATCTTTGTGTGTCTGTCTGTATGTATACAAATATGTGTGTATTTGAAAACTTCTTGTTATAGAAAAAGAATATAGGATTCTTTTTATGCCTATCTTAGTGCTATTAGGAAAAATAAGAAAGATAAGGTAGCTTTTTTTCTCCCTTGAAGATTTGAAAGCCACCTTAAGGAAGGTTGAGCATGAAATAGCTGACTTGAAATTTCTGAATAACCAGTATGTACATAAAATTAAAATGCTGGAAAAAGAGAACAAAGCCAAGACTGAAAAAATTCAGCTGCTTCAGGAGAAGAATCTGCAAGCGGTGGTGCAAACACCTGGTGAGCATAAATAATCACAGATATTTCAGCTTTACTCTGTGTTGGTTGGTTTTTTCCTTTGTCTATTCAAAACATTTTTTTAATTTTTTTTTTCCTCTAGGAAGAGAAGTTACTAGAATAAAATAACTCTTCAATAAAATAAGATGACTTTTTGAAAGTTTTGGCTCTGAATTCTGTATTCTCTGTACGGGAGAAAATCGTTAGCATATTGCATGTGTTAAAGACAAATTTGAATACAAACTTAGATTCAGTAGAAAACTATTAAGTTGAAATGTGGCTGAAAAACACTGTTTATCAACAGCTATTTTTTTTTTTTTTTTTAATGCAGCTAGTTTAGTCAGAGGTGGGTTATTTGACACTTGAATCTTTTGGACAGCTAATTGATGTGTGACTAATTCAGACTTTTGTAACCAAGACCTAGTAGCAAGATGCAAAATACATCTACAAACAAATACTCTAACCCTCTGAAAGCTTAGACTATTTAAAGGGTCTTTTGATAACTTAGAAGTGTTTTAGACATTCATTTCAGCTTGACTTCTTTCTGTGGGGTTTCATTTTTCATCTTTTTTAAGCTAAGGGAAATAGAAGTATCTTTTGTGAAATTTTCTTTCCAAGAAAAAAAATAATTACTAAACAATAGAGGTTTATTCAGTCAGAAAATACTTCTTAAATGTGGAAAAAAAAAAAAAAAGTATTTTGTAATGTTTTAATTCGGCTTTATTAGTGAGGTAAATCACTAACAGATCCAACAAGTTTGAACTGTAGTATTAATATTTAGGTTCATAAACCCTGGGGAAAATTGCTTACACTGAACTTTGCATGTTTCATTATTATAAAATCTGGGCTTGTACAAAGTTGATACTTAACCTGCAAGACCGGTGGTGTCTAGAATGTTCCATTTTTGTCACCTTACTCCAGTAAGACTGAAATGCTGAAACGTGCAAGTCAGAAGCAGTGGGATAAATAGGAAATTTAATTTTGTGTTACAGAAGACAACTCCCTTGCTTTAACTCCATGTAATAGGCCTTTGGGTTTGGGCTTTTAGGTGGCCGAAAAAGAAGCATTCCCTTCAGGCGTCAACGCATGCAGATAGACCAGCCTGTCCCCCCGTCAGGGGTTAGTGCCTATCCGGTTCCTCAGCCAGAGGACCCTTATATCGCAGACCTTCTTCAGGTGGCTGATAATCGGTAATCTCAAGAACTTTTACGTTTTGAAGTATAGGTGTTAAAGATCTGCAGTGATTTTGCAACCCCACTCCCCTTCGGCTTTACAAATTTGCCTCCAAGGCAGTGGTACGTCATGATGCTTGAAGAGCGCTATGGTTCTTAGATAGGATCTTGCTTAGTGACTGACGATGCTGTCTGTAACAAAGTTGCAACGGGTATTTAATAAGCTGCTTATTTCCTTAAAGGATTACTCTTAAGATCCCTCTACTGGTTTTACTGTTGTAACTAATTTTAGATGGGGTATTCTGGAAAAAAAAGCTAGGTGTAATGTTTCGCATAGGAGTAAGCTGGTTTTTCCTGTTTATTTTGAAGACTAAAATATTCTTCATTTTTTTAATACCATTTTTGGCTTGTGAACCTCTATTATGAAAGGTTTAAGGGATTTCTTGATTTTTCTTATTTAGAATGTATCTGTAGAGAGTTTATATGGCAAAGTATTGGCAGTGAGGGGACTACAGGAGTGGCCTTTTTAGGAAGAGACTGGCAGCTGCTCTTTGCTGGTTACAGCCAGTTTCACCTGGCTTCAAAACAAGACCCTCCACAGGTCATAGCTGAGCCCATCAGCCAAGCTGATGGTTCCTCCGTGGAAATATCTTTAATAAAGGGTAAAAATTGATGCTGTGCAGCAGCAGTGGGAGGGAGGAGTAAGAAAAATGAAAGAGAAACAACCCTGTGGACAACATGGTCAGTTAAGGAGTGGGAGGAGGTGATTCAGTCACTGGAGCAGAGATGCCCCTTCAGCCCATGGAGAAGATCATGGTGATGCAGGTTGTCTATGCAGCCTTTGGAGAGCATCACATCAGAGCAGATATCTGCACTGCAGCCCATGGAGGACCATGTTGGAGCAGATATCCATGCTGTGGAGGACCCCATACTGGAGCCAGTGGATATGCCCTGAAGGAAGTTGCTGCCTGTTGCAGGCTCCTGGCAGAAACTGCAGCTTGTGGAGGGGAGCCCATGCAGGTGCAGGTGTTCTGGCAGGAGCTGTGGCCCATGAGGGTCCCATGCTGGAGTAGTCTGCTCCTGAAGGACAGTACTGCATGGAGACGACCCATGCTGGAACAGGGGAACAATGTGAAGAGGAGGAAGAAGGAGAAAAGCCAAAGTGTTACGAATTGACTGCAGCTCCATTCCCCATCCCTGCTGCACCACGTGGGGTAGAGAGGACATGTAAGAACGGGAAGTGAAGTAGTGAAGTTGAGCTTAGAAAAAAGCAGAGGGTGGGAGGGAAGGTGTTTTTAGTTTGTCTTTGTTTCTCATCATCCTACTCTGTTTTTAATTGATGACAGCTCAAATTATTTTCCCCAAGTTGAGTCTGTGTTGCTCATGACAGTAATTGGTAAATGATCTTCTTATTTTTATCTTGACTCATGAGCTTTTTTATCTTATTTTCTTGGCTATCCTGTTGAGGGGGAGTGAGAAAGCAGCGGAGTGGGAGTCTGGCTGCCAGCCAAGGTCAATGTGCTACAGTATCAAACAATGGCTTCTACATTAATATTTTGTATGAACAAAATTACTACTTTTTTTTGGTATAATATTTATGTTCAGGAGCAAAGGGAAAATAGTAGTATTGAATTGTTGTTTATATGTGATTATTCCGTGAATCCATGAATAAGGATATTGCTATGTTTTAGAATTCACGAACTTCAGTCAGAAGTTACAGAGCTACAGGAAAAACTGGAGATATCTGAACGTGGAATGAAAAATTATAGCAAACAGGTATGTTTATGGATTTATTTTTTTTTTATTATTATTATTATTGTTGTTATCTGGCTACAGTGGCCTTGATTGTAATTTGTGTTTCAACCTCATTGGGAAAGCACTGTAGGGATTGTGAAATACAATTATTCCAATTTGCCTACATTGAGCTATTTCTCTTCTTTTCTTTTGGACACAGCAGCAATGATAGGATACTTGACTGCTGCTTTGGCTGATAGACTTTGTTTAGCTTATTTGATGTAATTTTAATAAACTTGATGATCAGAAGTAGAGTTCATGTATGTCTAGGGGTTTTTAGTGCAGAAGCATTAACTGGTCCAAAATAGTAATTTGATCTACAGGTAATATTTTTTTTTTAACTATTTGGGTTTAACTTTTTTTAATTTTTAATTTTTGAAAGTTAGTTTATGAACCTCAGATTTTACAGTATTTTAATTAGAGTGGACTGATAAGATACATATGTTCTTTGAAGCGAGGGAATTGCTTGAATTGTTCATATGTTGTTACATCTTTCAATATCTAGGGATTAGTAGACACCATTCTCGTTGTTGTTGTTTACATTTTGGTTTTTGTCTTCCAGTATTCCCTGTTTTTCAGTGACTGAAATAGTCACTGAATTAGCTTATTTAAAAGCTTTTTCCCTAAATTTAATTCTTAGTCTTGGATGGTTAATTTGCATTATTCATGAACTTTACTTTAAATGAAAATTGTTCCTTTCTCTTCAAGAAAATAATTTAGTAGGAATGTTTCAGGGCTTTTTTTTCCCTGACAATACTATTTTATTATTTTTTTTTTTCCCCCAAAAATCACTTTTTTTTTTTTCAGAAAAATCCAGAATTAAAGAAATATTAACATTAAAGACAAAAATTAGGTGCATATCGTTTTCCTAAATGTTATATAGATGTTTATTTGAACAAAGGTTCTATTGAAAGGTATATAATATACCAAAGAACATTTATTTTATTTCCCTCAAGGTTGAGCTAAGAGACAAAGAAATAGAGCGCTTAGTGCTAGCATTGGATGGTGGACGTTCTCATGAGGTTATTTCTGTGGAATCGAGGAGTAAAAATAATGAGAAGCTTATCGCCCATTTGAATTTACAGGTGATGGATTTATTAGTGTCATTTAATCGAAAATAAAAATACTAGCAATCTTAAAACAAAAATACCGCAAAACTTGTAGCTCTTTTAAAAAAATCACTATTAGATACAAAACGAATCAATTTAACTTGCTTTGCTTTTTCAGTGGCAGTGTTTCTTGTCTAAGGAAATTTCATTTCTTGTTTTAAAAGTCTTTATTAGAGTGGTTTTGTTAGAGAATTCTGTGAATTCACATCTGCACATAGGAATGTTAATCAAAGAGTATTCAGAAAACTTCTGTAGGATACACTGTTTTAACCAACTTGGAAAATACTAAATTTCTTTTCATTTTTTTTCAATTTAGTTTTTGTACATAATGTTTCTAGAAACGCTACATGTACTTTATGATAAGGAGTAGTCCTGTTGATAATCTCATCAGATAGTGGGAAAACTTCCTTACTGAATTCCAGTGGTCCCAACCTTGAATCCAACAGAGACGTGCAAGGAAAAGATAAGCTTAGGATAAAGATGTTTGTGGTTACTGTGCAGATACTACATTTCAGAAGATTAGGTGGAACTATTGCTATCTAGTTTAACAATGCGTGTTAATATTTTAATGAAAAATCTCTTTCAGGTTGAGTATCTTCAGCAAACAAACAAAGAACTTGAAAATCGCATTCAAGACCTCTTGGACACAAAACAAAATGTGACTAGTGAGGTAGTGCATTTAAGCAATAAAAATGAAGAACTATGTCAAGAACTGAATGAAATAGACAACTTGGCACAGCAGCTGGAAAGGCACAAGGAAATTGTGCTTGAGACTGCAGATAAGGAAATAGGAGAAGCAAAGGTAATCACTGACATGTTACATAGTGAAGGATCTGCTCAGCTCTTAGTTGGTTTTATATCTTTTAAGTGCAGTAAATGATCTATCAGCTTATAAAAGAAGATTAAAAAGATTTTTATTTTTTTTCTGGTTTACTTAATGCTATGGAGAATTTCTCACTGGAAGATGTTTAATCACAGTAGTTTTGTCTCTGTATTAGGTGAGATAAGTTTGCTTGAAGCAATCTATCTTTCCTCTTCTGTTAGCTTACTATGAAATAAAATTCTGAGACACTTAAAATTATTGACAGGTAATATCTGTTTGCAACAGTGATGCCTGTGTTTGGCAGAGTTTTTTTCATGAGGAGTCATGCAATGGCTTTTTTAATTGTTGTGCTCCAAAAGAGCCTGGGTGTGTATACCACATTTTTTTTTGTTGTTGGTGCTTTCAGAAGTTCATTAGAGTTCTACTACTTAGTTTGGGAGATTACAAGGGACTAATGATACTTTATTTCTTACAAAAAAATCTTTTTCCCTAATTTTTTTAAAACAAATGAGTTGTTGTCATTTTGAGATGTAACTTTTAACGTATAGGTTAATTTTGGTTGTTAGAAAGAAATTGAAAGAAAGCACAGTGAAATACAGAATCTTGAAGAAACAGTAACAAGGCTTAAATCGGTAAGTAAAAATAATTCCAGTTCTTTTCTCTAGCATTTTTACCACAGTCATCTAGACGATTCTTTCATTTATTACAAAAATTAACAATTGACAAGAGAACTTTATAGTATTCCAAAACTCTTTTGTAACAGATTACTAATTAATAAACAAAAAAGCTAAAGAAATTGCATCATATTATTGCAAAAATAAACTGAAAGAAACCTCTGTAAACAGTGTGGTTGACTGTGTTCTTATGGTACACTTCCTTATTTCTGCTATCTGAAACTGTAATTTTCATGACATAATCATTTTTACCACAAATGAGTTATGACGTCCTAGAGGATTTTCTTCATTTAGAAACTACTTTGTCTCTTAATCTGCATATGAATGATTATGCAATACTTGGCTCACTCAGAAACAAAGCATAGTAGCCCAGATTACAAACATCAGTAATATCAATTACTTGAAGACCAAACTCTTTCCAGTATAGAGCAAGTTGTGTATTACTTGAGTACAGTGTTTTCTTTTAGTATTTCCAATGGACTTGGAAATACAAAAATATTTCATTTTCAAGGCACTCAATTATAGGAAAGACATGCCAAATAGCATTTATTTAGCTGCAGGGTTGAGTTGACTGAGATGTCATATTGTGATGTACTTAAACACCAAGAGTGCTGCTAAATGCCATTAAAAGTTATTTCTTGCTTTAGTTATTACTTTTTTCCATGTTTGTATCGCGCTATGTTTCTGATTGGTTTCTTAATTAAGGGCAATCTTGTTTATTCAGTTACTGATTGCAGACCATGTCAAAAATAACGTTTACTCTGATGTAATAAAAAGTAGTATAAAAACAAGGATGGTGTTTAAGAAATGTTAAAACATAAAACATCCAGGTTAAAAGAAGTAAACACTGTTGAATATTAAATGTTTAACAAAGTGTTAAATAGTTTTTTCCAAATGTCTACGTTGGCACTTCTAACTTTTTTAATAATACTTGTTACTTCAGGAGTTGTGCTCATGTCGTAGGGAGAACGAGAGGCTGAGTGAAGAACTCTTTGGGAAAACAGGTGATAAAGAGAATGTTGAACTGTTGTTGAACCAGCTTCAACAAGAGAAACAAAGGCTGACAGAAAAAACAGAGAATTTAGAAATAAAAGGTAAATCATCAAGTGTAGATTCCTGTATATTATCTTCCTATAATTTTTGAAATAGAAAACCTTACCTAGTTAAAAGGCAGTTAGTAATACTAAAAGATTCAATATATGTAAATTTAAAAGAAGACTGTAGGTCTTCAGTCAGAATTAAAGTGAAGACTTTTGTCACGGAAATATGTTTTTCATTCTGTATGTGTGAACTGAATGTGGACCTTTTGATGTGATCCCACAGGACATCCTAATACTCATAGTATGGCAGTTTCATAGAAACTAATTTCTCTTGTCCAAAACTGTTTTCACTCTCTGTCTTTCTGGGTGAATGAATTCAGAATGAATTCAGACTGTGTTTCTAGTTGGATCTTGAAAACCTTCAGGGATGGAGATTCCACAACTTCTCTAAGCATCCCATTCCAGTGTTTATCTTCAGAGTCATTTTTTTGTATTGTTTGTAATTGCCTGTAGCAATTAATTAGCATTTTTCCTTGTTTACCTACTGTGCATCTCTGAAGAAACGCTCCATCTATAACCTCTCTTGGTATTATCAGCCACTCTCCATCGGGCAAGTATTCTGCTCCCTGACCACCTTGGAGGGCCTTCCCTGGATTCCTGCAAGTTTGTCAACATCTTTCTTGTGCTAGGGGAGACAAAACTGAACACAGTGTTGTAAGTGTGATCTAATGAGTGCTAAGTAAAGGGGACTCACGTTTAGCCTACTGTCAACCAGGACTCTCACCTCCTTTTCAGTGGATTTGCTGCCTAGATGGTTGCTGGGAGTTGTCCACCCTAAATGCAAATGTCTTTGTTGAAATTCGTGAGGTTCCTCTACAGTTGTGTTTATTTCTTTTTCTGCAGAAAGAGAACTTGTTCTAGAAATAGAAAGAATGAGATTAGAATATGGTATAGCCCTAGGAGACAAATCTCCATCACGTCTAGATGCATTTGTAAAGACTTTAGAAGATGACAGAGATTATTATAAGCGAGAATTAGAGTATCTTCAGAAAATGATAAAGCGAAGGCCTAGCCCAAGCCGTAGGACTCCAGAGAAGGTAAAGTTCCTGCTGTTAATACAAGCTGAAAAAGTTATGGAAATATTGTAGAATCATTTCAGGAGATGTCAAATGTATTTTCAAATTCAATAGCAGTAAAGGAGTGTAGTAGTTAATAAATTACATTCTTAACATAAAAAAATTAACTGAGAAACTCCAGTGAGCTTTCATTTTATTTTACTATTCACATTTTACTGTAGCAAACTGATTAATTATTGGTCAGTTTGTTTGAAAGAAATAGAACTAGATGATAAACAGGAAAAGGATGAAATCTCATTGTCAGCTGTTTGGCTTTTTCTCCTTAACAGTTATTGTTGTTTAAATCATACCACCAATTTCAGCCTTTTTCTTAAAATTAGAATTTATTGTGTATGGTTTTTCTATGTATTAATAATCTTGTGAGTTCTTTGTATTTATTATCCAAATATTTTAATTAGCATATTTTAACATAAATTTTATTAATCACTTTGCAGAGTGAAGATCTTAGATTGATGACCAGAGAAAGAGATGAGCTACGGTCCATATTAGACAGATTTGAAAAACACATGATAGAAATTCAATCCAATGTCAAGTTATTGACTGCAGAAAGAGATAGATTAAATGTTCTTTATGAGCAGGTAAAAACAATTGGCATTGAAATAACCAATCAATACTTGTTGTACTGTTGCTTGTTTAAAATGAAAAAACTGTGTAGTATAGAACTTGAAGAATATAGACCTACTAGAATACAACCAAGAATAATAAAATACATGCCTATTTCTATTACTTGGTAATAAAGTTATGTATTCCTAAGTTATTGTATTAACCTCAAAGCCATTATAACTTACTGTACAGGCATTTGGAAATGAGAGCGATCAGGAAAAGAAATCATCAGTAGAACGTGTGAGAAAGTGGGGTAAGGATACAGGCTAGAGAGCAAGGAAGACGTAGCTGTTAACTGATAAGAAAATATAATAAAATTAGGCTATTCTTGGAACAGAAAAGGATCACGCGTGTGTTGGCAGCATGAGTTGCTATGCCTCTGTGTGATTTAAGGAATGTATTTTAGTTATCTAGTTAAAAA
>VWZK01000718.1:32429-67578 GCA_013396935.1 Baryphthengus martii | reverse complement strand
TGAGCTACTCTAGGTTCCTGCTCTGGCAGGGGGGTTGGACTCGATGATCTTCCGAGGTCCCTTCCAACCCCTATTATTCTGTGATTCTGTGATTAAGGGACCGGAATATCTCTTATCTGGAAAGGCTGAGAGACCTGAAGCTGTTTAGCCTGGTGAAGGCTGAGAGGAGATCCTGTCAATTCTTGGTCAATATCTACAGGGTGGGCTTTGAGAGGGTGGGATCAGTCTCTTTTCAGTGGTGCCCTGTGATAGTACAAGAGGTAATGGTCACAAACTAGAACACAGGAAGTTCCACCACAAAATCAGGAAAAACTTCTTTCATGTGTGGGGGAAAGAGCAGTGGAACAGGCAAACCAGAGAGATTGTAGAGTCTCCTTCTCTAGAGACTTTCAAAGCGTGCCTGGGCACACTCCTATGCAACTTGCTTTAGTTGAATCTGCTTTGACAGGAGGGTTGGACTAGATATCTCCTGAGGTCCCTTCCAATTTCTACCATTCTGTGATTCTGTGAACCTTTTTAATTATGATTTGGGAGATGATGGCTTTTGCTGGCATTCATTTCGATTGAATTTATTTTTAACCTTTGCACATCGGCTCATCATAATTTAATTGAAGTAACAATTTAATGGGAGTAAGTCACTCTTTTGATAAGTAGACCTCCTAATTGAATGCTAGAATTAGGTTCACATGTCACTTTGTAGACCTATGTCCATTTTTAAGGCATTATTTATACTTCAAAATTTCTTTCAACTACTGCAAAGACTGCAGACACTGACAGTCACTTACAGGAGTAGCCACCCTGCTTGTTACAGGTGATTATAGAATGGCTTCATTTAAATAAAACATAGACAGCAATTCTCAAGCCTGTAAGAGGCTATTGGTACTTTGCCTGACATCTTTTGGTAAAGCCTTGCTGATGCAAGTGGCTAGCCAGTTTTTGCAGATGTGATTTCTGCTGGCTAAGAAAGTTGCATTGTCCTGCCTTTGTTCCCATCTGGAGCCTTCGATCATTTAACACTTTGTGACCACAGAGAGATGCTGCTGGATTCACAGACCTTTCTTACTGTAACTCAGCATGTGTGGGTGGATCTGGTAGGCTCAGTAGCAGGTCTTTTACTAATCCAAACCTATTTCTGTGCACTTCATCTTACCACCTCTGAAATCAAGATGATGTATCTTCATTTACACAGATGCTGTTAGTGTAATTGCACTGAAGAGTTAAGGTACTGTAGTAATGGACACCACATAGTACCAAAGATGACATAATATCTACTCCAAGCTTATCTGCTTTTTAAACACTGTTAGGATATGATCCTGTTCCCTTTGGAATCAACAAGAAATTTTGCATTGGGTTTGAAAAAGTCAGGATCTGTCCATATAGAAAAAATGCTTACTGAAGAGGTTGTTTTAGTGGCTTTGTGCCAGATTAGAAAAAACAGTATAGTCTTTTTTGATCATATCATGCATGTCTCTGTGCTGGTCAAAATGTGTCACAGTGATAGAAAGGAAGTCTCTCCAGGAAACATGACTCTTCTGCTGCAGTTAAGAAAGTTTCTTCAACTTTGCTTCCTTCGTGGGTTTCCCCATGAGTTTTCCCCATGGGTTTCCAGGAGATTCACCATGACTTGCCTAACCTGAAAAATGCAGTTAAGGGAAATACAGCTTTGTACTTCTCTGCTCAGTGACTCACTTTCTCTGGTGTGTATCACTAACCTGCTGCTATTTCCATGTGCATGTGTGAGATCCTAGCTAGTGAGTTACTCTTCCAAGTTACTCAGTACCTGGAGTCAGGGAAGGACAAACATCGTGTCATTTCAGGGTTTTAATTTCTGAATGTGAAAGGTCAAGTAAAGGTAAGATTCTGTGTGGTGACACTGAATCTGCGCATCTCTGTGGTGTGCTTTGTTACAAGAGAAGTAAAGTGATTGCTGAACCAAGACGGGGCCCACAGGATGCCAGGGTGGACTATTCCAAGGTGAGAAAGTAAACTGCAGCTTGTTGTAGGTGAGTCAGACAAGATGCTGTGGTCCTGACCCAGCACAGCCACTGACAGCTTAGCTGAAAATGCTCAGTTACACCCAGATCAATGCAGCAAGAAACAGGATCTCTTCTTTTGCTTTTCTGCCTCTGGGACCCACCTAGGCTGAGCCTCATAGCAAGGCTCTGTTCCCATGTCCTATTTCCCGTCCAGTGCTAGCCCCCTACTACCACTTCTCTGTGTACTAGGGGTTGCACCTAGAGTGTGCAGACATTCTTCCTCCAAGATGGACCAGGGACACTCTAATAAATCTGGCTGCAAGTAGGAGCGGCTCAAGCAAAGTGTGGAGGAGAGGGAAGGCATTGAGTAGTCCAGGTCTAGGTCCAGGTCCCGGTCCAGGTGCAGGTGCAGGTATGTCACACAGGGATTGTCTCAGCCCTTCCTTCTCCTTGAGCCTAACAACACTCTCAGCTTCCTGCAAATGAAGACGCCTCTCTTCAAAGGGAACTTCAGTCACATTTGCAGGGCTTTTTGGTTCAATTTTACACCATATAAAGCTGAGTTAATTGGACAGATGATTAAACTAGTCTTGCATCTTCTCGGTTTTCTTTGCTCTTGTTAGTTGTACAAAGACATGTATTACACAGAAATTATGAAGTGCAAATCTGGATTTTAAATATTTGAATGTTCCACAGGTTAGAAAAAAGAAATTTGGTATTTTAGATTAACAACACTTCAAGGGACACTTTCCTGGCCATAACTGCAGGCAAAGTGACAGACCTGGGCATCCAGTTTTCAAAATGTGTATTATTACTTAGATAGCACTGATTCCTCAAACACCTTTAAAGTATTTTTCAGATCTTTGAAGTATTTGCACTTGCCCTGTGTGGTAGAGCATTGCAGTTGATTTGGCAAGGAGAGAAGAGAGCTATTATGAGATGAGGGCTGCATTCACCTGGGATTTCATTGATGCAAGTACTAGCAATGTGCTGGGGTCCCAGAGTGGCCTCTGTAATCCATGGGGTCACTACCTGGGTCTCCCTTATAGAGCTGGGGCATGCTGGTTTCTACATTACACTGTTGGCTAAGGTAAATGGATTTTCAAATATCTATTTCTCTGTGGGACTCAAGTGCTTGTCTTCATTTAGGATTCATAATCATGAACTCTCCTCTGGAATGAGGTGCTTTAAACTGTTCATTTAAAGTAGAGATTAGGGATCTTTTCCCATAAAACATGGCCAGCACAGAGTGAAAAGGCAGACTGTTATGTATTCATTTGCAAGGACTTAGAGCACTTGCCTAAGGTAGAGGAGGTCCCAGCTGGAATACTTCTTTTTTTTGTGGAGGCTTCAGATACACCTGTTTTTTCCTTAGTCACCAAAAGGAAAGCTATGTCTGAACGGAAATTTGAACCTGCACCTGTGATTTTCAGGTTAGTTCTTTGATCACTGGACTATCAGAGCACAAGAAAAGAGGTATTCATAGCACAGATCAGTTTAGCCCACTATCTTCCTTCCTTACGTTCTTCAGTCTCTAAATGTTTTCTGCTCCTGGGCTCAATATGATCTTTACATATGTAGCAGTGCTTACTGGATTTCTCTTCCATAAGCTTATCTAGTCTCCATTTGAATCTATATACATTTTTAGCTGACATTATCAACTTCTTTTAGAGCTCATCAGCTTTCAATAATTTGCTCTGTTCCACTACTTACTGCATTAAAAAATTCACCTATTATTGTTTATTTTGAACCTGGGCTCCTGCTAAATTAATCTATTGCTCCCCTGTAAGTTGTTCTGGGAGAGACAGCAAACAATTGATTTCTACTCACCCTCTCCTTGCACTCAGAATTATATAGACCTCTACAGTTTCATTCCTCATTTGTCTCTTACAGACCAACTAGAGCTGGATTACTTGGCGATTCTTTATGAGTCAGGCATTCCATGCCTTACCATCCTTCTACTCTAATATCATTCTCTAAAATATGTGTTGTAGGAGTACTGTTTTCAGTAATGGAGATGATTAAAAGATACTATATCTTCTATTCCTGCTCTGGGATAGATGTATTTCAAAACCAAATTAAAAGCATGTTTACGTGCCTGCGGAAAACATATTTTAGGCATAGCTGCATCAGGGGTAGTGCTATAAGATTATGTATAAGGAAGGAGAAGAGTGTTATATCTGTGTAATTGATTAAAATGAAAAACGCTGTCCTCTGTTATTCAGGTTAAAGTGGAGTATTCAGGGAGTAGAGTATCCAGTGGTTCATAAGTTTTATGAACATCTGACAGGATATTGTCCTAAAATATTTATTGGTGACATGGCTATGAATCAAACAACAAAGAGTGTTCCAAAAATGTAACTCTGTTGCTTAGCTGCTGTGTGATGAAAGCATATAAGCACCACAGCAGAATGACAGATTTATGAATTGTTAGGACTGACTAATTTGAAGATGTGAAATACCTAGTTGCGTTTAAATTGATGTTAAGATCCCTGTTGCTGTCAATGAAACTCGCTTACCTAGGCAGGTAACTAGCAAGGCCATCCTGAAACAAGGCTCGCTCTTTATCTGAATGGCTAGCAGGTCAGTGCTAGAGCAGTAGTTTTCATTGAGGAACTCTCATGCACTCTCCCACTGCATTCTGACCACTTGTGCCCTAAATTTCTGCTTTAAAAACTGAAATGCAAGAATAATTTGTGTTTCTCACTATGTCAGTTGTGTGCTAATACAACTGGTTAAAAACCCTGCATTTTCAAAACTTTGAGGAACATTTGCTTTAGTGAAAAAAGAAGAAAAGAAACTCATCATCTTTTATCACTCTGTGTTTTAGTTAAGACTTAAAAAAATGTCTCAAATGTTTCCCTTTTTAATAAAAAGAAATTAAGAGTGAGAATGGCAACGGAAAAACATTTCCAGATCAACTTTGAGAGAATAAGCAAAAAAAGGCGCACCTTTCTGAAGTGACACGGATTCTTTCATCATTGGAGGAATTGAATCGGTCATCTTTTTCTCTAAAATACTCTTCTATGCACTGCTCTTCAAAATCATGGACTTTTTTCAATTCATCCTCAGTTATGAAAAGTTCTGTGGAAACAATGGAAAAATGTGAATTTGTCTGAGATTAATACATGAAATTAGCTACATTCTTCTTATTGTGGAATTCATGGACCAGATTTTCAAAAGCTGGCTTAAAATTTATCAAGCATTTTGGTATGAAAGGAGATAGATACAGCTAATTACCAAATTAGTGGCTTCAATTATATATGCTTCTGGAGATAGAAACACTTAAGCAGGCAAATGCTGAGCAAACATGAATGTGTTTTGATTGCATGAGATCTAAACACAGCTGCTGGTCAGGTCCTGGAGAGATGGTGGGAGCCAAAGCCCACCTGTAAACTAATATAACTATAATCAAATTAGTAGACTGCTAGGACTGCAGGATCTGTTTGACATGGCAAGAGCTGATACCTGTAGGCAGCAGCAAGGGCTGCTGTAGACAGTATGATGTGGGTGGGAGGAGAGCAGTCTGATTGCACTTGCATCTCCTATGCCACCACATGGCTCCAGCTCCTTTCTCACAAAAACGAACTGTGGCATGGGCTAATGTTCGGAAAAGATCTCCCTTAGTGCCCTGCCTCTGGCATATATACACTGGGTGACATGGAGATATTCTACATTGAAGAACTAGATAAAGGAGAGGAGAAGAAGTGTCATCAAAATAATCTGACAGGTTTTCCATCATGTTATGGGAGTTTGTATTAAAGTATCTGGAGGAACTGCACCTCCAGTTTAAATTGGTGTCAAGAAGAGAACATGTGTTTACAGAATAATTGCTTCTTACCATCTCTCATCTTATCCAGCTAAAAAGTGTGTTGGGGGACGTATGTGCTGTTTGCTTAAAAAGTAGGAATGCTCTCGGTATTTTTTGCAAATAAAACTGTGATCTAAAAGTGTGCTGGACTGCAAGAGTTCCAGCAAAAATAGAAGTCTAGCAACAGCAAAACAAAACCTTAACGGAACAAAGTGGGAAACAACCCTAAAAAACGCCAGGAAAACATAGCTTCATTAACGTTCTGAGGAAAACTAAGGATTGGACAATGACGGTAAAACTGATTCAGGTAAGATTTTTGTAGTTAAAAGTAGTTCTCTGGTGGAAAGGTTATCAAGGTGCTGAACTTAGCCTTTATTCATGTCAAACACTAGATATTACCAAGGGCACTGGAAAGTCCCGCTCTGTATATTGTCTAAGGCTTACTTAATCCATAGTCTCTCTCATCCGGGTCACTTTCATGCTTCCGCCATCTGCAGCAGAGGTGTTGGAATATCATAGTCATATGGCTGAAAATGATGAGAGGTGGTGGGAGAACAGGTCTTTCGTGAAATGTCATGATTAGCTGATATCTCTGAAATTTCCATACTTGGTTGGATATGGATTTCACTTCAAAAAATGTATTGCTAGAAGAAGAAAATAACATTGGATTTAAATGCTTTTGGGTACTTTGCCAAAGATGATATGACATCAACTTAATTAGATGCATTTCAGTCATAGTGGCAAATCTTTCCTTCTCATAAAAAGAGAAAGAATAAAAGGAATTAGTAAGTTTGTGTTTCAGCAAAGCATAGTGGCAATCAGCCATTTCAAAATACCTTACTACTGTGTACATCTGCTCTGTACAACCACTGTCTTACAACAATGCAACGATATAGGAAAGTATTTTTATTCTTGTTTTCCATATCAGGAGTGAATGATGCCATAACTGAACTTTAATTCTTTTGGCTTCTCTTCCCTAATCCCCCTCAGGTGGCTGTCCTTGGAAAGGAGAGAATGTGAAGAACTTGGCATTTCCCTCATTCCCTGGAGAAAAGCTACTGCCTCTTTCCCTCTCTCATCTTTGTATCATCTGAAAATGGATGTCAGCCAGTGTATTCAGCTTAGAAGCCTTCTTAGGCCAAGAATAATGTCCATCGCCCCCAAGTCCATACTTCGCAATGTGTCACTCACTTGAAAACAGCAATAAGAAGGTTCACCAAAAGGATGTTTGCAACCAAGAGATAACAGGCCATGATGGCAGGAACGATCCATGCTCCTGTCTTGCAGGGAGGTAGCTGGATTATTTTGCCATCTTCTCTGGTTTCATTTTGACCACAAGGAGCTGGGAAGAAAAATACCAAAAAAAAAAAAAAAAAGCAACATGGGAATAATCTTATTTTTTAAGTGCTTCTTACAGATATGTATAAATATTTGCAAATGCCTGCCTGCTAAAGCAGTATCTTCCAAATAACAGTGGCACTGATACTCCCTCAAAAAGTCTGCACTTGCTATCACAGATTTTACAAGCTGCAGTTCTTGTTACCGTGTGTAATTTGCCATAAATATAAAGATATTCCCCTCAGAAACTTCAGGAGATATGCCTGATGTGAGTAAGCTGCCTGGTTGCATACAGCTAAAATATCATGGTACTCTGGCAGTAATTAGTGGCTGTGCATATAAAATTATCAAAATGTTTAATTCTGGAAAAAAGCTCATGTATTAATTTTTTTTAATGGTGGAAGCTTGGTCTTTTTCTTTTTTTTTTGATTGATGAAGAGGGATGTGATAAATATCATACGGAAAAAGAAGTACATGAAAGTAAATTAAAAAGTAGACATGTATTGTGTTGTGCTGCACTGCCCTGAGCCCCTCTGGGACATACTCATAATGACCCTCTGCTATTAAGGACTTTTGACTGCATGCCTAGAAACAGTGGGGAACGTTAGAAAGTCTTTACTGTACTAGGTAAAGGGATGTGTAGGCAGCAGTGTTGCCACCTGTTTCTTCCCCAGACGCTTTGGAACCAAAATGATCTCAATATTAACATTGCAGAACTGAAGCAAGGAGAGAGAAAACGTGAAATAGTTTTCCTTGTTTATTTTTTTTACATGCCTTCACGTGCTGTGGTGGATGGTCTGCATTTGCAAGCTGTGTTCAGTTTCTGCCTATCTAGCCTAGTCCTAGTGGTCATAAGTACCTCTGTAATCAGCTCTTCAAGAAAATAATTAAAGCAGCAGCTTACAAACCATCTTAGTAAATTTCGTGTAGTGCTACAGATAGCTTCCCCTCACACCCATCAAAAAGAAGTTCAGGTGAGGAATTTTCAAAGTGCTCAGCACTGGCATAGTTCCTGCTGATATCAGTGAGAGTTTCCCACTGACTTCCAGGACAACAAAGTTTCACAATTCTGTATGTGTTATGAAATTCCACTCCATGTCAACAAATCCATGATTTCCAATACCAACTATTATTTCTTCTCAGAAAGATCCTTCTGAACTTGGTTCAGGGTATGGGATTCTTGGATTTGGATGCTAAGTATAGTTGTCGGGCTATTGCATATAGAAATACTACAGCCATATGGGACAGAAAAATACATAATATATCAACTTCAAACAAGAATTCTCCCTAAATATTCAACTCACAAAAAAAAAGAAATGATAAAGCCAAATATAAGCCATACTGCTTCTACAGACAGCTCTGTTGTGTCTGGACCCATGCTACCACTAGTCCTTCCTACATACAAAAATACATTTTATGGCTGGAACAGGCTGACAGTATGCAGTTCTTTCTTTCTCATAAAGCATCACCTTGCAGATTGTTTTAAGTTAATGCTGATTTCATGCTTCCTGCGCTGCTCCAAGAAGTGATTTCATTTAGACATTCAAAATGCCATCTGTGAGCTGCTGTGAGTGTTGGGCTATGTGCACTCAGCTTTCACCCAACAGAAATTGGGACATTCAATACCTCTTGGTATCAGCACTCAATGTGAGACTTACATTTCTATTTGTGTGGAAACAGTAACTTGCTCACATACTGATTTAGAGCTACAAAGTAGAACACAACACAGTACTGAAACCCATCATGATTTCACCAGTAATGGAAAAATCACTCTATCAGTTGATGAAACCTGTTGTCCTTTTGTATGCTGAAGAACAGAAGAAACAATGTCTTTTGTAGCAGTGAGAGAAATTGGTGAAAAGTATGTTTTAAACTTCAGATCAATGAAATCAAAAGCTTAGCTCAAAATCTGGTTACAAATATCTTTTTTTTTTTTTTTTTAAAGAATTTGATTTGAAAATAATAAATCAACTGTGACAGCTACCAAGACAAAAATTATTTCTCCACCTTTATTTAATTACAGCAGAGTATTTAGATTCCCATTAATGCATCCCTGTTGGTTTCATGCCACATAGTGATGGTCAAATTAGACTTCCTACAAAGACAAGTTCCATAGTCTGTTCTACATGTGTACAGACGTTTTGCTTGTCCTGAAGATATCCAAAGGTTTTTTTTTCTCTTTTGCATGTTCTGTTGTGGGAAAAGTTTTTACATAACTAGGGAATGATAATCTCATGCCTTACTTTATGGAGAGCTAAGCCACCACTTAATCTTCATGTCTTCAGCTGCATAAGAAAATGTATGATGTATGTTTAAAATGCAGAAGCCTGTGTTCTACTGCACATGACTAAATATCTTCCATCTTTAAACTATAACATTAATATTAGAAGATTTTTTGCCACTATTAAATAAACTGTTTGTTTAAAATAATTACTCACAGGAAAGCAGAAAGAGAATTTTCTCTGAAAAAGGACAGAGGACTCTGGCAGGAGGCTAAAAGTAGCAATGATGTTCTTTTGAGATAATGAAGGTACTTGTTTACATGTAAGAAATTGAAATTCCATTTGTAGTGTGTAAGACTTTGTAACAGTGACCTAGGACAGTTTGCTTCCCTCATCCCAGTATCTAGAATTCCACGCATGTCTTATCTCCTCGTTATGGTAACCTGGGGTAGTTTGCTTCCCCTCCCTCATTCTGCTCATATTGCTGCACATGTGCCAATGTGATGGCCAGATGCAGATCTCAGAATTTGGATGACAGCACCTCCATTACATCAGCAAGTTCACTAATGAGCAAAATAGGACATTGCATATGTATGATATGTTAATCAGCGCGGGTTTCATTATCAACCCCTGCAGTGCTTTCCCTTGAGCTCCACTCCCAAGCAGGGCTCCACTGCATTGGGTCCCCATTTGATTAGTGTCGGCATCCCAGGGCTCCCACTGTGGTAGTGCTGTGCTTTCCATAATGCCAAAGCTTTCACTCGCTGAGTGTCGTGCCTCATCCCTGAGAGATCTGCACCTGCCTTTCATATGTAACACAGTTTGACCATTTTAATTATGTTTGAAGAAGTGCAGTAATTTTTGTAGTACATGCAGTAACATATTGTACTAACATACTTTTTTAAGGCACAATTTTAATGTATAAAAACTTCTCGTTTTGCATCACAGAAAATGTGACTTCTGCTTTAACAGAGAATGTATAGAGTACTTAGTTCTAGTGAAATTTTTTGCTGAAGCAAATTCAGGTAACTGAAGAACCCGATCAGTCTGATACTTACCGGCCATTGGATAAAGGTTGGACATGATGTCCTGATCTCAGGTTTTAGAAAATAATACTTGGCTAGAGTTTCAATTTCAATTACACACATTAATTTCACTCAGCTTTCAAATATTGCATCCTGACATCTGTGGATGAACACATTTTTTTATGCCTCGTTTCCTTTTTCACAATCTCTTCCTATGCTTATTTTTCCTTCCTGGCTCACATTTACAGCTTCCTGTATGGGCCTTTCCTGCTACATACCTAACCCTTCCTCTTTCCTGGCCAGCAAACAGTTGCAAAGCAAACAACAGTAACCAGTGCCTCTGGGTATTTCAGGCCTAAAGCAGTGGCAAGAGCTTGGGAAGAACTTGTTTCCCTCTTGTAATTACCGTCACGACTTGGGCACTGCTCATTTTTACTGTGTATTGAGGGGAGGGCATGGGAAACAATGCTTGCAAATTTCTGCGTCATGACTCTCCCCCCAGCTGCACCCTTCCAAAGTAGTTCTGGGAAATAACGGGGAGAGGAAAGTGCATAATTGAACTGCTTTGTTATCAAATAACTTTTTGCCTTTAATGAAAACTTTTTATGTAAAAATTGATGCTATTTTACAATACAAGTTGATTTGTTCAAAATCACAAGAAACTGAAATGGGTTCATGTGATAACAATTCTAAAGAACAAGGAAACCAGTAAGTACTAACAAACCGATCCATCTTTTTGTTTTGTTTTGTTTTGTTTTTTGTTTGGTTTGGGTTTTTTGTATTTAAGTCTGCACATTTAAAATGCATGTTCATAACCCTGTATAGGCACTTTCCAGTTTTGCTAAGCATTGAACCCAAAGGACATGAAGGCATTTTATAATATTTTAATGAACCATCTAAGCAATCTTATGAACTTGCCAGGCTGGTAAATGTTGAAAAAAGGCTAAGTAAGCTGCCTAGGGCTGTCTGTTTCTTCACTGACAGAGAAAATAGTGAACTTGGGGAACTCTGAATCTCATACCATTGCTCTATTCATCAGCAGAAACACCCAGGGAATCAAATAGTGTCTCATTACTTTAAAAAAGTTATAACTACAGCATCATGACATTACATCTTGCATCTTGCTCTAAGCCACATTAAAAATGACTTTGAAGTGTCTCTGCAGTCTGCTGGTATTTTAATAATAATTTATAGAAAATCCCTATATTTCTGTTGTTCTTTCTAGTGCTTTCTCCTTCCCCTCACTGCCCCACAAAATTTCCAACCAAACAGAACCCAAAATATAATCACAGAGGAGTGCTAAGAAGGGGAATAGTACTGCAACTCAGGCCAGAGAGACTTTTGAAATGATGTGTAGGCTGTGCACAAATTTTATCCTCTGCCTTTGTCTAGCAGTGCTAAAAATAATGCCCGTGCTGCAGAGCTGCAATGGAGATAAAAAAAAAAAAAAAAAAAAAAAAAAAAAGAACTGGTATGATTTATTCTGTTTTGTGCAAAGCTGCTCTGTTTGTTCTAATTTCAGATGATACACGCAAATGACAGCCCTTACAGGAGGCTCCTATGGAGACATGAAAGATGAAATCTCTAAATCAGTTTATACTAAGAAACCTTCAAGAACTTAAAAAAACCCCCAAACCCAAAAAATCTATCAGACTAAGAATTTCAAAAAGTTTTTTGTAGTAATTATACTTCCCTCTGAAGCTCATTGGATAGTTAAAACCTCTATAGGATGGTCTCTCATCTGAAACAACTGCATTCTGGTTACTTGGCATTCCTCCAATAAAAGTGAAAGAGAAGGAGGCCCCATTTTTTTCTTTAAAGGTATGTCATTTTTTCCAATAAAGGAGTTGGTACAGGGAACAAACACAACTCAGACTGATCTTCAGATTCCAGATGGTACTTGAAATACTGTCAGCTGGAAAGAAAATCCAGATGCAAATCTGACATGTGAGACACCAGGCAGATCTGAAAAACAGCCCAAACCAAAAAACCCAAACCTAAGTTGCCTAACAGCACTCTCAGTTGCTTTGCATTCTGAATATAAGAAAATGAGAGGTGTGCTGCTGATTTTCTATTGCCATTTCTCAGGTTGCCGTTTATGTCATCTATCTACAACTTTTACCAAACGAACTCACTCCTTCATGAACAATCCTTTTCATTATTTCCTATATAGTTCTGTATCCACAGTATTCTGGAAAGACAGATAGCTTGGTAAGGTGAAAACAAATTTCTTTGCATACGACAACTGGGTTGTGAATTTTTTTTGGCTAAAATTGCCAGCAACAATGCCAAAGTTAGTGAAGTAAACCGAGGGAGAGATTTTGTGGGTTTCCTTCCAGACACACATTCACAAAACCAGCGAGATGACTGGCTCTGCCCTGTGTGTTCCATCAGGCAACACAAGGCTCAGGTGGCTTAGGAAAGGCAGCCTAAAAGTGATACAGTTGTGTATACCATCACCAGTTCCTCGACCCAGATTGCCCTTTCTCCCCACCCTGTCTGTGATGAACTGTTAATCTGCGTGAAACTACTTGGAAACTGGTTGTGCTCTTTTTTTTGGTTGAATTTACCTGAAAATTTGAACACAATTCTAAAAGATTTACTTTGCTTCCTCCTCTTCTCTCCCCTTTATAATTGGTTGATAGGAATTTGTAGAAATGTATTTATATACATCACTGATAATAAACAACACCACTGAGTAGTGTATACATCCTCCCAGAAGAAAGGATATAATTCTGTCCCCACTTTTGAGTTGAAGATAAGGTCACATGCCAACAGGACTCTAATGCAAGCTTTTGTTAACATACGTATTTTAAAAACTAAATGAATACAGAAATTATTTGTAAAAAATGTAAATGTATATGACATGCATTATTTAAGATCAAGGCATTTAGTTAGGGTTTTAACAGTGCAGTGTGTTGAGATAAAAATCAGAGTAGACCCACTGGATGGACAGGCTGCCAGCTGATGAGATGCATCCAGATATTGTATCTGGTCAGCCTTAATGGCATGCTTCACAAATCAAAAGAAAATGAAAAGAAAGAAAAATAAGTTGAAAATTTTAGAGTAGCATACTTTTTTTTTGTACATTTCTCAGACACTAGGTGAATCTCCAGGTGCATGGCTCAAATGTATATGCACTTCCAAGATTAGCACTTTTGCTGAATCCCAAACGTATAAAAAATGTAGCAATATCAAACAAAATGTAAAGAAAATACAAAGAAATATAAAGAAAAACAACAAAGAACCCTATTGCTTTGCTAAAATAGTAATTAAAAAAATCTCCAAGCTGTAAAGTTGAATTGCCATTTAGATGTAGCATAACAATTTTAGAATATGTTTATCTTAGTTGAGAAAGTACAAATGTTGTAGTACTCTAACATGAATATAGTGGCTGATTTAGCTTAGAACAACTTGGAAAACATACGTAAGAACAAATTTCCAAATTGTGAAAAACTATAAGTGTACTAGTAAAACCTTTTCTGTGCCAATCACATCATTTTGATCGTATAACATCATCACCAACCATCGCTCATGATTCCAATCTATCTTAGAGGCAACATTTTTGAGACAACTGAGCCTCAGACAGACATGATATATTGGACGCATTTTGTGCTGAAAGAGTGGCAGATTCCCTGCATCATCTGTCTCTCAGAAAGGAGGAACTAGGTGCTGCTTTTCATTTTGGCATCGCCACTTTTGCCACAACTCCTAGTTTCCTTAACACAGACAGAACAACAGCATGTCCACACTTAGAGCTGGAGTTGAAATAATCAGGAATTTTGCTTTCCATAAGCCTAAGAAGTAATTATTCTGCATTCTTTTGCAAGGTTTAAATGTTGGGCATCTGAATAGCACAGAAAACTTTCTCTAAATCTTCCTGCAAGCGTATGGAGCCTGCCACCCTCTTTTCAAACTTACAAAACATACTTCATTCAAAGACATTTTAGTTTCTCGGGTTTCGGGGTTCTAAACTATAATCAGCACTTCATTTAAAAAAAAAAACCAAGAACTTTTTATTCAGCCGATTGCCATGTTTGTTCCACCATGGTAGTACCTTATTACAATATCAATAAATGGCCACGTGTAGAGGGACAGATAGAATACTGCTTGTGGAAGGAAGTCATAGTTTAATGAAATAAACCTTTATCCCTTTTTTATGCTTTTAATGCAAGATGTTTTATACTCCCAGCCATTATGTCTTTGGAATGAAATGAATTTTGAAAAATAAAATAAAATAAAATAAAATAAAATAAAATAAAATAAAATAAAATAAAAAAATTACAATAAAATACAACAAAATGCAATAAAATACAATAAATAGTATAAAAACGAGGGAATCAGGTGAAAAGGTAAACTAGGTATTTGTTTACTTTCTTGCATGCCATGCTGCCTCTGAAAACAAAGGAGAAGAGTAAACATAAAAAAGAGGTTGCATCTGTATCCACAGTAATGAATCTGTGTTGACCAGGAGGAAGAAAATGACCATGGAACTGCTGAAATGTCTGCCATGTGATATGTGTACATCTGACCATTTGAATCTCTGTTAAAGTTGAGGAGATATTTGTGATAGGGATAAATTTATTACCTTAATCTGCTCAGGAAAAATCAACACCTTTTTTTCCATTCAAACTTGGTCAATATGGAACAAGCAGAAGATAAATCATGAAAACACTGATAAAAAGGAATATCCTGAACAGAGTTTTAATGGATGACATCTGCCACTGGAAAAGATACTCACTTCTAAATGCTGCCAAGGCTCATACATGTTTAAGTCGGAATGATGAACATCAGTTGCATGCCAGTGTTTGCTAAAGATAAGTTGTTTGTGATTCCTAGCTTCTTTATCTACCGCATCATTTCTTTACCACCCCTCTCCTTTGGTGCAATGCACTGGGTGGCACCAGGAGGTTTAATTTAAATGGAAAATTGGGATTTTCCTGCTCATCAGCCAAAAGAATCCTTAGGAGATAGTATATGAAATACTGCCTTTCATTCTGTTTGCACTGATGTGAGCACAGATTTGTCTTCCAATAAATAAATAAATACAGCAAAACTCTAATAACGGATCTACTGTCCCCAAAGAATTGCATCACATGGTTTGACGTAAACGTGGATGCAGTGAGTAGGTAACAGAGAAAAGAAAACACATTGGATTAGATCCTTATGAAGTGTAGGAGCTGAAGGTCTAACCCGGTATTATTAGACTTGATGCTCAGTATGAAGCTAGGTAAAAAGTATTTAGGTCTAAAATCAAACCAATGGATGAAAAAAAACAAACCAGAAGTGACTTTTTATGTTGCAGGTATACCAACAAAATCATACTGGCTACCTGGGAGGGTATCCCTGTCATCCAGTTGGTAAAAATGAACCATTTAAAACATTATTTATGTCCAGGATAATTTAGTATTACATATTTCTTCTTGGATAATTGCTAAGTGACGCCAGAAGCATGTTCTGAAACCAATACCCCAATATTAGCTGAAAAAATATTTTTGTGACCATTCTCTGTGATGAAGGAGTTCCTCTATCCTGAGCCATTTATTGAGCACAAACACATGGTCTATTAGACATCATCTGATCAAAGTTGGATACCTGACTTTGGAGTATGAGAATCATAAACTTGCTTACGGTCTATCTGGTCTGCAAACACTTCTCCATAGATCATCCAATAAGGCATGTAAAAAATGTTTTTTGCCAGCTTCCATGAAGGCTCCTCATTGGGGAAGAGAATAGCCTGTCTTGCGACACCAAAGCTCATCAGAACCACCAACATGATGATGACAAAGTACATCATGTCTATCATCTGAATGTAATGATAGGAAAAGAGAGAGAAAAAGAGAGAAGGAATAAGAATTAGAGGAACTTATTTGTCCATATTATTATTATATGCTGCTGCAAAAAGAAATTGTAAATCTTAGAAACAGAATTTTCAAAACCAAATTTTGAAAAGTTACCATCAATTTTACACATAACAAATTTTATTTTCAAAGTGAAACAGTGCTATTGTGCCCTTGGTTTTACCCAGTGTTGCTTTTACAAACAATTTAAATGTTACGAATAGTCTTGAAAATACAAGATACCATCTGGTCACATCAGTTGGTTGAACAAGAATATAGGTTCACTGGAATCATCAGCCTTGGCTGGGCAAGGATCATGAGGTGATGTTTTGTTTACAGGCACCTAGTTTCAGCAGTGCCAAAACAAACGGGCTGACACAGATGATTTTATTCACTGGTCATCATTGTCTTGGAGCAAAGGAAGAAAGCTGTATCTAACATAAGGAGTAACGGGTGGCAGAACAGCCTGTTACTGCAACATAAGGGACACCATGGTGGTAACCAGTGAGAAAGGAAAGCTGCCATACTGGCTGGACTAGAAATCAGCCTGGTCGGGGAGTCTGACAAAGGCCATATTTGAAAAAAAAAAAATGACAAAACACAGACACTCAACTGTTATTTTCCATTGTTGAAGGCCTCATTAGCATATGTGCAAGTTTAATTTGGGCTTGCAAACAGTGCATACCCATTCAAAATGTTCTTAGAGAAAGTGGGACAGAAATCTCAGGAACTGCTGAATAGAGGCTAAAGATTAGAAGAGGAGCTGCGCTAGAAAAGACCTTCCAGAAAGCAGAGCAATGGGCATCAAGCATGAGCAGCAGAGATGCGTCATAACCCAAAATGAATGTGAAAGAAATGAGAGTGCTGTAAGGCCACTGGTAAGATCCCTTTAAAAACTTTAGCTGCAGGTTTACTTATAGGTCTTTCGTGATAAGGTTTGTTGTGACAGAGTTTGTTTTTCACAGCTTTGGATGTAACTTTTGCCTCTGTGCAAAACTCAACACAAAACTCCTCTAGACCTTATTCATTTTAATTCTTTCACTCCTTGCATTTTCTGGCTGAGCTGCATTCTGCCTTCCCTGGGAGGCAGGCATCAAACCAACCTGCACCTCAACTGGTGGCCTTATTGCTCCATGGGGGACCTGCTGCAGCTCAGGAGCACGATTGATCATGACAAGAACAGGTGGAAGAGGGGACTGATTTGTAGCAGAAGGATCTGGCACTTTTGTGGAGGCTTTTCAGATTTAAAACACAAGGAGAGAGCCCTGAGGTCAAAGTAACACTAGGAAAAGAATATTCTCATATTTACTGATGGAGAGGCTGTAGCAAAAGTGCAGCGTTCTGATAGGAGAGACTCAAGCAGCTGGGAAGAAGGAACTGGGGACAAGTGGAAAAAAAGCAAGGGAAAACAAAAGTCTTGAGGTCCATAAAAATGTAGGAAAGAAAAGAAAACCTGTGGACATAAAAGAAGAAAATAAATGCCTTAAAGAATTAAAAACTAGACAACTACATCACCAACATTCNCACCCCTCCTAATGCACCCCAGGATGCCATTGGCCTTCCTGGCCACAAGGGCACAGTGCTGGCTCATGGTCATCCTGCTGTCCACCAGGACTCCCAGATCCCTTTCCCCTACACTACTCTCCAACATGTTATTAAGAGCATTAATCTCTCAGGAAAACCCGATTGAAGAGGAATTCCAGATCATTGTACCTCAGAGAGCATCCTGAAATGGGAAAGCTACATAATCACAGTTAGTTCTTACTGCTGTTAGGGAAGGAATTTGGAGGTGAAACTTGGTTTCTCCTTTCTTTTCTGATGAAATTTTTTTCAGGTAGAAATATGTAACATGATGTGATCTAATATAATACCTATTTTTAAATGTCATGCAAGCAAATAAGCATAATGAGTATTTAGTAGCAATTTAAGACAATTTCTTAAATGCTGCCAGTAGTTTTGATCAGGACACATACAGGTTGGACCTCATGTTGCAAGAGATAAAATTTTCAGTGCTATAATCTATTCAAGGTGCATATTAGCTTTTCCCTCCTTCAATTTGGTATCTTTCTAAAACCTCAGTATCTTGTCTGAAACCCAGTGAAATAGATGGATGAGTTTCCGCTGGCACTAATGGGCCCTGTTTCAGGCCCTCTGGCCTGTAGGGCCATATTACAATTGCTATTGTAACAAGACAGTGGCCACATCAATAATTCTGAAGAACTCATTAATAACCTACTTATAAAAGTGATAAAATGAGGAACTGTTGGCCAGTTTTATAAAGAAACTGGACCAATTTCTCCTTTTTTTTTTTTTATATGCAGAGAAGCTAAGAAAATGAAGACATTTCCAACACTAAGGGAACTGATAATACCTCTGAGTCTCATGACATACCACAGTGATTTCATTTCATTCCCAAATAAAAGGGAAGCAAATCTATCACTGCACAGAGATCAGAAAAGCATATTATAACAAGCACATTCTGTTACTGAAATCAGTAGATAATAATAAACTTGGCCATTCAGCTTCCTCATCCTACCTTCACCTTTGCTTTAGCCCACTGCTTTTAAACCACTGAAGCTGATTCCTGCCCCTTGCTTAACATCACTTGTGTATTTGTATCACAATGCCCAGAGGTAAAATCTATTACAGTTATTTTGTTGGATACAATGTAGTGGCAGGCGAAGAGAAAGTTCCTTAACATTGGAAAAGTGGAAAGAGTCATCTTTTTCATCCTGAGTCTAAAATTTACTCACAATAGAAGCTCAGGATAAAAGCTCAGGTGCTAAATGGGGTCTGTTGAAGAGCTCAGTAGCTGTGACGGGCTTACTCTGTAGAAATATGTATAACCAGCTTGATATTCTCCACAGTACTGAATAGTACTTGCAAGACTATGAAATGAAAGAGACAGAGCCCAAGGAGGTAAATGGACATGTAATTTAAACAAAAATACACAAGGGGGCACATTGCATCCTGGAGCAAGCAGGTGCAACAACCAGGGGAGTTTATGCATGATATAAATGGGATGGCCGTAAACCAGAGGAATAAGTTGGCCAGAAAATAGATGTGAGAGGCAAATTTTTGTAACTCAAACCAGTTAGGCATTGTATATGTGGGCAAAGTGCATGTGTCAGAGTTGCTGAGTACGTGGAAAGTTGGATGAGGTATGAAAATCAAATAACAGGAAGGCACAAAATAGAAGAACTTCCCTCCTTTAACAGTTGCCCGCACCTTCAGAGCACTCTGGTAGTTAAATTCAACACCCTCTGAGTCGATGCTGAACCTACAGAGGCTAGTGATTTTCCTGCAATTGTTTTACATAGAAAGTGGATCGAGCCTTGATTTGTTGTACACATGTGATGATGACAAAGGAATGGAAATTATATTATTTTGTTGATTTCAACCACTTCCTTTCTTTATTGACCCCTGGAGAAAAGCAAACCAGTGTTTATACTATTGGTGAAGCTGCGCTCCTATCAGCCATCCAGAAAGAACACTGACTACTAGAAGTTTTTAATTCATGGCCAATCTGTTTATTATTGAATTGGGTTTAAGACTGCCTTTGCTAGCACCACAGCTCTGAAACTTTCTGTGTATGGCACCTGTGAAAGCTACAACAAAGTATTAGAGTAGTTGTTTTTCACACATTTTATGCACCATGTATTGTGTGAGCCCCAGAGTTCACTAGGTCCCCTGATGGAAGGATATAGTCCAGGTGGGGCAGGAAAGAAACAGATGATAATGCAGTGTTTTTTCTTTGGTCTTTGGCCCTTTCTCTTGTCCTGTTGTCGTTTTATTGCAACCTCCAGCAAGAACCATTGAGTATTTTTGTGTCTGTACTCTGGAGCTCTTCAAAATCCCTCTCACTGACATCTTACTGGCTTCCTTGAAGGAAGGCAGCACACTTCAAATTCCTGTTTTCAGGACACAATGATTCAACAATCATTTTCTTCTGTGTTTTCCCGCTATTTTTTTTTTTTTTTTCATGAAGTTGTTCTTTGTCAAACCCACCACTATGGTTTTGGAGTTCAAAGGTGGTAAATTGAAGGGAGAAGGCAATGGTTTTCTGCTCACCTTTTGGGCAGGTGGCCTAATTGGACATATATTGGGCATTTCAGTTTTATACCTGCTTAGAATCACTGAGCTTGTTGTGAGTAATGTAATATCACAGAGGGATTTTAGTCCATGCACTGATATATGTCCCCTTTTCCTATGATGGTGAGGAAGGAGGGTGGATGAGTCTTTTCTTTAAGGACTGTGGTAAGGCAAACACAATAGACAACCTATTTGTACTTGCTGATTACTTGCTGATAGTAATCAGACCGCAATAATATTTGTGTTTAGGAAAGTTAATATTCTCTTTACTTTTTTTACTGAATGCTTGCTTCAATATTTTTATTCTTTTTTAAATAAAATAAATCTTAAATCTAGAATGTGTGAAACAGTCATGATTTACATAACAAAAGCTGGATAACTGCATATAAAACATGAGCATGTATATTAGCTACATGTGCAGGTAGTCAAATATTAAGGACATAATGCATGTGCATCTGTAAATTCAGCAATTTTCTTTAACACATACAAGCAAAAATGCTGCTTTACTGCAAAATTTCTACTGATACATAAAAAGAAAATGCCAAAAAGTCTAAAGCTATACATCTGGCAGCAAATGTATCTTGGTTCCTGCTGCATGCATTTGCTATTACATAAACTATTAATAATCTCGGTATTGTGTACATGTGATGTGGCCAGGGGAGAGAGGCTGCAGAGGGATTTCTCATCTCACAAGGGCACATCTGAACAGGAAAGATGGAAGAACATATGGATATGGAGAAAACTATTGAAAGGTCACAGTCTTAATCATAACAATTATAGTTTTGAGCATACCATGCTTATTACAACACACTTTCTTTGAGAGTCTCAAGGTGCCAAACACATTTTTTTTTTTTTTTTCTGTAACAATCCACCTTCCCTTACAACTGGTTGAGAATTAGCATCATTTGTATTTTCTGCAAATGAGGCACAGAGGTGTAGGATGGATGGCTTTGCTGTTGAAGAGAGATCTCAGAGAAAGACATCTAACAGAACAGGGAGAGTCTAATCTGTAAATCTGGGAGTTTATGCTGAGTGTTTGATTCAATAAGGCACTGATTTCTCACTTACATGAAAATGCTAATGTGTAGGAAAAAATACAGATAAATCTGCAATCATATCATTGGCCAAAGGCATTGAATCAAGAAAATGCTGGTGCAACACAGGAATACATCAACTTCTCTTACCATTTTCCCAATCATCATAACATACGGTCCCAAATACTTGTTTACTCCGAAGATGTCTAATAACCGTATATACCAGTAAATGATGTTAACACAGTATATAACTCGGCCATCGCTCCGGAGCGGCAGATCTTGCAGACGGAGCACCATTCCAACGGAGAACAGGAGGATAGCTATGAGATCAGTGACATTCCAGTATTCCTGGAGCCAAACTTTTACTTTCTGTAACAGTTTCCCGGGCTCTGACATCAATATCTGAAGGACAGAGGACATGGAGAGGAAAGCAGCTGAGCTCTCTTAATTTAAGCTTGAAGAAATCTATAGCAAACAAATACATGCCACACAGGCCAAAAGCAAAGCTGATAGGCTCCTCTAGTGTAATTATCTCATGTACTCTCTGTTTTTTTTTGAGAAATCTTTCATTTCAGCCATTCTTAGCCCACATCTGCATGCAAGATACTTGAAAGAATGACAAAACCCTCACATTCTCTAAAATCCTCATGAAATCGGGAGAAATCTTTCTAGTTATTGAATTTATTGACCATACTTAGAGTCTTGGGATAGAGAAAGAAATATAGAAGATATTTAATCAGAAAATTCACATTTAAAGAGGCTGTAGATTTAAGGAAAATTATTCTAAAATGTGTATCAAACTGCCAAGAAATAATTAATAACCATAAAGATCTGGATTTCGCATTTAATCCAGAGAGATACTACCTACTACTTGGACCTGTTTTTAGAAATTAAGTTCCACATCTGAGAATATAATTCACAGAAATAATTAATCTTACCTTATGAATTTATCATCATTCTATTTGCAAGATCATTTGGGAGACTTGATTGTTTTCCCGAATTACTGCTGAAACTATTCCTCAAGTGATTTCTATGAATAATTTCTAGCTTTTAGTGAGTTAACAAGCTGTTTGTTTTAATTTTCTATATTTAGCCCGAGAACATTTGAGCAGACTCATACAGTTCCTTAAAAAGATGAATGCCTTTCTTATAATTCATTTTCAGAATGAATTTTAGGCTCATCTTCTGTACAAAATCTCCAACATCTGCTTAGAAATCCATTACGACAAAGGTTCTTGATAAACTTTTGTGGAAAGGACAATTTGGGGTGAATGATTAGACAGAAACGGCACACATGATTCCTGCCAGCAGCCTCCTCGGTACTGAGCCAGCAGTGCTTTGCCTCCCTCCATCAATGCTGGAGTCCTCTACTGTTTTCCTTTTTCTTTTGGGTTAGTGACATATACTTATTATAGGCCACATAAGTAGTGTCTTTTCTGCTGTTCTTTTTATTTATAATGTGGAGTTTACTGTACAATGTTTGAAATCTGTCTTTGAAGTCTAAGTGTCTGCTGCAAGACCATTTTAAATCTCATCCTCAAAAGCATTTGCTGTAGAAAATACAAATGTAGATGGTAACAGATCCAGCCCAGGGGTACAAATGTGCTCTTTAAGCTGAGGTCAAAGGGTCTTGCACTCACTCACTCACTCACTCACTCACGTCAGGGCTGAATTTGGCCTCTGGTGTCATTGTGGAATAAATGTGCATTTGAGCAAGTGAAAAGGGCGCAACAGTAGTCCTAAGTGGGAGAGACCACAAGGGGCAGGGGATGGCAGAACAACTTTGCTCTGCGTATAGACTGAGTGCCTGCCACCTTAAATGCTCTGTCTCTGCTCTCTGTGTCTGCGCTAGCATCTTTGGGGAGATGCATGCTATTGATTGACATAATTAGCAAAATTGTTCAGCATTAAAGGGGGGAAAGCATATTAGAAATGTCCTGCAACATTCAATGTGGATCTAAATGTTCCCCTAGTTACGGCTGGTTTTATTTAAAGACTTTGCATGAGATAACAGGTATAAATTTTGAACAAACTCAGTTTGGGGTTGGGTGGGAATTTCAACATGGGCTTTTTGCTTGTCATGCTGTCACCACGTATATCCTGTTACATAGTATGTCCTTTTTGTCTCCCTGAAATGTGTTCCAGTTTCTGGGCCACACTTTAAGGAATATAGACAATTTTAAAGATATGTCATAAGACCTCCCCATACTTGTGAATGGTATTAAATGTGCATCACACTAAAATCTGAACAGAGAAATTCTATGGAAGGAAAAGAAAGAAAGAGGGGTATTCTTGATTTTAAAATGAAGGAAGATAGATATTTTATTTTTTTTTTTTGCTGTGTTTTTAAAAATCCATTTGCTTCTCTGAAAAGAAAAAAGCAATTTTATGATAGGCTCATTCATCAAAAATTATCCACAGAAGAAATAATAAAACCATATATTATAATAAAAAGCCAACATGCTTATTTCTTTTTTATTACTGCCTTTCTTGGTTAGGATGATTTTACCTCTCTCATCTTCTCTATTCCCAGAGTGAAAATGTAGGAGATGACAATCCATTCCTGTGTGGATGGCCAGCGATCCATCTTCACTAACACTATGTAATTGAACAGCATCAAGTAGCCTATATATGCCAGCTGTAAAGAAACAAAATGAGTATCAGTAGTCACTATATTTATATGACTGAGCCAGACTCTTAAGTGTAATTTGCCATTCCTAATTCTGCTGTTAAACAGACAAAAGAACAATCAGTGTTCTGTGTTGTCTCAAAAAGTTCACACTAAATGCCATACTAGTGGAATCTGCAAAATATGTGCCTCTCCTCCTCCTTCATCTGCCTTCCCCCTAAAATTGTATTAATGAGGGTAACAAGAGCACCTAAACAGGCTGCCCAGAGAGGTTGTGGAGTCTCCTTCTCTAGAGACTTTCAAAACCCACCTGGATGTGTGCTCCTACATGACCAGCCCTAAGCGATCCTGCTCTGTCAGAGGGGTTGGTCTCAGCGATCTCCAGAGGTCCCTTCCAACCCCTACCATTCTATGATTCTATGATTCTAGTCCAGTCCACCAGATCATCCCACAGTGATGGGAACTCTGATACCACTGTGCCAACTCCCAAACTAAGTAAAACTACTATGTGAAGATTTCTCCCCCCTCTGCTTCTAATATCCTTGATTTCTCTCACACTCCTTCTCTGTATTTTTTTCCTCCTTGTTCACCTAATCTAGGGTGACTCTAGCATTCCAAATCTTTTTTTGCACAATCCTTGACTGGAGCTTAGGAGGTCCTAGGTATTGCTGGAGGTCTTGCCACTCACCATAGTACTGACCTAACCTATACCATGATTCCTCCTCAAAACACTGCTACTCCTACTCACATTGCTGCAGCAAGTAGCCAGGCAGAGCCATGCATTCATTTGACTTCTATTTTTCTCAAGTTTTTGTGTGTAACTGTTTTGCTTTTTCTTCTCTGCTGTATCTACCATCTGGCCTAATTTTTGATACAATGTCAAGTGCTTTTAGTTTCTTTCTCTATTCTTTCTACATACTGAATGTAATGAAATGGTCAGTAAAAAAAAAAAAAAAAGTCAGGCAAATTGCATCATCAAGTTCTTAAAACTGAGAGAGTCAAGAGATTGATCTTCTCTTACCACTCCTAAAGGAATCAGAGAGTAGTATTGACTTAGGTCAGCATCTAGGGTGTCATCTGAGTAAGCAGAAACTCTGTCTGTGATCTGGACACACACCTTCCTAGCTGAAATAACACCTTCTACTAAAGTGCAAAAAACCATGGGATACTGTCATCTAATACCTCTCCTCTTAGATCTTATTAATTAGCAGCAAACCTTACTCATTTGATCAA
Organism: Baryphthengus martii; assembly: GCA_013396935.1. Taxonomy (NCBI): domain Eukaryota; kingdom Metazoa; phylum Chordata; class Aves; order Coraciiformes; family Momotidae; genus Baryphthengus; species Baryphthengus martii. Next base: position 42,378 of record VWZK01000718.1, on the reverse strand, counting down.
ATGCTCAGCCTTGTGAGCATTTGAAGTTAGTACAGCAAAAGAATAGGGACGTTAAGGTTACAAAGGTGATAGAAACCACAAGACCCTCAGTTTAACTAAGGGCTTTCACTTCTTTATTTTCTTTTGATGGTGTGTTTTGTTTGGTTTTCTTTCCTTTTTTTTTTTTTTCTGTGTTTTGTTTGTTCTGTTCATTTTTTTTTTTTTGTTAATTCAAATTTACTGAAAATTGTTGAAAATTTTGCCCAGGGAATAAAAAAAAGAAGCAAAAAAGCATCATCATTTAAGAATAAAATGATACTGAAACTTCAACCCAAGAAACAAGACCTTCAGATAGTGAGTGACAGCCTCCTTCTCCCTACCCAGACCTGTAACTTGCTCCTGCCTTCCAGGAGGATGTCCTGATCCCACAGTGTGGTCAAACCTCAGTACAAGCTGCCTGTGCTGGTACTTCAGATTCTTTGAAAGTGCTACTATACAGGTAGCTGAATCCTCGTTTTGCTGCTTTCATGTGGCTTGACAAAGAGATAGAGGCAGCCATTTCCACCCTTCAAGGCAGTACTTGAAGAAACTATGGAGAGGAATATCTGCTAATGAGTTTCTAGGGTGGGTTGCTCCCTGTCCCCTACAGATGCCATCCTATTCTATAGAAAATAATATTTATTATGGTAAGGGGCAAGCCTGGACATTGTGCCTGCAGGGAAGTGTTTCAAGAGGGAGGCTATTCTCCCCTTATCTCACTGATTGCAATAATTAAATGATCATAAAGTGCAGTGGTCCCAAAATGCAAAACTTAGGGCAAAGGTGTTTTGATGTTTAGAAGATGACTCTCACTTGGGGTTGAATTCCATCTGCCATTCCATTCCTCGTAAGAGGTAAAAATGTGGCCTTTTACATCCTGCTAGTATCTCAGCCTAAAGCTAGCAGTCAAAAGAGAAAGGCCATCTTCTTCTCTAGCCATATGTCAGATTAAACCTTTGAGTCATGAGTTTTGATGCAACAGCCACAAAAGAGAACACAGTAGCTGACTTTTAAAACTACTGCATGTCCACAAAAAAAGGCTAAAATTTTTTTGATTGAGAAAAAGCTGTTTATTTTGGCGAAAACATTACTTACTCAAACATCCTCATATTTAACACTCTTGTGTGTTTCAAGAACGTAGGTGGATATAGCTATAGAGTAATAGCAGACAGGATGATACAGAAAAATTAAATGATTTAAAGTGGTATACAATAGCCATGAGTATAGCTAATTCTCTTGTGTTTTGAACTGTGGAATGTAAAATTTTGAGGATTTAATTTGAAATCTGTGATTAGTATTTCTGCCTGTGTGCTTGTAAAAATTGTGATAGGATGTGCAATTTTAACCCTTATCTGGAAGGTTGTTTTGCTTTTAGTCTCCAGGACTTACTCAATATACCCAACTGGTCAAGCATGGCAGCCAGAATCCACCTTAATTGCTCTTCAAGTTCACTGTAGCCGAGACCCAGCTTTAATAATTGACCTTGACTGAGACTTGCCTCAGGACATAAAACTATAGGAACAGGTCTAAATGGAAATGCAATATTGATCTTTTTCTCCCATTTCAGGACTGAACTAACAGGGAGAACTGGGATGCTTCTTTCTGTTTACAATGTAAAGACTTTTCTGGTTATGGGTAGTACATATTGCAGTTGATAATGGGACTAGGCTTCTGGGGAGCAGTTTCTAGACTCATTGGTCTCATTAATGTTCAAAGGTGATACAGTTCAGCAAGTAGTTATTCCAAGTTGCCAAACTAGAGCTATTTGCTGTCCACCACAGTTTAGTCTCTGTTGATGTGAGGTGTTCTTGCTATCTGTAGATGCATTGGCTAAATCTCAGCAAGGCAGATTTTCTTATAAGAAGCCATCTACAAGGAAATGCATCCTTTGTAATTCACTGTGCATTTAGCAGAATGATGGAAAATATAACTGGTAAGGAGCACCCAAAATCACCGAGCCATTTCCATGGTGCTGAAGAAAGATTAATTACAGTATACCACAGTGGACATGTTTCGATAAGATAGACTTAGAAATTACAAATAATGAAATTCTACTATTTGCTTACACAGTACTTCTCAGAGCAGTTGGAAACTGTTTCCTAACATCTTACCTAGAAATGGCTTGCTGCAGCTTAAACCATTACTTCTTGTCCTACTCAGCTAGGATTTGGAGATGATTTTGTTTTGTTCCTCTCTGCAGCTACTTACACATTTTTGAAGACTATTACATTCTGTAGACCTCTTCTTTTTTGAGAGGAAACAATCTCACTTCCTTAATCTTCCCCTTTAAGTCATGCTTTAGAGACCTCTTGAAACATTTTTCTTTTTTTTGTGTCCTGCAAACCAGTCCATACGTGTCACATGATGTGGAAGCTGAATGGGGATAGATAATTCCAGCCAAGGAGACTGAAAAGATTACTTTCTGTGTTCAATTTAATTTGTAATCTTATCCTTCTACTTTATAGTGCAACTTACAAATTTAATAACTAATCTCTACTCCATTATCAAAGTTTTGAACAAAAATACCAGAGAGCACCTGATGCAGGAGAAATCCTAACAGAATCCTTTCCAATCCCTGCTTCCAACTTGATAGTGAATAATTAATATCAACTCTTGAGGACTAATTCCTCAAAAGCTCCATATCCACATACTAACTTTAATATAGCATTTACTAAATTATCGTGAGAATCCCCTATAAAGCTTTTCATACTATCTTACTTTAGTCAAAACATATGACTTCTTTTCCTGCTCCATCTGCAAGGCCATTTTCTTTATAACAGCGGGAGATTATACTGATTTGACATAATTTGTCCCTGAAAAATGTACATTAGCTGCTACTCATGCCTTTGTCATCTTGTGGGTACTTCCACAAACACTATGTCTGAGAGACAGTCTGCAGACTAGTCAAAACTGAAGAAAGAAAAAAATGTTCCAAGAAAAGATGTGTTCTATCTGCTGCTTTTTTTTTTTTTTTAATTATTATGCAATTTGATACCCTGTTTCAGCTAAGCCTCCCACTGGCCTTATTATTGGGAGCTTTCCTATTGGGAATTCTTCTATAGGGAATTCCTCGGGAACACTGACTGCAGCAAACTGCCACTTATCATCGTTGTTGAAGAAAACATACACAGTCATTCAAATTTTAACTATTAGCTTCCTGAATGAAATGGTATTCTTTAAAAGTCTTAGACAGGTTTGCAAGTGCTAGCTAACCTCCACAAAATATTTTTATTAAACTTTTTATAGATAGGTCTTCCAATGCACACGTATACAGACTTTCAGTGAAACACACAAGATGACCTTCATCTAATTTCAGGATTTATCCAAACAGTAGTAATACAACAGGAAAGATTTCTTACTGTGTAAAACCAAAATTTAACAATGGGAGCGTTGTAGAACTCATAAATCTTTCTTCCAACAGGGATTAGTCTGTGCTTGCTCTGAACTTCCTCTTCCTCTTTCTTCCTTGAGGACTCTCCATTCCCTCGTCCCAGCATTGCCTAAAAGAAAGGAAATTTTTTTATTTTCTTCGTTGTGAAAGACAAATTAAGCTATTTTTTCACACTACAAAACTTGTCTGATTTCTTGATCTTTAGACAAAACCAGGTGACCATAGCTAGGTGTAAAATGCTTTGTTCCCAGATTATGCTTTTTTTTTTTTTTTTTTTCCAGGGTAGCTGCTGTTTACTACTTAGTAAATTGAAAGCAGCAACTCTCAGCACCAGTGTGAAATCCTTAATTGATGAACAAAAATGAAATGTGGAGAACACTTCCCATTTTTGCTGTATGGACAGCAAAATTTTTACCTGATAACAGCTTTACGTGGTGTTCTTCTGTACAATAAACAGATGCAGACAGAAAACAGGTTAAGTTTTGATTTTAAACAAAGAGAAGTTCATAAGGCTGGGATTGAGAGAGAACAACAGGGGGAAAGATGAGTTGGCAATTGCTGGAGTAGAAGCAATGAAGCCACCGACTCTTTTTACATTGACCGCTGGATCTGTCACAGGTAATGATCCCACAATGAACTTCACACAGATGTAGGGGACTGACCAGTAACGTTCACTGCAGGCCTTGGATTGAAAAGTCCTTTTACATGATTGTAGCTTCCATAATGGAGTTCCAGACTGCTCATGGACTACCTCTGTTAGGCTTGATCTCACTGATACTGTAGCAATTCAGATTCACTGAAGAGCTACGCTGAGCTCCAGAAACACATAGTTAAGAAGTCTTCAGCTATAGGAGCAAACCTAACAAGCAAAAGACATTAATATTTTGTTTACTCTTAGCTTTGTTGTCATCTGCAGGGAGGTGGAAGGAGCAGCTAAACTATACATTCGTTGATACTGATGTATAAAAGGTGTTCCTTTGTGTTTAGAGTACAGCGTGATCTATTAAATATTCTTTCTGAAACAATTCTTTGGCGAATAATAGACCAAGAGTGGATCTTGGGTCACTGTGTCCTGATAAAGTTCTTACTATTTAGTTTGTGTCGGCATCTACAAATTGTAACTAACTCTCTTGCACGTGAAAGCAATGGCAAGGACTGAGTTACAACTGTCCTATGTAAGTATGAAGAGATTACATGATGATGCTTTTACTTAAATGCTTCTATGATTTTTTTTTTCTACAAGTAGATCAAAGCATTTTTGTACTTTTTTATGTTAATTGAAGAAAAGTTTCACCAACCCTGAAGATAACATTGTTCTCATCTGCAACTTAAAAACATGGAAAACTAAGCCCTTACACAGAAAAAAATAGATGCCAGATATACTGTCTTTCAATAAAGAGGTCCTTTTATCTATCTCTGTGCTCTCTGATCCAATGGGATGTTCAGCACATACTTAACTAATCAGTTTCAGGTGAGCTGTATGATCTGGTTCTAGTGTACCTCTCACACATTTAAAAGTAAGAATCACAATCATTCCTTTTCTGGCTTTTTCTAGGCCTCATGTGGAGCTATTTATATAGATATTTGGTCCTGTAAAATAGTAATTTATAATGATAAACATGATCTTTTTTTTTCCTATCAGTGTATATATTTGTACCATTATTAGGACTGTGTACGGTCCACGATGGCTCCTGTCTAATATTTCTCTTTCATTTCATTTATACCATTTTTTTTTCCTTCTGATATTATTACTTTCCATGCCATCCCTTATATTCTTGAATTTGACTGGGCATAGATGTTGCCCTGCACATTTAAAATAAAATAGAACAAAGATTCAGGACACAAGCATACTGCACTGAAATTAGCCTGCTGAGATCCTCTTAAAATTGTAACCTGCTTCTATGAAGTTACCTATTTCTTTTACCTCTTTATGCCTACAGATTTCTACGTTCATTGTCGTAAATGTTAATAAAATAATGCACAATAGAAAGTTATATAGACCTCCTCTTGATTCTCACAGAGCACATAAACTCTCCTAAAATTCTGTCAAGAGTTTAACAGAAAAGGAAAATAATAAAGTGGCTGTTAAACAGAGGAGATATATTCTTATTAGATAAGCGGATCGTTTGCAAGAACATGAGATCTATTGAATATAGCTATAGTAGCAGACATTACACAACCGTCACAGAGTCCCAGGTATCTGAAGTCTACAAAACCAAAGTGATTCCCTGACCTATATTAGGGGTTGTTTATCGGGGGGGTGTTGTTGATCTGAATGCTTTGGGAAAACTACAGCTCAAGAAGGTACTTGTTTCTTTGCTTCCCTCTACCCTCAATGCTGTTCAAGGGAAAGCTGCCATCTGGTGCTACAGTTTTTTGTAGGTTTTCCCAAGGCTTTGTCTCTGCTGTCCTCTGGTGCTCGAGAATATTGCAGCAGAGTGAAAATGAATTCTGGCAGCTTTAAAAAAAGAGCAGTGCTGTGTTTAGTGAAAGGGATTATTTTACAGTGCTTAAATCCTTCACAATTTTACAAATATATTAATTCTGAGACACCCTTGGTTCTCACAGAAATCAGTGAGTTGTAAACATTTTAAAGATGTCCTTCAGTACCTGGATTTATATGTGAGCTCATGGATGCTGATTTCCTGTTTGCTATTGCTTTCCTGTTGATAATGATGCTGTAATTTTATTTTGTTATAATTATTTTTGAATTACTTGTATCATGTAATGCTAACCTCTCCCCTCCCCTATGCTACAGATGGGGAATTGCTCTGAGATGGCTGGGGATTAGATCTGACCTGATGTCCCTCACTGTTAATTATGTCACAGTATTAACAAGTTGAAAAGCATCCTCATTAGAAACATTAAAAAATAACCTAAGTGACTGTGTTAACAGAACAGCTGCAATGTCAAATGTGAACAAATGTGTTTTCATTTGGAGGGGGAAGCAGTAGGGTGGGAGTAACTCAAGACACCGCTCTGTGTGGGCTGCATCTCTTTCTCTAATGCACAATTTTGTCCATGATTCACCATGAGTCATGCAAGGTAAGGCTGACAACAGCTCAACTGCATTGTACAGTACAACTGCATCATTTTAGCCTGAGGGGTCTGAAGTGTGCATAGTTTTTACATGGAAATTTTTCTAATCAAGATTCTCTGTTTAGGGTTTTTTTTTTTTTTTTTTTGTTGTTTTTTTTTTTGGCTAGATTTTATGTAATTAAGAACTGTTCACTGGTAGGGAATTAGGACAGTTTTGGGTGGTGCATTTTTACATTAATATATATTAATGAACCTATAATATATTTAGCTGTTTTACAATTAAATATCAGGAATTTTGGTAGTGATAGAATGATCATGGGGTTTCAAATTTTATCCTTAGTGAAATCTACATGCTGCATATGGACTCATCTTGTATTCACACAGAACTGATGGGAAAATAGTACATAGCTGTGTGAATATACTATACTTCTCTCTGCACAACCCACTGTATCCCGCGCTATGTATGGAGATGCTGACTCTGTGGTAGTTGTCCCAGGGTTACTGTTCTCAGCCTTGAAATACTGGTTGGAAAAAGGGTTTAATGCCTTTGAGATAGATGTGTGTAAGACTGGATTTTGCATGTACTCAGTGGTTCTTTAAGGTGAGCACAGAGAAGCAGGGCTAAAGTACCAGGAGCTCAGTCATTCTGTCTGCTGAGCACTGCAAATGAAATGGAGAGTGCCAGGATAGTTCTGTAGTGGTCATATGGGGAGTTTCCAAAACCCTTGGAGAAATGGAGGGAAATCCCTTGTTATGGAGAGGGACAGTACTTCTGCTTTCAGACTCCTGGTTCTGTCTCCCACTGCTGTTTTCCAGATGAGCCGAAGGGGTGCCTTGCTGCTGGTGTGTGAGATGCCGTGAGCACCATCCCCCAGTGGGCTGGGTGAGATGGGTCAGGGGCACGAGGACATTAGACTTTAACGTTTCCTATCTTAAGAACTGTATTTTTAGTGATATAGTATTTGGTTCATTCTTGCCATGGAGAAAAAACTAAGCATACATGCTATTGATGAGACAATGTGAGCCCAAAGGAAAGCACAACTAGCTTTGCTGCTGCTGCAGGGTCTGAACTCAGACTCTTAGTGATGCCAGTGGAAGTACAAACTTCCTATTTGATGTGGAAAATTAGAACAAAATGAGACAAACAACAGTTCTAAAGAACTTAGAGGAGTTATTCTGTGTTCTGAAAAAAGACTGTTTACTAGGGACCTCTAATACCCAAAAAATAAGGCACTGAATGCTACCCAAAAAATAATGCACTGAATGCTCCTCATCATGGCTTCCAGAACCCATGTTATTTTGTGAGGAGGGTAGACTGCTGAGGCTTCTGACTGACCTAAAAATTTGCAACTGATTAAGGCCCCCGATCGGGACATTGTACAAATACAAAACGTCCCCAGTCTTTAGAGTTTAGTGCCCTTCTACTCCTCTATATCTAATATTTAGGATTAATGACTGCCAGCTCCATGTGCAAACTGCGGTAAATTCCTTGGTCCTGAGGGAGCAGTGACGGGAGCAGTATCGGAGTGTGTTTTTGTGAGTAGCTGCTATAAGGAAAGTCTGTTGCCTAGCATCTAGGTGTTAAGTAATATCATATATCTGTTGTAATGTTAAAAGCAGGTGTGAGTATGAAGTAGTTTACAGTGAATAAACACCACATGTCTATAGTATATCCAAATTTTCAGTTACCCACCAGATCCTTTGAAAGGAGCACAAAACAAATATATACTCACATGCAATACACCCATGTGGAGCCTTACTTCACTGTTGCTGTAGTCTGTGTGACCACATTATTCTGTTCAAATGAGGTGCAAAACAGTGTAAAAATGGCTACGGCCCTGTACCTCATCCACTCTGCACAAGTGCAGTCCAGAGGAAGAAACGGACTCTTTTGGCCTATCATCAGTCTCCTGGGTGTAGCAGTACAGGACACACAAGGCTTCATAGGAAATCAATGAATAGATCTTGACTAGATATGATTTGTTTATCTTAGCAGTACTTTTATAAAAATGTATATGGGTGTAATATTATAGGAATACAGAGACTGGAGAAGTATTGATTGGGGAGGATTAGAAATAAAATTCAGCAGATTGTTTGGATTTTTGCAAGAAATGGGGTTTTGAGGTAACCAAAATGACTTTTAGTTCATTGATTCTATTTGTTTAAGATAGAAGATGATCAAAGCTCAGAAGCCCACACCACGGAAAGTATTTTAAACAATCATGTGCCAGTTAAATAAATGATTAAAAGACGACGGTAGTAATCACACATAGAAAAACACTTTTTGTTTGTTCTGAAAGGAAAAAAAAGTGAAGAAAAATATGCAGGTCATTCTGAATACATTAGTCGCAAGCTATGGTTAGGGTGAATGACCGATCTATTGAGCCAGAATTCAGCAAATGATTAAACATTTATGATATCACATCACAATCAATTATTAATCTTAATGAACCATGGAAAAAGTAGCCCTAATGTAAGTGTGACTGAAGGGAAGCTTCACAAAGGGAAACAGTCTTGCAGGCATCCTCTCATCCGTGGAGAAGAGGCCCAACCTAACTTATGCCAAACCATTTGACTAAGGTTGGAACAATACAAAACTTCAGTGTAAAATATTTTCTTTTATTTAACATTAACATCAAGTAACATTCTCCATGACATGGTGCCTGAAGGTGACTAAACATAACTGGCTATGATGTCTAACCACAGAAATATATGCAAAGATGTCTTTGCAAGCAAACCTTCTCTCCTCACCACTAAAGGGCACTTGAGAGAAGGAGCTGTGTTAGAAGTCCTAAAACATACCATAGATTATATGCAGAAATACTAAGTCGGCAGTAGTGTACCAAAGATATTGTTCCTAAACTTGCTGGTCTCCACACAAACAGTTCTTGTTTTATAGAAAAGGCTGTAAGAGTCTGAAACATCACTAAAATGATGCATAAAATTCGAAGGAGTTAAGGGCAGAGTCAATGACAGGAAAGATCACTAGGACTGTCAGCAGATGGAAGGGAGAAGGGATGGAACATCTAAGACTCCTCTGGAAAAGCAGATCCAGTTCACACATCACTTCCTTGTAGCACAAGTCAGAAGGTAAAAAGGAAACACAGTATTGTAGACAAGAAACCAGGAGCTGGGATAACTGCAGAGAGATGGAAATTACTTCCTCCCCAAATTTCTCCCCATTGCCAAGAAAAAGGCAACTTGCAAAGTGCTTATTTGATTTGAATAGGCACTTCATAAGTGGATCAGAAGCCAGGGGCAGTAAATTGCAATTAATAGCTAATGAGCGGAGAATAGCCCATTGCTGCTGTTCTGGCTTCTGGTCTTTCCCAACGGCCAGGTTCTTGCCTGCAAACGGGTCCTGTAGGTGGGTCTTGTAGGCTGCTCCTTCGGCTTGCCTGCATATTGGGTCGTGTAGGCAGGTCCTTCTGCCTGCCTGCAGATGGGGTCCTGTGGGCAGCTCCTGCTGTTTGCCTGTGGGAAACAGTCTGTTTTCTTTTC
>VWZK01000718.1:0-32388 GCA_013396935.1 Baryphthengus martii | reverse complement strand
TTTTTTTTTTTTTTTTTTTCTTTTTCTTTTTAGATTAACCAGGAAAATTCCTTTTACTTCTATGCCCCTATCCTGACCTTGACCAACTGGGGTTGAGTTTTAAGCTTTTCAAATACACTACAATCAAACCTAAGTCAAAGCAAACCAAACTAAGTTAAGGCAGGTCTGATAGCTCATATGAGAGTTGCCCAAATTAAAAAGTGTCAAACAAGTTTGAGAACAAAAGACTGGAAGCAGGTGACATACAGTTTTCAGTGGTTTAGCTACTTGCTTCTCTTTGTGATGTAAATTATTCCTCTAAGTTACTATCTGTGTTACTAATATAGACAAACCCTCACACAATTCTGCTGAGGTGCAGAAGGTCTTAGTAAAGCCCTGAGTTGTCTAGTTGCTTGCTAATATCTTTAATGGGTTAAAACCGGCATGTGTGTATGTGTGAGAGACAATAGCCACAAATTCATAAAGAATTCAAACATTTTGAGAAATGTTTGAATATTTTTTCTGGCCTGTTTGCACACTTGCTCTCTAATGACATTAACAAAAAAACCCCAAAAAACCAAATAAAACCAACCAAAAAACCCCCATCCAAACCTCTACCTTCTATGAATCTTTGGGTATTTATTTCCACCCAAAGAAAGATTTGGTGAGCTTTTCTATCAGAGGTGTCCACTTATCTGTCATGGCTGACTACTTTCAATTCTGAAATCCCATTAATTTACTTCAGACGACATGATAACAAACTGAATCAAAATATGAGGATACTGCATCACAATACGATGCTTCAGAATCACTGTGCACTGCTGCAAGAGGGAAATGCAATGATAATTGCAAAATTGTACTGTTTGAGTCCCACCGAGGAGAGGGGAAGGTTAAGAGTGGTATCCTATCATCTGCTAAATTTAGGAATCAGACAACCTGTAATGCTCACAGAGGTGGGAATAACAAATTGACAGCAATAAGGCTGGTAATTTATTGTTGGCACTTACGGTGAGTTCCATGTCCTCCTCCTCTTTTTCTTTCACTGGCTTCTCTGGTTCTTCTGGCTCCTTCTCTTGAAGATGAATCTCACTGGCCTGGGACATGTAAGGCATATCATCTTTGTTCTTGAACTCCAAGCTGAGGATTGAAGGAGGAAGTAGAATTCCTAGAATTACCTAAAGCAATAATAATGATAACAATAATCATCATAGTAACAGATTAAAATCATGATGGTTATTTAGCATCAAAAGGAACAACTTCCTCAGGACAATTAGGAAAAGAAAGATAGGCATGCTTGAGTTTCTATGACAATGGTGTATTTGTCACTTGGGGTAATGTTATCAGAGCTCCATTGTGAAACAAAGCACGTAATTTCCATTAGCATCGCTGTGAGTGCTATGGCTAATTGCCTCTATTGAATATTTCAACTGCTTGCTCATCAGATATGTATTGTTACATACCATAATATATTTACAAAATATTACATAAGGTCAACTGTAGCTGGGACCACAGGGGTGTTCTGACGTTGGACCTGCAAATTTCTGCATTTTACATAATAGACAATATCAAGGTAAATGATGCATAAACAATATTAATTTCTAGAGAGGGCTAATAGGTCTTAAACTCTCTGCGACCATTCTTAATACACACAGTTAATCAAGGAATAAGTGTGTGTGAATCTGAGGAGATAAGGCTAAGCCAGCAACAATAAATGCTGATGTGCTCTATGGTCCCCTTAGATTATGCTTCAATAACCTGGCAGCAATTTAAAGCTGATGTTAATGCCAGCTCTTTCTTTCCTGCCATCACTGTCTTGTGATGTGAGAATGCAGAAACCATTACAATTACCTTGTATGGATATACACAATGAATGATACTTGGGGTTAAATCAGTAGTAAAACTGAAGAGATATCATAATAATTCAAAAATAAGTAGTCTTTTTGTATTTACAAGCACAATGGCTTTTCCTGTTTTTTCTGTAATTTCATGGCAAATGATTTTGTTATAAATCTCTCCTTGAATGACAGTGAAAGGACAGCTTGCTGGGAGGTCAGTGAGGGTGACTGCTAGTGCTCATCATATCAACAGACAGCACGTGTGGTGTTGAAACCATCCAAAGTACTGTAAATAGGAGCAGTTAGCACATAGGAATGCTGCGGCCAGCGTCGTAAGAGCTGAGTACCAGGCTGCCTGCACTCTGCTTGCCCTCAGCTTATTGCAAAAAGAATGTGTCCAGGCAGAGGGAGTTACGGGCAGCCCTGGCTTCACAGAGAGGCTATTTTTAAGAACAGGAAGAATAACAATTGCTTCATTTCCTCTCAGCATTCTTGTAAAAAAACCAGGCTGCTCATGGCTTGGATGGGCGTATGCTCTGCTGGGTAAAACACTGGCTGGATGGCTGGACCTGGAGAGTGGTGGTGAATGGAGTTAAATCCAGTTGGCGACCAGTCACAAGTGGTGCTCCCCAGGGCTCAGTATTGGGACCACTTCTGTTCAATATTTTTATCAATGATTTGGATGAGGGGATCGAATGCACCCTCAGTAAGTTTGCAGACGATGTGAAATTAGGTGGGAGTGTTGATCTGCTTGAGAGTAGGGAGGCTCTATAGAGGGATCTGGATAGGTTAGACCGATGGGCTAAGGTCAACAGTATGAGCTTCAACAAGGCCAAGGCCTGGTCCTGCACTTGGGTCATAACAACTCTATGCAACACTACAGGCTTAGGAAAGAATGGTTGGAAAGCTGTCTGGAAGAAAAGGACCTGAGGGTGCTGATCGATGGGCGGATGAATATGAGCTGGCAGTGTGCCCAGGTGGCCAAGGCCAACGGCATTCTCGCCTGTATTAGAAATGGTGTGGCCAGCAGGACCAAGGAGGTGATTGTACCCCTGTACGTGGCATTGGTGAGGCCATACCTCGAGTACTGTGTTCAGTTTTGGGCACCTCAATACAAGAAACACATTGAGGTGCTCGAGCAGGTCCAGGGAAGGGCAAGAAGGCTGGTGCAGGGCCTGGAGAACAAGTCCTATGAGAAGTGACTGAGGGAACTGGGGCTATTTAGTCTAAAGAAAAGGAGGCTGAGGGGAGACCTTATTGCTTTCTACAACTACCTGAAAGGATGTTGTAGAGAAGTAAGCACTGACCTCTTCTCACCAGTAACTAGTGACAGAAGAAGAGGGAATGGCCTCAAACTGCACTGGGGGAGGTTTAAATTAGACACTAGGAAAAATTTTTTTCACTGAAAGGGTCATCAGGCATTGGAACAGACTGCCCAGGGACGTGTTTGAATCACTGTCCCTGGATCTGTTTAAAAGCCATACAGATGTGGTCCTTGGGGACATGGTGGAGTGATGGACTTGGTAGAGGAGGGTAAATGGTTGGACTTGATGATCTTGAAGTTCTCTTCCAATGCAGATGATTCTGTGATTCTGTGATTCTGTGATTGGTGCTATACATCCCTGGTAAGACTGTAAAGAATTACACTCAGCCGTCTTGCTGTTTGCCAGTTTCAACAGGAGAAAAATTTTCATGGGAAATAATCCATGAGTCATGCTTACGTATTTATTTCTTTATCATGCTGCCTTTTGCTTATGTAGCTTGTGGCCTGCTTCAGCTTTAAACAGGTCCTGCTAATGAGCTTCAGTGAAATAAAGGACAGACTAGAAACTGAGTAAAAGATCCCTGTGAAGCCTTGGCGTTGCAAGAAGATGAAGAGTCTGTTACCTTCAGTTCTTTACTGTGAAAGAATGGTCTGTTTTATGGCTTAAGAGATGCATGCTGCAAAGAAGACAGTAGGCAGTGGGAAATGAGTTGCTGCACTGATCCCCATCTACCCAGGCTGACTATTTGCAAAGTCAAGCAGTGAACAAGGCATCAGAGCCTCTGAAGGGCAATGGACCTGTGAGTTGAGTTAGAAAAACAGGTAGTAAGTATGTCTCCAAATGTGAAAATGCTTTCTACCTGCAAGCAGAACAGTATCTATGCACAGCTCCTGCAGGAGGATGATGAGGATATTAACCGCTTATTCTCATTCATCACTGTCACTGGATTAGACCCAGTATGACAACGATGCATGTACTCACAACTATTCTCGCCATTACTGAACATCTTTTCACATAACAAAACAGCTGAGCAACAACCTCTTTTCACACACACAATTAATGCAAGAGAGAGAACTCCTTCACTGAAAGTATTTCTCAGTCACCTGGGAGGAAGAGGCAATTCCTGGTTATGTACTGACTGGTGAGTACATTGGTGAAGGTGAAAGATGCCAGACCATGGACATGGATTCACTTCCCAAAATTCACCTTGCTCTGTTAGCAGTTTTGCTAACTGTGGATAGAAAGTTTAAACAGCTTGGAAAATTGAATTTCCTCCCTGCTGAAAAACTGAACATAGGAAGAATATATCCTGCTTAATGTCTCTACAAATAAGCACTTAAAATATGGTTAATTGAGCCAGTTATTACTGATTTGTTGTGATCCCCATTACTATCTATTAGAACTCCTTTGATAGTTAATTTTAAAACAGTGCTGACCTTTAGGCCAGAATTTTTGCGCATCCGGAGACGACCCATCCACATGTCTGTGAGCAGCATTTGGCTGCAAGTGTGAGCAATGAAGTCCCTGTGCTTGGCTGCCACTGCGAGCTGCAGGCATGTGGCATTGCTCCAGTTCTTCAGCTCGTAGGTCAGCAGTTTCATTGCCAGTTGCTCATCCTGCTTGTACGACTGGTCCAACAGCTCCACTGCCAACTGGCCGAAGTCCCTGCAATAGAGGGACATTCATTCATTCTCATTAGGCAAAGCAGCCTGCTGTAGAAAACACGTCTCTGCAACTAACAGCCTCTGCAAGGAGGGCATCACCTTCCATCATGCAAATCGTGATGTTGACTGTACACATGGAAACCCACATTTTCAAATGTGAGTGGCTAATGACAGGCATATAAATAAGTGCTTTGACTTAGCAATGATGAGCACCCACACCTACCAGCTGTCTGCTCCCACCTGCCTGCCCACCTCCCTGCCATTTTCTAGCTGAAATCCTCAGATTATCTCAGCAGTTTAGAGGATCGCTTCTGTGTTAGGGTGTCCAATGCCATTTTCCAAACTCTATGTCTCAGACTTTTAACACCAGGACAGGTTATTATGGAATCTAGAATCTTGCCTTGCTCACCTAAGCATGAGCTCTTGGTTAATTAATACTTAAATATTGTGTTTGTAAGGTTTTCAACAGTTGTTCTGCTTGGAATGAACAGAGTGTCTTGAAAAAAATCACAAATAAAGCTTGTAGCCTGACTCTTGAGGCCTCAGGGAGAACACATAGACAACAGAGATATTTCACTGCCTTCTTGACACCTTCTCATTTCAGATACCATACTGAAAGCAACTCTGCTTCTCTGCCAGACAGATTGTTCCCAAGTGATTTAGACTTTCTCTAAAGGGGTTGCTTTTTCCCTACAAGTTAGAAATGAAAGCAAGGTACAGATGAGCAAATTTCAGAGTTTTCCCAACCCAGCAAAGCATACATGAAAGAAAATTCACCTGGAATTATGGTTCAGCTCTTGGGATATGTCATCCACCATGTCATTTTCTGATGCTTCATGGGCCATGGCTTTGCAGAGTTTACAGGCCACAAGTGCTTTAGCCATAGCCTCTTCCCCATGCTGCCAAAAGAAGAGAGCCATCTTTTGACGCTTCATCAGCACAGCCCACACCATCAGCTCATGGAATGGGAAAGGGAAATGATTGATCTCAGGGTCATCCAAATCAATATCAACTTCTTCTTCTCTTTTTTTTGTTGTTTTCCTCCCTCGACGCAAAGGGACATCGTCCTGTGAAAATTACAGAGAAATTTTTTTCACTAGTGAAGGAACTGAATCAATTTACAAAATGCACTGGATTCAGCACCTGAGATGCCAAGCACATTCCCAGCAGAACATCCCCTTCAACTTTGTTGGACAAAATATTAAACATAGGAAAATGATGGAAAAAAAAATATTGGTCCATGCACTGTAATTAAGAAGTCAGTAACACCATACCTAAACACAGAGAGAAAAAGCTTTTCTCCCTCAGAACGCACAGCATAATTACACAATATCCAGAACCATTTCGGAAAACTCATAGTTAAAATAAAGCCAAGAGTTCACTCCAAATATAATCCACATCATTCCACCTCTAGAAAGTACATATTCAGGGGATATTCTGGTCTGCTAGACTCATGTCCTGCTTATTCTTGTATTTTGTCCCTTTATCTTCTCACAAGAGCAGGAATCTCCTTTCTTCACTCCCATTCTGCCTTTGTATCCCATGCTTATCCCTTCTTTCTCCAATTCTTTGTTGTTTCTATTGTCTTTAGTTTCTTTCCCATTTTAGCCTACTGCTTTTATCAGATGAGCTGACCTATTCTGTGCTACATCTTTGGACAGCGAAATGAAAGCTGTATAAAATAAACAACCAAGAAAACACTAGTATCTCCTTGAAGCATTGGGGTAGTCAAAACTGTCAAAAACTATGGTAGAAACTTGGCCCATGTAAAGATTTCAGCACCATTCTCTGTAACTGATTCATTTTACTGAGCTTGTTTTAAAGTTACATAGCTATCTGACTGAAATTCTGCTTGACCTTATTGGCTGAAACTTAGACTTAATATTTATGAAAAGAAAAACAAAGTATAGATGGGGCAGAGCCTTCTTTCTCTTGTCTATCTACCGGAATTTTATTAATAAATATTTCTTAATCTGAGAAGTAAACAAGTTATCTGGATGAAAAATGCAATTTATGTGGCACATTTCTCATACAAAACTTGAAAATAACTACTTATGCCTTCATTACAGTGAATTTAAACATCATCTTGATGTAGTGTATACTTGACAACAAAGGAAAAAGATTAAGATTTATCACAGGTCACCTACCTCCATTCCAAGCAGTTTCAGGGCTTTTGGCTGTACAAAAAAAAGAAAAATGTTATTTCTCCCAGAAGGCTGATGAACAATTACAACTATGTCTGTATACATACATACATACATGCATAAATGTGTAACACAGGATGTATTGTATAAAATATAAAATATATAATAGACAATATATAATATAGATAACATATATGTAATGGGATCAAATGTAATATACATATATACTTAAATCACATCATTACATATATATGTTTAATTCAACCTTGAGTTTGACCTTATTTCACTAAAAAACACAACAGAAGACATACATTTGTATTCAGGTACAAATTACAGCTGGTTTGGGGCTGTTCTAGTGGAAAAGAGATAGGAATTACTGCTAAGGCATGAACAGATTTCTCTGGAGTACATCAGTATTTTGTCCATTCCCCCAGCACACTTTCACTGACTGCTGTGGAGCTGCTCTGTGTGTTGGCTCAGTATCTGTAAAATTGCTACTGAAACACTTTTCTTGATGGAGTAACTAAGGGAAGGAAGTCTCTCCCAGCAGCTACAATTACTACCTTTCCTCTCAAAAGTGAAGAATGAAAGTGTAGGGAAAAAACCAAACCCATTTCAGGTGTTTGACTGTAACTGCTTCATAGAGCCATCGCTCTTTATAGCCACTTGGAGGAATATTCAGCACTGTGTATTGCTAAAATCTGAGACAAGAAATGAAAATGTGAGGTAAAAATAGAACTACAAATCTTACTGGGAGCAGTTGAACAGATTTTTCTTCATGCTGGATTGGGTTGGTTGCATTGTGGATAACAATAAATATATTTTATGTTTTAGAAAAGTAGTAAACTTACTTTGGATTCACAGGATTGTAATCTATCAAACATGAAAGCTATAAAAATACAGAGTGGCATTTTTGTTACGTGCCTGCTGACTCTTTTGGAGGTACATCCAGGCAATAAAGTCAATATTATCTTATGGGTTTCCTTGCCCTGCTACCTTCAGGCCACAATCAAGCATGAGACGTAAGACAGGAAATGCATCTATCAAAATGCAAGTTTTATTTCAAGCCTATTGGTACAGGTCAAAAGACTTCTCTTTCAAAAGCTATGGATAGTCATAATTACAGATTTTGGAGCCAGAGAAGAGTTGGTTTATGTTCTGGTCTCACCAGGGCAGCAGAACCCAATAATTTTTTCATTAAATTCACAAACAATGTAGTTTGTATCACTGGTTGACTTGCAGTGCAAGGTGGTGAAGTAGCTGCCGTGTACATAATGGAGAGGAGTCTGTAGATTGAATAGCGTGTGCGTGTAGATCCCTCAGCCAGGAACCATACAAGAAGCTATGATAATCCCTGCTAGTGGGTGTAGTCATATAGATGTCAAATAACTTGCTTCTTACCCTCTTGGGCCCAAATAAATTGTGGTACAGTGTTCTGAACCTCTTTCGGGTGTAATTGCAGCGATATGCTCCTCCCATCAGGTACTCTATGACCAAACCAATATCAATCAGGCTTATCCGATAGTCGGGAGGTAAGTTTCCCTGCAATTAAAATAAGAAGGTTGGGGGAGGAGGAAGAAATGCTTATTACTGGTTTTGTTAAATGTACTTTATAATGATGTTATAATAAAACAAATTAAACAGTTAAATACAGGAATGTATTATTATACTAGTTAATTAATTCACCTTAAAATAGATCCAACCGAAACCTGGATATTCTCGCTTGGAAAGAAGACATAAGTTAAATAAGAAAGTGAAGAACTTGTTGGAAGTAACAGAAGATAATGTCAGTACACAGTACTCATATTCTTCAGCTGGGGAAACAAGGAACACTACTGCAGAACAAAAAGCATGAGTATCAGCACACTTGAAAGGTCAGACACAGTTTCTGGACTCTAGTCCTGCAAGATAGCACCTTTTCTGCACCATCTGTCCCCTGGAACTCTTGTCCTGGCACCTCACATCTCTGCTGGCATCTCTTTGGACTGCCTCATCTGCATTGCCAAGGCACAGTGAAGTGACATCATGCAATATAATTTGTTCACATGGAAATAGCTCCTGCATGTGATCTTCCCCTCCTGCAGTGTTTCCTTCCCATGTTACAGGGAAGGAAGGGGAGGTGGGAAAGAGCTTTGTTAGCTACTCTAGAGGGCTTACACACTGCTTGACCTCTTGTTATTGCTAGTGGCAAGGAGAGTCTGTTAGCATTTGTTTTTGGGGTTATATACAAATAAACACCTATTTTTGCTTAAATTTCTTACCTAGTATGAAGTAAGCTTCTGTAAGTATGAAAGTATATGTATGAAAGTAATGAACAAAATATCTGTGGCTAATTCTCTGGGGTTTTGTTGAAAAAGAAAACTACAGGTCTGGCAATTTTCCTAGATGGAACTCCCAACATATTTTACTGAAAGCACCTCTTAGGATAGTAATCCTGCTACCTAATTTCCAGCATTGCAAGGGAGACTGTCTCCCAAGAGGTGAACTGTGCTTGTGGCAAGAGTCATTAGCAGGATCCTGGAAAAGAAGTCTAAATACTTGCTCTTCTGTTTCTTTTCCTTTCTTACCCTCCCATAAATAGAATAATATAGCTATGTATACATATATACACTGACTTCAGCATACACCTTTTATTTTGAGGGGAAAAAGAATGATAAATATGTCCAGGTTTTATTGCCCTCACTTAGTGAAGTCCCTTGCTCATGTCTTCCTTTTCTTCACTGTTGAGACTGAAAATGACAATGATAAGGCTATGAGCTCTCCAACACATATAGCATGCAAAGCTATGAGGAAGGATCTGAATAACAGATTGTCTCTTACTGCATATGAATCTGAGTCTCCTTTGAATTAACTGGGCATTTCTATTCTCCAGTAGCAGTAAACATGATGTGACACTCAACGGGCCAGACCAATTTCATGGTGGGCTGATCTCATGGATGTGTTGGTGAAGCACTCTTGGGGGTCTCTGGTGATGGAAGAACAAAATTCCAGCACAGGCACGGCTGCTCTTGTCTTCCAACACTGGGTACTCCACAAAGAAAACTCTGATCCTTTTACAGGAGGAAAGGGCCAATAGGAAGGGAATGCCCCTAAATGAAAGTTCGCCTCTTTTTCTAAATCACTGTGTCTGAATTCTTCAGATGACAGTTTGTGGTTCAGTGAAGAGCTCCCTACCAGAAAAGAAGGTATGATTTAGCAAATTGTGAGTAGGTCACCCAGACAGAGAGATCTCATTAAGAACCCCGCAGGGTTACAGAACCATTTCTATCCTGTATGCCATCGTGCGAGAGATGAGACTATAAATTAAAGGTGGAAAGAGGGATAAATTACCCTTCTGTGAACTGCAAGCAGTAGCCTTGGAAGAAGAGAAAATTATTCTAGTAAAACCTGTAGTCAACATTGCAAAAGGACTAGGAAGCTTTGTTAGCTTCAAACTTTTGCAGTTCACTGTAATAAAATAATCACATTTTCTGTAATGATATACAGCACAGATTACAGTTAGCCTGTAGCTCTTTTTATGTGGTCATTAAAGTAATTCACATGGAGCAATTTCATGAATGCCATGTCTTGCTGGAAATATCTGCCTGGCTTCTCTGGAGATGTGCTTATTAGATTCAGAGCAGAGAAACACTAATGCAGAGCAGATGGCAGCTGGTTCTGCAGAAGAGACAAAATGGATACAAAGATCTTCTTCCCTCTTCTCCTTCAGCCAGGAAGAGCAGTGCTTATTTTTCTCCCTGCTCACCACAGGATGAACAACACCCTGAAAGGGAGAGGAAGGAGAGAGGGTGGTAGTGCTGTGGTGTACTACACCTTGCAATGGGCTGGGATTCAAAGGGACAGAAGACGAAGCAAATTTAGTGTCAAAAGGTGAGCTGCCAACTATCTTTCCATCATGTTCCTTAGCATATCCTTTTGCACTCCTCCTACTCTTGGCTAATCTGATGGGCAGGGGAATCACTATGGTTTTCAGGAATGCTTATTAGCTTAGTTTATTTGAAATAATATTTATTGTGAAATGTTTAAAGAAAATACAAATACGAACATGAAATCCCTCTAAGTTTTTGTTTGTTTGTTTGGGAAATTTTCCCAAAATATTATTCTCTCTCCAGAATGCTTAAGGCAAGAACAGCTTTACTAGAACAAAGATTCATCTTTGTTGGCACTGGAAGAAGTGGGAATCGTAGCTCCAAAACAGAGTTGTAGCTCTTCAACAGATTCCTGCTGTCTTAATGTGAGACACTAAGACTGCATGCTTTGATATTATTAAGTGGCAAAAAATACTTGAGCAATTAAGTAAGTAGATAAGCATCAGGGTGCTGCATATGTTAGAAAGTGTGAGCTTCTTGATACAGTTCTTCTAAATCTAAAATTTTATAAGGAATTTAGAGAAAAAAATTTCCAATAGAGCAACTTCAATACAGGATGCATTTAGACCTCCCAATTAATAGTGAAACACTGAACTAAAGAAAACTTACAAATTCACAGCAGAAACACACATTTTATAGACATACATATAGGTATGGCTCCATACAACCACTTTTCCAAAGTGAACAGCCCTAGTAAAGACAATTTCACCATCCTTGTGAGCTATGCATGTGCCAAAGCATCTGTCATATCAGCAGACACCTGGAACAACCCTGGCAGTGGTGGCTACACTTGTAAATAAAGCACAGTGGTGCAAGTGGGCTAGAAACTATCCAAGAAGAGCAAAAATTTGGATGGGCTAAATCCAGTACATTCAAAGAGGTCAGGATGACAGAGGAAAAGGTTTAATTTTGGGGTATCGTAGGTACCCCAGTTAATAATTGACTAATCTTTCAATTATGAGACAAACTCTTCAGTGCTAACGAATTACTCTTTCCCTGAAGAAACTTCAGTTTTGAACTGTAGCTAATAAATTATAGCATTTTTTCACTTCAAGTGCATTTTTTTTTTATTCAGCAGGCATCAAGCCTCTGATTTTGCATGCTGAGGAAAATTAATACTTTGAAAATTCTGTATATTACTTGTTAATTCTCTGGAAATGTACATATATAGCAGCAGTTCATAATATAGACCTTTGAAAAATTTCATCCCCCCAAAATGGCATTAAGATATATTGATTACATATAATTTTGGGGTTAAATAGAATATTCTGTTAATTTCTATTGGTCTTCATTAGGTAGCTGAGCCAGGGAAGAATTTTTAAAAAACAACCTGTAGAGGGCAACCTCCACTCACAGACAGTATGTCAAGTACCACCACAGTTTCCTCCTCTTTAAGTCTAGCTGCTTCGGTTTGTACGTCTGGGGAAGGAATTCTGTACCCTTGACAGGAGATGTCAGAAGGGGCATGATGCAGAAGATGCAGGCACATTTTTCCCCGCGTACGGAAATTAAAGGATCAAAAAGCGAAATGAGCACGGCTGTCTCTAAAGCAGAGTCATTAAGACGTACTTGGTCTTGTTAATATATGCAGAATTTAAGCACGCTCTGATTACTGTAAATTCTTTAAGACTGTTTGTTCAGGCCCTTACAATATGCTGCCCCGACTAGTAGTCTTCACAGTGATATTTGGAAATCCAAAGAAAAAATAAATTGCTGTCTTAAATGTTTGTGTGTGTGTGGTTTGTGTGTGTACGTGCACACATGTGTCTGTTAGCTGCCGCAAACATGATGTGGTAATGTGAATCCTAATGTTCAAATTCTTTGCTTTATTAAGCAGGCAGGGTGGCCTCTCAAATAACAACAACAAAATCCTCTAGTGATTTATACAGCTATATACAATGGTAGTAAATTGTATGCTTCTATGATGTGTAAGCATCCATGTTCTGTTTGAGAATTCACAATGATGCAGATGTGAATAACATTTTACAGCATATACCCTTTTAAATAGTGCAGGTTTTAAGATTGGAATGCATGCATAAAAAGCATAGAGCACGTATATCTTTTAAGTTTTGTCTCAAGGTGACATACTACATATTTTTTTTTGTATTTCTATTTCATAATACTGTAATTAACTCTGAGAGGTTAGGTATCTGGCATCAAATTACATATAAACTCAAAAACTAGTAGCAGCAGTGTGACCTGGTTTTCACGCTCAGTGGGCCACTTCCCTGTCAAATAGTGATGTCCATTAAGAAGTTATTTCCAAGGAGATGTTTTCATTTAAACTGTTGTCAGATCTGCTGACTGATTTACAGTTTGGTTGACTGGTAAGGAATCTCCTCAGGTTGCAAGGCTATGGCGAGCTGTCACTTTTCTCCAAGTGGATTGCGGTTGTTCCCTGTCAGTGAGAAAACGAGAAATAGAGCCCTAGAGGTGCAGCTTTCTGATGAAGGTGCTAGAGGGCTGCACTAGGCTGTTTTTAAAGACCTTAACTATATTCTAATAAGAGTACACATTGACTTTATGTGGTGGGAATTACTGGAGACTTCAGGTGTGGACAGAGGAAAGATGAATGTATGGAAAAATGACCATTACCTAACTTTTAGCTATCACTGTGGAACAAACAATGTCATTAAATACAGTTTATTTCATGCCAATGTCTGTTGGTATTTACTTATGAGTTCTGATGGTCTTTGCCTATTTTGATGCCTTTTTTAAAGGGCTTCTTTAAAAATATATCTTTTGTTAGATACTCAGAAAAAGGTATTATTTAGTCACTCAACATACAAAATTGCTGTGCCTTCAAATGAAGAATTGAAAAGGTAGAGCTGGTGGACAGAAGGAAGTTGAAAAGTAATATATTTTAAAGGAAGAAGACAGATGATGTTTCAGACTCTTATAGGCACATAAATAACTGCATATGTAGCAAAAATAATATTCTGATAACTTGGGTTTCAAGAGAAGTAGGCAGTCTAAATGCATTCTAACTTCACTCTGCTCATCCAAGGGAATTTGTGCATAAGATCAGTTTCAGTTTCTTTGGAGGCATTTCACATCTTTTGATGGCCACTTAATATAGCATATATAATTGAACAATGATGATGCCATGTAACACAGTAACGAAAGAAGCCCACCAGAACCTCCCTAAACATAACTACTGATTATTCTGTACCATTGCTTAAAAGAAAGACAATATATTAAGCATTGCTCTTCCCCTCCCTCAGTTGCCTTCACTTCTGCTCAGGTCTTTGAAGAAACCACCAAAACCTGTGTGTTTATAAAAAAACCTTCATTCCTTTTTCAATTTTCTATCCAGTCCCATGCACAGAAATCTCCTTTCCTAAGTACGCTACCCTTTTGAGATCTGACTTACATAACGGGCAAGGTTGTAATCTGCATATGCTTTGGGAGAATATTCAAGTTGATGAGGTCAGTTGCAGACTCAATCTCCTTACTTGATCTTTATATTTAGAGGATAAGGGATTTTCATTCGTTGCTGCTGCTGTAATGCTTTTAATCCTGAACATATTGTTAAAGGTATTTGGTATCTCCTTCCTGTCACTATACCTTTCTATATTTCTGTCCTGTCCTCCTAATGGCTCTTTATAATTTGAGATGCTTGAAATTAACTTGATAAGAGGACAGGGGAAAGTTGCACTATCCCTTATTCTATACTTCTGCTGAGGAAGATGGCTGCAATACACCACACAACACAGAAGAAGGAACTGTTACAACAAATTAGGATCAGCAGAAAGATAAGGGCTATTTTACAGGATCGGAAGTAATTTAACAACATGGAAAACAGCTTTGACAATACTTGCAGGTATGGAAAAATACAGATAACAGCATAAATCCACACAGTATGTAAGAGCCTACAATTATGCTAGCAGAAGCACTATTGCCCAAGCATCTAAAATCACAGAGAAAGCAAGCCAAATAACTTGCTAATTGTGCTTTGTATGCAGAAGTTCATATTTAGTACATACAAACAGGACATTCTATAATGGCAGGGGAAGGAGAAGGCTCTGACTGAAAGCTCATGCAAAACGGAGATAGTATCTAGCTAGAAAATGCAACCACAGCACTATCTCCAACCTACCGTCTATTGGATTCTTACCTTTTTGACGTCCCTGACTAGATGATACAGTGTGTTGGATGGTCCATGTCTCTGCAAAGGACAAATAAAGAACAAAATAGTTTTGCATTGTCCAAAGACCTGCAAGATGTAAATGCTGAAACAGGTTTCTCACCTTAGTGGTGTGAAAATCAGGCAACTGAGAGCACTTCAACTGTACAGTGTTATCAATTAAAAAAAATTAAAAAAATTATAAAAGCATTATTTCATCTGACTTCTCTTTTGTACAAAGCCCTTCAGCAAGAAAATCACAAGAACTAACATACTGGATGAAAATTAAGGTCCTATATTCCAAATGGCTTCTGGTTTAGGCAAAGCAGGAGCCCAGCACAACATGCAAAACCTCTGGGAGAAAGTGGAAGAAAGAATTGCTGCTTAAGTGTCAGCTTTCCTGTGCTCATGATCTCCACTTCTAAGCTTGACATTCCATCTAGGCTGTTTTGTCTGAAAGCCACTAACAGCATGTACAGTCTGAATTTGTCCAATCATTTTTTTTTCTTTGAATCCACCTGACATGCAAAACATTATATAGCAGACTCTCACAATACCAATTATATGTTAAGAGAAGTGCTTTCTTTTCTACTGTAGTTTCTGTTGTTGCTGATATTTTAAGAGACTGTTATGGGAGGTCTCCTTGGCTGTAGCTGATGATAAATGAGACCACTGCATGTGTGCAGAGTTAGTTTCCACACACACGTTGCTCTGAACTTGCCAACGCTTAATTTTATGTAACCTTATCACAGAACATGAGACTTTTCTGTGATTCTTCATATGCTGTTTCAAATTTCCCTACCCTGAGTGATACTAAACAACCTGCAAACACTGTCCTTTCAGTAGTTACTATTTTTCAGATCATCTCTAACCAGGCTGAATAGCAGTGGTCCCAGGACAGGTTCTTGGATGACCCCTGTTAAGATGTCCTTCTGTGGTGAGAACAGACCATGTTTTCCTACTCTGTTTTCTAGTCTTCAAGTAGCTCCTAAACCACAATTGCTCATTATCATCTATGCCATGACAGCTAAACTCCTTTAATAACCTTAGAGTTTTTGAAATACTGCCAAACAGGTTTTGCAAAAACAGGTAGATCAGATGTAACATCCTCATTCTCCTGCATGTTGTCTTCAGAAATGGTAATAGATTTCTGAAACACATAATTTTTCCTACAGAAGCTGGGTAAAGTATTTCTTGACATAAAATTGATCTCGTCTATTTTTCCTATTCTTCATTGTATATTTACAATTCTTCCATGGCAGAAGTCAGATTCACTGGTTTATATCTTCCCAGGTCACTCTCACAGCTCATGATGAAATTTGGTATTTTTTAACAGGCTCTTTAATTTTTTTTTCATAAAGCTATTATGGATGCATTATCATAATTGGTAGTTTAGGCATTTCACAGCCTGGGTCTTTTGGGCTGAATAAATTACAGTGATTTCCACAGCTCATAATAAATGTGTTCAAAAGGTCCTTCTTTTAGCTGCAGAATTGAAGACCTTCCTCAAACTTACTCCCCGTAAAAACTGGCTTTGGTGCAAGAACTACAATGCTTATGTCTGTAGCAAGAAAGCTCGTAGGCTTTCTGGTCTTGATATGTAGACACCAGTTGACAGGCAAAGTTTAAGCCGATCAAAAATCAGATGGAAATCTGTCTCAAGAGTACCTGTTCCTCTGTATTTTGCACAAATGTAATGAATTCTTTTCATATTTGATATTTTCAGAAGACTGACTTCTGGTCACCACCAGTGTGAAACACCTCCAGATAACAGCCCAGTGTGGCAGCTTATGATGGCAGGGCTTTGAAAAGAACTGACAGATAAAAACTTTTTGAAAAGGGCTATTCACTATATCATAATCTCTCTCCAACAGACAGAACTAGCAATCCTAAAAACTAGACAATGCTTTAAGATTTTTTTCGTACTACTTAATGTGTGGAATGTGTTTTGCAGTTGAGAACTCAGAAGCAATCTGAAACTGTGCAGTTTTACGTTCATTTTAAGGAGAAAGCTATAAAACTTGCCAGCAGGCTTTTATAAGTCAAAAATATAATTTTTGGAACATTTGGTGAGGACAAGAGAAAGTCCTTCACTGTAACAGACCTCCTGAAATCGTAAGATTTCACCTTTAAATTTAGACTTTTATCCCAGCAAGCTTGCTTCAATTTTTCTATTGGTTGAGTTAACAGTTCCAAGATTGTTCTGAAACCATACGGGCTTATACTGTCAGGAGTCATCTATCACTATCCTACAGGTCATAACTTGCCAGTTACTGTCTTTTGGACAGTGCCATCTGCCTAAACCTCAGGTCTATTATATCGGAATTACAATGTCCATAAATCAACTGGTACTGTGTGGGTCTCAATCCATGTTTTACAAAATCCATACAAGAAGATTAGGTGGGCAAGACATAGTGTGTTCCAGGATATGAGAGACAAAAAAGCTAAGACACAGTAAGGACTTCTAACATGGAAAATTTCCACAGCAGGTGTTGACTACCTTGTGCATCATCACATTGTTGTAATATAAGTGGGAACTAGAACAATGAATATAGATAGAAAATTTGCCTTAGGTTGGCCCTACCGTATTGTACAATTCCTCTAGCCGGGAGATGGTGAGAAAACGATGCATGCTTACTCCATTTTCTATGAGCAATTTCACAAAATCCACTCTGTCCAACACCAGTGCATCCAGCATTGCTTGCTCAAGGGAGCCCACCTGCAAAGCAAACAACTAATTCAGGCCATTCCTGGGTATTGCAGACTGTATCCGGCTGGTCCAGTCACCCTAGCACAGGCAGGGAATCCTGACAAAATCCCGAGGGTTGCTCTGCTAAACTTAAAATGGTTTAATCACAATTTTAGTATATATTGGTTTCTCTGTTTCAGGGCAGCATTTCAAAAATGAGTGTCAAGAGTGTTAAGATTAACATACTCCAGGAAATCCAGATTAGGACCAAGGAACTGGAACCCAGGAAACTGGTGACCACATCTACACACTATTCACTATCTTATTATTATCTTTATTTCTTGCTTTCCTGATAAACATTTTATTTATATTGGGTATATTTATTATGTGGACACACACTCACTTTAGTTCTGTCTTTACTAGGTTTTTCCTCTGTTTGTGGTGTGGAAACTCAGGGAAACTTTGACAGTGAGGAGGCACAAATAACTCCACAATTAGTGTTTTTTTCAAGGGCCAAATCCAAGAGGTGTTCTTATGCTAAACCTTTCCTTTTCATACTTTTGCAGATTGGGAGTTAAAAGGATGAGAAATTACCTCATCCTTCCAGCTCTTAGCTTGCACAATGATTGCAGCTTGAAGCATTTATTCAAATTTTTGCTGTAATGTGGTGATGAAGCAGTACCAGTTTAGTACCATTAAAACCCCTCCTATGTTTTGACTCATACTTATGCCCAGTATTGAAGAAAAAATAAACAGTCCTGTTCACTCCACAACTGAAAAGGCAAGGATTTTTGAAACTTGCCTGAAGAGGCAGCAAGCTCCAGAAACTACATTTCAAGCAACGATATTTAAACAGAGACTTTTTTATTTTGTTACGGCTTTTCCATGGCGAGTTGTAAATTCTCATGTAGTGATGATAGCACATGAAATTTTCATGATGGTGACAAAATAAGCGTCACAGTAATGAATACGGTGATTGAATTAAACCTTCCAAATGAAGATATGGTCAACTTGAAGGAGCTACAGGTAGAGACAGAGTCCTTTTTTTCGTTTTGTTTTGTTTGTTTGTTTGTTTTCTGAGTGACTTCTACCACTGTAAAATCTGCAACACATGCTGGGAGTTGACTATTCCCCCTCTGCCCCACATAGTGTTCAATAACTCTTCTCTTTACAGCCCTCCCACTCCTGCAGAAAAGCTCTGCCCACAATGCTCCCCAGGGAAATGGTGTTGACCAGGGAGCTTGTCCCCACAGCTGGCAGCTGGAGCATAGGATGGGGCAGACATGAAGCAGGCAGATTGATGCAAGGCAGCACTGTGCACTATAAGGAGAGGCTGAGGGAGCTGGGCTTGTTTAGTCTGCAGAAAAGGAGGCTGAAGGGAGACCTTATCACTCTCCACCACTACCTGAAGGGAGTAGTTGAGGGTGCTGGTCACTTCCCACAAGTCACAACTGATAGATAAGGGGAAACAGCATCAAGTTCCACCAGGGGAGGTTTAAGTTGGACATTACTTCTATACCGAAGGGGTTATCAAAGACTGGAACAGGCCACCCAGGGAAGTGGTTGAATCGCCATCCCTGCATGCATTTAAAAGCTGTCAAGTGATGGTGCTTAAGAATACGGTGTAGTAGTGGCCCTGGTAGAGTTAGATAATGGCTGGACTCGATGGTCTTAAAGGTCTTTTCCAATCATAGTGATTTTGTGATTCAGACCAGTTCAGGTTTCAAGTCACAGCACTTTTATGGTAACATGGCTGATCAACCCTTATGGTCTATTTGACGACCTTCAACATTTGTGCAACATTATTTTGACATTGGATCATCACTGAATTCAGTATTTATATATAAAAGCATATTGCTTGAAGAGCAAAAAGTTTTTCCTTTCCTTTAATTTATAGCCTAACTTGGTAACACGGCTGTAAACAGACACTTGTTTTTCTCAGCTTGCAGAATCATTTGACAGCCTAAGTGCGTTGCTTCCCATTTCTTTAAAGGTGTGGTCTACCGGTGTTACAGCATCGCTAGATGTCACCATTTCCTTGAACAAGCGAACATATTGACACCTCTGTAACCGTGCCTGCCTTCCATAGCTGAGAATTGCACCTTAGTGTTTGGCTGGGAGTATGACTCAAATGTGTTTTAAATGACATTGAAACAACCACCAACAACAGAATGGATTTAATATTGTGTAAGGTTTAAAGTGTTTTCAGTAGAAGATGATATATTTATACTGTACCGGCCACTGTTGCCCATAAATAAAGATCTGACTGCGGGCGATGTCTACTCTATTCCAGGCTAATGCTAGGCTCAGCTGGTCGGGAGCAGAGGCGTTAGCTCCTGTGTATACAGACAGGGGTGCAGGAGGGAGGGGGGGAGAGAAAAGAAACAAGACATTAGACTCAGTCAACACACCACCACGGTAATTCTACTTCACCCAAAGTCTCACAGATGGCCGCATAATTTCAGAGCTGATCTCATATTAAAACAAACTTAAACCTTCCATTGTCACTGTAATACAACACTGGTTCTCAAATCTGAATCTATGGTTCTCAGATTGTCTCATAAACATTAATTATTTCCTCACATCCTCCTTGAAAAATACAGTAGGTACATGTGATGTTGGCAGATGCAACTTGAGGTGGAGTGAACTCATTTCCCTCCTCTTGAACAAGAAGCAAGAGCAGAAGCCAGGAGGGATGCTGATCCAGTTGCAGGAATATGCATAACTCACATGTGTGCATACCAGCACACATACACACACTCACGTGCATCTAGCAACTACAAACAGCTTCAACTCACACAGGCCTCATTGATTTCAACAGTCACACATTTCATGCACATCTTTTATGCATTCCCACCCGATAAGGTAGGGATCCTGTACAAGCATAGGAATGTCTCCTCTACTTATTTATACTGAGGTGTCCTGAAGGGACAAATTTCCCTTCAAAAATGAAATACTCAGGTAAGAGAGCATGCTATAAAGCTGGTGTCAAGGTATAATACAACTGAATTAAATAAGAAACTAGGCAGATGACAAGAAAGGTTTGGAGCTGTTTGTTTTTTGAAAGGGAGGGTATGTTTTTCCCTGCAGTTTTAGTGGATACTGTGGGACATTCCTGCCCTGCTGTGCTTTCTTAATATTTCACTAAGGATTTCATGGTTATTAACTGATGTGTAATCATAAAACGTTATTTGTGTTTCAGTGTCACAGGGAGAACTGGTCTAAAAGAAATGATCAACCAATATGCGAAGGGCTCAAATAAGCAAAGGGCTCTTTGACTTTTAATTGCATAGCTGCTTGCAGTGATTAGGTGATAGTACAAAGCCTCATTTTTTTAAAGGCCTCTGTTTTCTTGCCTTTATTAATTCCCATACTGGTATCATGCAGTGAGGATAAATAAGAGCTTTTAATTACTTCAAAGCATTTCTGTCCCCATTTCAGTACTATTCAAAATCATGCACTATCCCAGCTGAAAGCGGTCTCTGAAATCGGAGCCACAGAATACACAAAGTATAACATGCTGGCCACTGAAATTCTTAGTTCAGCATGCCTTCAGGAAGTTTAGCCTACAGTTTAACTTTGTAACTTTAAACTTTGCCGTCAGTTCACTGATACGAAACTTTGCTAAACACTTGGCAATATCTACAGCAGTTATTTGGGAGATGGTGGACTGTAGACCACGCAAATCACTTTCATTTTATTACAGTAGTGAGCTCTAATAAAGGAAGGTGATGCAGGAGCAGAATGATAGAAAGAAACAAAGAAGAAAAAACAGTGAAAACAGTAAAAGATTTTGCTGTAACTAAGATGTAGCAGGAACATCCTTTTGCATAAGACACAGCTTCTCATTGCTATATGATATGATACAGACAAAAGCTCTCACAAGAGAGCTTATAGGGGATGCCAGTGACATCTGAACCTTTCTCAGATTCTTACAGAAGCAACATGCAACATTCAGGAACAGAAAATATTTACCTTTGGGAAGGGCAAAAATGCATCTGCAGTTTTATCTATAAAAACAGAAAAAAGCTACCCACAGGGTTATGATAGCATAAATTAAGCACAGCCAGCAAACCATTTCTCCCCCTTTCTGAAGTAAACAAAGATAATCTAAAAATGTCATTTTATCTCCTCCTTCTCATCTGTATGTCTCCAGAAGAAGTGAGAGCTTTGGCAGGTGCTCAGGCAAGTTTTCTGGTGAGCAGTGAAGTCACATGGATGAACTAAAAAATCCAGGGGCAGTGATGGCAATCCCACAGCCTTGCATCATTTTGCACAGGTGATGGGGGAACTTCACTTTTCCTATACTGACTGCAACCTACAGTCTGCGTAGCCAGGAGTGCAGCCAGGTTAGAAAACATTTTGGCTCAAGAGTAGATCAGATGGTCTTGGGGAAGGAAATAGGTTACCTATACTGCTTCTACTTCAGCAGTCAAGCCAAATCATAGAGGCTTCAGGTACTCACCTTATGACCCTGAGCAGAGAGCCCTTCTCAGTTTGTGTTGAGTCATCTAGCATTCCTGGGCCTTTTTGTGCTTTAGGAATGACCCAGCTGCTAGACGAACACAGGGCCTTCTGGTGCATCTGATCATATGAAAGAGCAACTGGCATGGGGTACGAGGCAGTGGCTGCATCTCCAAAATGGACCCCAAGCCCAACAGTTCATCAGATTAGTTTTCTTTGAGCGTGCTGATTGCTTCAAATACTGAGCAGATGGAAAGCAAGTCCAGCTTTTGTTCTTCCCACCTTCCCACCTCTATGATATTTCAGGTTGCCAACAGTGGACAAGTTTTATTGTGGGTGCATGTGTAGACCTGGAGATGACACTCTTCTCAGTGCTTGTGGCCAAAAGGATTAATTTAATTGTCTTGCAGAGTACTGCAGACATTTAACAGTTGAAGGAAATCTATAGTTTCTCAAGGGGTTATTGCACTGTAGGTCCACACCAGTTCATCAGCTAGGGCATAGACCAGGCAGTACAGTTCTGCATGCTGGGGCTCTGATGCACATGGTGGGATAGCTGCTCTCTGAGTGAGGCCTGCTGCTGGAAAACCCTTGCATCCTTCTCCTCATTTCTATCTTCCCTTTGTGATTTTCAGGTGAATGTGGATTACACTGGCATTACATAAGAGAGAAAAGAAAAATAAAGGCTATAAAAGTTTGTACAGAGCAGCGTATGGGCTGTGGATGCTGTTTAATCAATTTTATTTCAGGATGGGCTGACGCCTTTTGACTCGAATGGAAAAAAGTATTCAGGTTATTTCAGGTAGAATTCTATTCAGTCTTAAGAAGTAAAAGTAATTCCACTAATATAAGAAAAACTCCCCAGAACAAATGTGAGGTGGACTTTTTTAAGATGCTGTCTCATTTCCATCATTTCCTTGATTGCATTTGGTGCCACAGAGCACGGATTTGAGCCAGTAATAAGAATCCAAAAAAATGACCTCTCTGAGGACTCATCTCGTTTATGAATGTCACTGCAACATACCCAAATCATAGCCAGAGGGTATTTGGGAAATCAAAAAATAAGGTAGAATTAATAACCTAACCTATTTCTCAAATTAGCTCAATATAGGGATCACGACAGAACCACTTCTCAGGCCCTTAACACTGTCAGTGGTGAGAAATTAGCATTTCCTCTTGCTCTGTTTACATTTTATTCTGTCTGATGGAAAGATCCTCTGCTTGGTTGTGTTATGGTATTTTAATTGCCATAGTGTACTTACTGCTTTAGCGTTTCAGGCAATACGACTAATGCCTATGTAATAGTTTCTCAGTATCCTAGTGTCTGGTTGAGCATGAGATATGTTTCTCAAAAGAATGTTTTAAGACAATATGACTAACTTTTGCAGTGGGATTCCTCCTTCCCTTCATGTGCTCCTAGAAGAAAAGTTGCATTCGGGACACAATGCATGGAATTGGCAGTATTTCATTTCAGTATAGATACTGCTGGACGTAGAGAAGGAATGGACGTATGGTGCAAAGCTGAATGAACAAGAAGGAGATTTGTGGCAACTGTTAGTTCCTGCAGCTGTTAAATTCATGCTCTTAGGTGGCCATTCAAGAATGCTTGGATATCTTCCACAAATTCTTATGGTAAAAACTTAGATGGTCTATCCAATATCTTGGATAAAAACCACAATGCTCCTTGACGATAAAGCCTGGGACCATAAACTTGACTGTGTCCTAAGTGAGCTAGTGTACATGTCAGACAATGAATGTTGTGCCTTCATAGGATCCCAGATTACTGAAGATGTAGATTACAGGCTTTTATATACTGGATAAAGTTTACTGTGATCAAAGGATTCTCCTGGGATAGTCTATGATACTTAGAGCCCTGAAATCTTGAAAGCTGAAAAGACACAAAACTGATCTATCTAGATAGAAATGGTTGTTGGAGACTCATTTACACAGTGCTTCTAAGCATGTCAGTGTCCTCTTTGAATCATTACCTAAAGAAAAGAATTAGATATAGGGAAAACAGCAATCCAAATTAACTTCCTGCTCTGCATGTCAGCAGGTCTTACACTGTCTTCTGCTTCAGCAGCTTTTCGGTGAAAAGGCAGTGCTTCCACTGCATCTGCTACAAGCATCTTCCTGGCATTTAGCAATCAATAGACAAAAACAAATCTGATAGCAACAACAACTGTAAGGGCAGTAACCAGAGATCTGGCCTAACTCTGAAATTCTTCTGTGTCAGTGATTTCATGACTGGCAGACTATCACACTGTCTGCCAGGATCGTCTGATACTACATGATGGCTGTTCAGTGAGCGTGAACCATGACTTATTCACAGGCAGGAAAGTATGTGGAGTCATCAGATCTGTGTTCGCCTAACATGGCTTATCTCACAGAGTTACATGGCAGTAATATTACAATATGCACATGTCACACAGCACCACTTTCCCAATATGTTAACAATTGCACTAGGAAGGCTTCTAGAGCACCAGCTGAAACATGGCTTGTACTGCTAGTATTCTCCAGACATTGCAACAGCTTCGAGAGCTAGGATTTTTGACGCCACTTCAAAACAACTATGTTTTAGAACACCTCCATATGCTGCCTTTAACTTCCCTGTCATATGCCTTCTGCTCAATTAGCAGCTGCAAAAGGACAAAATGCATTACTGATTGAGTTCCAACTGTTCAAGATACCACAAACAGTTAAAGTGTATCAATAAATTTACTTGCTACAAATTCATGCAATTGAAAATTTACTTCGCACATTTGTATGTCTCAAAATTAGAAAAAAAAAAAAAAGGAATTCACAAGCCATATGCTGTTGTGACATCCGTGCAATGTAAATTGATAATCAGTTTGGATGCCATTCCGTAGTCTATTGGAGATCACTTCCAAGAAAGACAAGATTAAACAAGTAACTCATGAAAACAAACAAGGATATAATCTCTCATATTCAGTACAGGGTTTTGGACTTGTGGAATATCCTATCCAGGACAGTTCCTGCACTGGCAGTGTGCTTGATGAGGGTTTTAAAACAGAATAGCTCATTGTAAAAGGTACACAGCAAACAGGACATGATACTTTGTGTTTCTCAATCCTTGTCCTTCTCTTACTTTCTAAATAAAACACTCACAAGAGAGTGGGATTGGCAATTAGCTGGTATGCACCTTGAATATTGGCTAGCAAGAACTACAAAATTCTTATCTGTGAGACTGAGAAAAACGAACCAAAAATCACTCACATTTCATATGCTGCCCTTGTTTCATACAGAGCTGAAGAGGTCAAAGAGATCTATTACTGAATCTAAATTTAAGAATTTCAAGAAAACTAAGACCTCAAATCTTACTAGTAAATCATTAGACAAGTGGTTTAGCACTGCTAGCTTAAATTTCCTGATTTAATGAAACAAAAAAACTATCCATCAGCTTGACAGGATATACTTACAGAAAGACAGTATTTCTTTCAGGGTGGGCCAGAGACTTTGTACAAATTTCCTCTGGTCCTTGTGCAAGACACAAGTGCTGCTGCCATCAGCAGAATACCAGATCAAGATTATCAGGAAAGCATGAATCCAGATCCAGGCACCTTCTAATCTAACAGAGATTCACTACAATGTCTTGCACTACTATTACGAAGATGGAAGGTAATCTTATTTTACAAAGGGCACAACAGGACCAACTAGACATTTGCAAAATGGATATTCTAGATCAGAAAGGACTACTCATATACTCAAACAGAAACCATAGTACAGGTGTTCATGTAAATACTGCAAAATAACATTTGAAACAAAAAATAATCCTTCCAAGGCCTATGATATATTTTCTCCTGCTTGCAAGAGGCAGCTCTCAAACGTGGTAAAAGAGATCTCTGTTGGGACTCAGACCTTGAAAATATACCTAGAAAAAGTGGAATCACAACCTTAAGACAATCTGTGTCTTACTAATAGATATCAAGAGCAGTAGTTTTAGCGACTGTCAGAACAAAAGTGAAAAGAATACACTTTATAGTGAGGATAATGAAGAATCCAGCTATATTTAAGATAAAACCAAAATCTGCAATTAAAATATTTCCTAAAGATAGAAAAGATGAATTTGGTGATGGATGCAATTCTTGTTCCTTGTTTTGAATTACTTCTTTTTTGATTTCTTCACCTTGATTTATATTGTTTCTGTTTGAAGAAATGCCCTGAGATTTAGTCAGGAATATGACTAAAACTTATTACCTCAGGATAGCAGCAAAATAGTCATTACCTGCAGGACAAACAACTGTAGTATCTTGATCAAAATCAGCAAAAGAAGTGGAGAAAGCAGGATTACAGAAGCCTAAAGAAACAAAAGCTACTGGAGCAAAATAATTCGAGCACTTTTCCTTGGCTAGCAGCTTTCAGCTACTAGCAAGCTTGCAATCGTATTTTTAATGTGGTCAGTGTTTGTTTACTCCTCTTGTTCAGACTTTTGTTTAAAACACGTGAAGTAACATTTTCGGAATGAGATAAATAATTGTGTAAAAGGTAAAATACTATTTTCCTCGATTAGGGGAAAGTTACCCAGACTTTCTCTCTTTATTCTTTATCTAGCTTCTGTGAGCCTGCACAGGAAGAAACTTAGAAGAAAACTGGGCCCTGGAACAAGCAAGAATAATTTCCATTACCTTTTGAATACCCAGTAAATCTATTAAATTTTTTTGTTATCACTCAAATTCAGATCTGCCATATGGCACTATGTACCCTCTTAATCAGGTGTGGGGGGTGGCAATAGCATGATGACAACTGCTAAATTGCCTCATGAAGCATGCCTAGTCACCTTTGGCAGTCCAGGCACTAATTTTTCTCAGATTGCTCTTTAAAATTGTTCTTATTCTCTGTTTTTAAAATCAGTATGGCATGTACTAGGTAGCACAAAACAGTCCAGACAGCAACAAGATGACCACGGTGACTGATATATGCAATTTGATAAAATTGCATTTGGGGAAATACCATGTAAACAGAGGGCTGGAACATCCCAGACCTTGCTTAGGTGATTAATGCTTCATAAGACAAGTACACGTGCTTCAAAGCCTTTAAAATCTCACCTGTTTCTGTATTTGCAAGCATATGTTAAATTACCCAATAATACAATATTTTGCAAGTTGCCAAAATAAATGGTGTGTCTGCAAGACCAGGGTTTATAGTGAACAGTAGCAACAGCAGATTGAAGGCAAGACAATCTGTTAAGAGTGCAAGCATAACATGTAATTGCTTAGAAAGGTTTAGTGACCTGTGGAGTTTAAGACTAAAACCCCTGCCACCCCAACAGCTGAATCCCACATAGTTCCCATACTTTCCTATAGATGACTACAGACAACATTTTACTTTGACTGTTGTGCCAGTTTTACCTAAAGGGAGATAATATCCCTCACAGTGTTCTACGAGCCACCAAGGCAAGCTAAGTCCGAGAAGTTCTTTGATTGTCTTTTTGTGAGTACTAATCTTCTTAAGTAACCAATTGGGGGTCTCCATTGATGTTTCTTTTGATGCATTAGAGATTGTGGGTGGAGAATAAATATTTAGAAAGGAAACACAGTAACCGTTTAAACATTAAAAAAAGAGCTGGATTTGTATAAAGCAGAGCAAAAAGTACACTTCAACTTCACAGTGTACATTTACCATCTTGATACAGTAGATGTTGGAAGTAAATGGAGATTTCAGCACAGCAGACACACCTAGTTAATCCATTTGGATTGATACAGACTCACTGTAAAGTGCAAATCCATTACCTTTTAGTAATGCTGTCAAGATAGCTAAATCAATATCTTGGTGTCCTTCTGATCCCATGCGAAATACTGTGATCTGAAATGTGAAAAGACAATATCAGTATTGAAACCTGGGTGATTTTTTTTTTAAAAAGAAATTAAATTAGACCAGTATCGTCTGGATCTCAAAATATCCTGGTGGCTGCAAGATGATCTTGCTTTATGCATTTAATGAGAAGCTTATTACATAGGATTAGCACACAGTATTCTTTGTGAGATAAAATTTGCTAAAGATAGAAATTTTATTAATGAGCATAAGGAAGAATAGTCTCCAGTGAATACTTATAGAGTGAAATTTGAGAAGAAGGGATGTTCTTGTATTAGAGTAGTTAGATTTAGTGTTTCCAACTCATTACTAGGAAGAATTAGGTATACTATAGATTGTGGACCTAATTTATGGCATATAACATTGAATAAATATTTTCAACTGGTATTAGAAACCTATTCAAACTCGTGATTTCATGTAGCAGAAAGTCAGATCAATAATCTAAGAATTAGGCTTCTAACAGGTCCAGAAACATCTTTAGTCATGTGTGGTTAGTCATCTATCACTGTAATATATAAGCTTTGAGGGAGTCAGGTGAGATACACAATTCATAAAGAGTAAGATTTATTACACTGAAGCTGTTCTTTCAAGCCAGTTTCACTCTTGGTTCAAACTGCACTGAAACATGCAGAAGTACAAATCCCCCTGCTCCTTTTGTTGCCATGGAAATAACTGTTCTTGGGCCTCTGCTTCTTGTGAAGCAATGGAGACTGCAGCTGTTTATTAGTGCCTTTCCTTTACTAACAAAATCCGTGTCCTCATTGTGATCTGAATATCTGCAACCTGTTTTCCTATTTCCTTTTGCCAGCACAATATTTTTTTTCTGTTGATTTTTTTTTTTTTTAAATTAAGTGATACTTTTAACCTCGAATTGTGTAATTATTTTACATTTNGTGTAATCATTTTACATGTGTATTCAGCAGTATATATCGTCCCTACATTCCTAGATTGCTACTCACACAGCACCATCGAACTGCAGCAGCATCTGGGATAGAGGTGAGCAAACACCCAGGCACAAAGAACAAGTGTACCATGATGGGGAAAGGAGATACAGAAAGTGGTCAAGGCTAAGACAACACTTTGATGACAAGCTTCAGTTTGCCAAGTGAAATAGCCCTGCAGAGTGTATTCCAAGAAATCCTGTGTAGCCCTCCTCTAGCATCTATTCTACCTTCACTTGACCCTAGAGCTTTAAGGGGTTCAAAGGGAGACAAGAGACTTTGGCATCAGTGACAGTAGTACAGCATGCTAAAGACAGAAAATATAAATTGGATGAAGTGATAGGAAACTAGCTTAGCTCAATTAGTTAATTGATTTAGACAATGCCTAAACCAATTAATGTGAAAAAGCATTTATGTTAGGTGTCTTCCCCAGTTTGATCCTTCAAAGTGTTTCTGAGACAAATCATAAATATTGCAAATAATTTAACAACCTATTTTCTCTTTCCCCCTGGAATCTACAAATGTTTCTGGCACACCTCTTGATGTCTATCCTCATAGCATGAATAGAATAGAATAGTCTCAGTTGGGTGGGGAATTCAATGATCACCCAGTCCAACTGCGTGACCACTTCAGGGCTGACCAAAAGTTCTCTTGATGCATTAGAGATTGTGGGTGGAGAATAAATATTTATAAAGGAAACACAGTAGCTATTTAAACATTAAAAAAAAAGCATACAATTAGGAGCACTGTCAAAATGTTTCTTAAACACTGACAGGCCTGGGCATTTGACCACCTCTCTAGGAAGCCTCTTCTAATGTTTGATCACTCTCTTGGTAAGAAATGTTTCCTAATTTATTTTTTTTTCTAATATTTTTCTTATCTCCTCAATGACTATCAACACAGCTTTCCCTGCAGTGCAGGCAGTCTGCTCCTTTGACTTCTGGAGCACAGGTAATGTGGATAGAAATGCACATTTCTATGTATGTCCAATCTCAAAACATAATAAACATGTGATCTGATGAGTTCAGTCACTCTACTGTACATGCTCATGATGCACATCCCATGTCACAGATGATGAACTGTGCCACAGAGATTAGCAGCCAGGCAGGCAAGTCAGAAGGCAGGGGAAGTCTTCTTTCCTTATCCAGCAGGAAAGAAGAACATCTTCCTTCTCATGGACAGCTCCAGCAGGTGGTGACAATAAGTTGATGAATAGAGTGCTGCCATATAACAGCTTAGTTGTAACATCCTTACTATGCTTTGCAATTTCCTACACAATTTTTGCAGCAACAGGCACTCCATAGCACTGAAGGGAAGCGTGACAGCCTGTCAAGCAGATCAGGCAATGCTGGGAATATCTTGTTTGCATCACTGTGCTCGGTGGCACCACCACATGACAAAATGCCCTCCTGTAAGGCCAAGGGGAAGCTGTCTGCACAACAGGGACTGAAAATACTGAACAATAGGAGTTCAGGGAAAGAACGAAGTACATCGCAAACCAAAGACACACTCAGTGAACTCCCAACTTAATTAAAAAGCATCTTATACATTGCAAGCAGTGAACAGCTTATCACCACAGGAAAACTAAGGGAAGCACTTTGTATATACTGGACTTAAAGGCTTAAAGCTGCAGCATGCTGGCTGCTGAGCCATTTGTATCATCACCACTTCCACATTACCTGGCACAGACAAATCGTTATCAAACTATGTAGCTGCAGCTTTTGTGCTCCTTCAGTAACTGTTCATGAGGCAGGGAGAATGCAGTGGGACTGGAGTATTGCTGGTACGTTTTGAGTCCCAGGCTACCAGCTTGTTAGGAACCCTGAACATTTTAAGCAGACCTGTATTATCCAGTGCAGCTTTACGTTAGTCTGCTGTCACGTTTGAATGACTCATTAATGAAGAGTTTCACAATCCCTCTGCCTTTTCTCATAACTTGCATTGGAAATGCATTTCTCAAATGTTGCTTCCCTGTTTGTTTTTTTTTTCTGTCACATTTAAATTTGGATTAAAAAAAAGCACGTAAGCAAGCTTTGTAAATCACTGAGGGAGGTAGAAAAACAAACACCTTCTTGTTGGATGAGATCTTAGTGCCTTGTGCTAAAGACTCTCTTGACCTATACAGAAAGAAAGCATTAATTTTGTTTCTGCTTTTTATGGATACGGTTATGAGGGAAACTATTGTTCCTAACAAGGGGATTTACTTTTTACTTATACAGTATTTGTAGCTTTTCCAACATCTTTTAATTTTTGTAATCAGAGGTATGAGGAAATAGGGACACATCCTGAAATATTTATGCAGACTTTACACTTATAAATGTTCAATATCTCCAGGTCTCTAAAAACACCTGTCTGTTTTGCTGGAGACCTGTTCTTCTGGTGATTTATTTTTCTCCAGTTAGCGAGTAAGAATTTTATGTTTCAATACACTCTTCTAGTTTCAAGAGCCATTAATGTATCCAACATCTTGCTAGTGGCCATTAACAGGTACTCTGCAGAGTACTGAGAAACAGCACATTGGTGCTATTAAAATAGCACATTGACTACAGCCCTGTTAGAATGGGCTACCCATGCTACAGTACTAATGTATATAAAACTCCTACGCCAAAAGAAAATATCTGGGTCAGTAAACTCTATTCCCAGTTACCTCTTGCTTCATGAATTTCTGCCAATGAGATGCTAAAATAACAGTAAAAGAAAGGCTAGAAACCCACTTAATAGCTTATTACTAAGAAAAAAACCCCCTTTCTTCTCTAAATGAAAATAAGAGACAGTGTCTAAGAGCCTTTAAAAAGAATACAGTAGTCCACTTAAACCTCTTTTTAAGTTCTAGCCTCTGCACGACTTGAGTGAAAAAATAAAAGGAAAATCAACCAGGAGAGGTGTGTATATGAAATCCAGGACATGTAATGATAAAAAAGTAGACCCTGAGAAGTTTGGGTTAAAAAGAAATACATGCTTAAGGCTTGCTTACCCTGCCAAAAGAAGAAAAAAACCAAGGAGTAAGGGTTGCAGTATTTGTCAGACTACCACTAGCCATTCCTTTGCATTGCAGTGAAAAAGAAAATATTAAACAGAGATTTTTTTTGTGTGCTTTTCTGATTCAAACTGTATCTATAAAATGGTTTTCTATTTTTCTGAGCATAATGGAATTGTGTTAGAGAGAAAAACTACTGTTTACCCTACTCAGCTATTTCTTTTGAGCTGAAAACCAATTTAGGTTCAAAAAAGAAAAAAATCCAAAAACTCATTTTTCTGCCAGGGATTTGGGCCACATTATTACTTCCATGTAGCTGGTAGTTTCAATTGGTGATGTTCAACTCAATTATTTTTAAAGAACATTTTTTTTCCTATTCCTCTGCCACCACATTGGGTATTTTGCGGTTGGTCTTTTTTTTCAATTTCCTCCTTTCTTTCCTCAGTGTTCACATTATTTATTGGCTTGAAATTACTTTTTCAGGTAATTGCCTGAGACATCTTAGTAAACAACTGCGACTTCCAACATCAAGCCTTTTTTAAAATACATTTTTCTTCTCTTCTTTACAAATATAATAGCAGCTGATGTTAACATCTCTTACAA
>VWZK01000716.1:266816-281479 GCA_013396935.1 Baryphthengus martii | reverse complement strand
ACACTCTATCCCCTCATCCAGGTTGTTGACGACAATATTGAACAAAACTGGACCCAGTACTGATGCCTGGGGAGCACCACTGGCCACAGGCCTCCGACTTCACTCTGCGCCGCTGATCACAACCCTCTGAACTCTGTCTCTGAGCCAGTTTTCAATCCACCTCACAGTCCAATCATCTATCCCATATTTCTTGAGTTTTTCTACGATGATGTTATGGGACACAGTATCAAAAGCCTTACTGAAGTCAAAGTATATGACATCCACTGGTCTCCCATCATCTACCCATTTGGTCATGCGTTCGTATGAGGATAACAGATTAGTCAAGCAAGATATTCCCTTAGTAAATCCATGCTGACTATTCCTGATAATCTTCTTTTCTCCCACGTGGTTAGAGATAGCCTCCAGAATGAGCTGCTCTATCACCTTTCCAGGGATGGAGGAAAGGCTGACCGGTCTGTAGTTGCCTGGGTCTTCCTTCTTGCTCTTTTCTGAAGACTGGAGTGACACTGGCTTTCTTCCAGTCATCAGGCACCTCTCCCGTTCTCCATGATTTTTCAAAAATCATGGAGAGAGGCTCTGCAATAACATCAGCCAGCTCTGTCACAACATATGGATCACTACCACTATGACAACCACATTTTACCATCCCTTTCACCAGCACCGTAAGTTTCATAGAAAAATCTACCCAAGAAGTAAGCAATGCTTAGAGATTTTGGCTGGCACCAGTGACAACAGCTTATTTTTAAGAGTATTTAGAAAACACAAACACATACACAAAAAAATAGGATTGTCATCACTTTTATACAAGTTTACTAGAAATCATTCCTTTTATATACACTATTACCACTAATTACAAGTGTCATTATTAAATACTATTTCCAAAACATTTTATTTT
Source organism: Baryphthengus martii (assembly GCA_013396935.1). Lineage (NCBI taxonomy): Eukaryota > Metazoa > Chordata > Aves > Coraciiformes > Momotidae > Baryphthengus > Baryphthengus martii. The sequence goes on along the minus strand of VWZK01000716.1, from coordinate 280,584 downwards.
TCCCTATAAACTCACCTAAAAAAATGAAACATACCGTAAAAAGTATAATCACAAGAGATTGCACTCATACTCAATCACTCTGGTATTGACAGAGACAGAGACTGAGTGAATAGCTCTCACTACCAAATACTCCTCCTCTCCTCCTAAAAACTGTAAGAACGTAAAGGACAACAATACAACAGTTGCAGAATTTTCCAATTATTATTTAATTGCCAAAAAAGGGTGAAAAATTAAGAGTCTTATTACATTTTAATATCCAAAATTTTGTTGAAAACTGCATCATAAGAATTGTAACAGCTATACTGGGTTCTGTTCTATGAAAAAGACACTAATTCTGGGCATGCATTTAAATATTAAGCTTACAGATATTAAAGAGCCAGGCTTATATTCAGAACAGAGTATATCTAACTCCCAACACTTCTAGTTACACCAAGGAAAGGCTGGTATCTATAACAGATTATTACGTATTTGAAGAAACTAAGAAACCATTTTAATAATGTTTAGATGGAAAAAAGCTGACACTCCCTCATGAATGCAGATGGAATGAACTTAATTTCCAAAGTTTTATTTTTTCCTTGCTTCACATTATGTCTCTTCCTGTAATCCTCCTGTAAATACACTACCTCTAGTACTAGTAGTATCCTGTTCTGCTGTTGTGATGAACTGAAACAGCAGAGTTCTTCTGCAGAGCTTCAGTGTGTGCAACACACCTGGTTGAAAATCACCTACCCTTCTTTAGTTGCTCATTACAGCATCAATAAGCAGCTCACAAAATACTCTGAAACAGTAAATTATTTTCAGCTTCACAACAGTTGAAACTTCAATTACACTGTGCTAACAAAGAACCCAGTTATTTGAGGACAACATGCTGAGTCTACCTCCATAAAAACAAAACAACCTTCCCCTCTAAAGCCTCCTCAGCTCAGCAAATATATTGCATCAGTCTTTCCCCTCCTCTTCCCCCTTCTCTACAATTCTAAGTGACTTCCCAGTGTAAAAGCACTAACAAAACCACACTGCATTACTGTATTTGTCCAAACACAAGTCAAAAACCAAATGGCTTCAGAAAGCAACATTTATGCAATGTGATAGTTACTGCATCAAACTCTTGGACTAAGAAACTCCTGTTCAATATGGCACACCATAAAACATTCAAAATTACTAACTAAATATAAAGCAAAAAATTGCAAGCTACTGGATTTGAAAACTCACCAATGCATCCTAGAGGCATGTGTAAAGATGAAGCTTTAAGTTACAACTGATGGCCGCTGTAAGAACAGCCAAAGTTTTGTATGATTCCGTTTTACTTGTATACTAAATTACATACCTTCAGATAACAAAAGCTCTATGTTGCAATCTTACTCACCAGATTTTCTCCTAAGTTAGCTTCTTACTAAAGGTTCTCTGGCTATCTTCACTCTGATCTACTGTTATTTTTCTTCACCATCAATGTTCTACTATCAAAATACCAAGTCCCTAGTCATAAGGGTAGTACAAGTAAAAAAATGCAATCACTCATCATTTAAAAAATACAGCATTCAAAGATTCAGTGAAATGAAGTATTTCCTATGAATCACATTACTACAGAAGCCAAATTACTAATAAAATTAAAATATTGCACTGCTAGTGGTTTCCATGAGAGAATGACATTCTGAAAAAGACAAACAACTTGGAAAGAATAAGATGTTGCTAAGGTTTTCTTTCAACAAATCAAGTTTAGACAAAACAAGTAGATTTTTATGGAAATAACTGAAGAACATTACAAACAGGCTACAGAAAGCCCATTTACGCTAAAGAAAAGATGATCAGTTGAAGATGTGACCTGATTCTCACTGTGTTTGGGTTTTGTTCTGTTTTTAAATCTGCCACATATGCATCTACATTATGCAGGCCCACCTATCTTTCTCTGCCAGCTAAAGATCTATTTTCTTGTGCATGCATCTACACTGCAGAGTCAGCCTTGAAGTCTGGCTGTTTAGTTTAGTTTATTTCTGCTGATACACTGGGAGGATCAACACCAGATTTAGAATTCATTTTATTTACATTTTCACACCCCTTAACCTAAAAGTAATAATACCCATTTTCGTGAAAGCAGGCAACACAAAATGTGCTCACAAAGTGCCCTGTGCTCATGAGAATACTGTAGTTCTCTGCTAGTTCTACATCTCTTGGACAGTTCTCAGTTGGGGGGGACTTTCTTTTCTTTCTCTCTTCTCCCACTACACAGAGCAATAAACCTCACCTAACACCTCATCTACTTCCAGCCACAAGTCTGGAGATAAGAAATTCCAGGGGATGAATCAGCCCCATGAGCCAAAACAAGCGAAACCAAAAGGGAGCAGCCTTAGATAACTGGTCCCTGTTGTGGCAACTCCCACGTCAATATTTTCCACAGTCCCGGCTCTGGGCACTTTCCTTCCTCCAACCCCCCCCTCCTCAGCTCACCTCACATGCTCTACATATTCCTTTCCGTTCCCAGTCTTCAACACATCTTCCCCTCCTCCTGTTTTTCCATTCAGGCAATCCCTCCTACAAAATTCCACTTCAAAATAATGACTAACAATATTGCCATGCCATCTGGTTTTATAACATATCGCTCTTTCTACACCTTTTAACGTTCCATTTATACAGAACACAAATTTGTTTTGGAGTGAGGACTATCCACCATTATCTGCACACCGCCTAAAACAACTGATTTCTGTTCCCGAGTCTTTCATCTTTAATATAGCAGTGGTTAAAAACGACTGTTTATTTCCTTGATTATGTTTCCAACTGCTGGCATAAGAACAGAAGCTCACCAAAATCTGACATGCTGGCACAATCTGTAAATGCTTAGCAGAACTTTATTCTGTTCTTCCCATCTATGCTACAGTGGAGGGGTTTGTAGGTTGGTTTAGATTTTTTTTTTAAATGCATCAGACTCAAAACAGGAATCAAGACTGTAAGGATACTAATCTCTGCATGAGAATTGCAGGTTTACAAACATACACATTAATGCATAAATTGCTTAAGAAAATAAAAAAACACATAAAAAAAAACAATGAAGAATGACCTGGATTACCATGGCAAGTTAAGTTACTTTATGCACAACATAAGCCGTTTTTCTGAAGTAAGGAAAACATGGGACAATTTAAAACTGCATTTCTGATACAGAACACCTTTTTAATCAAATGATTACTTATATTCTTTTACATCATTCCTATGTTTTGTGTTCAGGTAGAATATACCACCAAAACCAGAAAATATGGACCCAGAATTTAAAACTTTTACATAGTCATACTATACCCAAGATATCTACATCGAAGTTTTATAAATGCTAAAAAACAAACCTTGCTGTAATCAGAAATTAAACGAACTGTGTATACTTCCACCTCAGAGGATGGCATGTGAAAAAAAGGAAGAAGTAACAACAAAACACACTGGAGAGCTCCAAAACAGATTTGACTGTTACACAACGGGGAAAGAAATGAAACTTAAATGAAGAGAAGAAGCCTTTCAACAGTGGAACATGGAGGTCAGTCATCTGTGGTGTACTCTAGAGGTCAATACTGAGGCCAGTATTGTTTACATCTTCATTAATGACCTGGATGTTGAAGAGGTGCTCCCACAGCAAGTTTGCAGATGATAAAACTTGGAGGAGTGCCTTATACACGAGGGTTGTGCCAACATTCAGCAGGATCTTAACAGGCTGGAGAGATGAACAGGGAGGAACCTCATGAAGCCCTACAAAGGGAAATGCAAAGTCCTCACCCGGGGAGGAACTCCATACACCACTATGGCCGGAGGCAGACTGGAACGCAGCTTCGCAAAAGAGGACTCAGGGGTCCTGGATGCAAAGAAAGCCAACAGTTCCTGGGCTGCATTAGGAAGAACACCATCAGCAGGTCAAGGGGCATGACTCTTCCCCTCTACGCAGCACTGGTGAGATGCATCTGGAGTGCTGTGTCCAGATCTGGATTCCCCAGTATAAGACAGATATGGACATACTGAAGCCAGACCATAAAGATGATTAAGGTCTTGGGGCACTGGACATACAAGGGAAGGCAGTGTGAGGTAGGAATTTGTAGCCTCGAGAAGAGAAGGGAGGAAGGGGAGGGAGGATCTTATCAATGTGTATAAATAAATACCTGATACGAACTAGCAAGGAAGAGTGAGTGTTGACTCTCTTCAGTGGTGTCCAGTGAATGGACAAGGCACAATGGGTACAAACTGAAACCCAAGAGACTTTAGGAAAAAAAAAAAAACAAACAACAAAAAAACAAACTGTGGATGGGTTTCATTTGTTCCTTTTTTTTCAGTTTGCTTGTTGTTTCTTTTTCTCCCCCCCTGTTGTTTTTGTTTTGTTTTACTATGAGGGTGGTCAAACACTGGAACTTACCCAGCTTCTGGCATTTCCATCCTTAGAGCTGCTCTAGGTGACCCTGCTGTGAGCAGGGTGCTGGGACTAAGTAGACAATCTCTAGAGGTCTCTTCCAACCTCAACATTAATCTGAGGGAAACAACACACTTCTTTGTAGGAAATAGACAAACATAATACAGCCGAACCGAGTTGCTTTTACTGCTGCTATTTAGGTCTAACAGTAAAGATGACTAAGCCTCAGCTCTACAAACCTAATTCAAATCACTCAAAAATTAAAATATTTGATACCAAGTATTTATAAAAATAGATTCATTTTACCTCAGCGTAATAAACTGCCTGTAAACTCTTCTAATTTCCTACAGACAGTAAAATAGGTTTCACTGCTTACAAATGTGAATGCCACAAAAGCATTTGCTTAATGGCCAATGGATAAAAACATACAAGAACACGAAGGGAGATTCATCTGCAATGAAAGTCTTTAACATTTTAGCTAGGTTAAACAAGTAACTTTTGAAAAGGAAATATAAAAGCCGCTGTCTCAAGAACTCCAGAAAATAACCTCCTCATCTGGATAATAAATATAATAGGAGTAGTAGCAACAGAAATTTGTTCATTACTGATCTGAAGGCAGTACCTACAGAAGTGAGGACTGAATCAGTTTCCAATTCCCACTGCTTAATAAGATCTCTGCTATATGGAAACCCACCTAGGTAGTTTCAAACACAAAATGAAAGACTCATTATACATCTCATTATACAAAACTCAGAAAACTTGTATTGTAAACCTCCCCTGAGGAGTAATGCCAAGTATTATGGATTATGCGCAACATTCCACAGCCCTTTCAATACTCGCACTGAGTACCGCATGTTGATATTGCACCTAAAATAGGACATACAGCTTTGCTGTAGAAAACACTGGTTTAGTCAGCAAACAGTACAGAGGCACAAATTGAATGCAAATGAGCAGCGGCTGCTCTTATTTTCTCTGTAATTTTTAGGTAAAGAACCTGTTACTGAGGGACAAACTCAACCTAACAACGGTTTCTGCAGTGAATATTCTTTTCTTCTTTTCAAATCTAAATCAGCTTTTACTAACACCACCAAAACCTTCCAGTAACTTTTACAGCTGTAATCAACTTAAAGACAGCTACCTGGCAACCTTTCCACACCATTTGGATGCAACTGTGTTCACCTGGACACATGAACAGGCTGTAGAGAGCACGTGGATACTCACTGCTGACAACAGTAATCTCAGTAATTAAAGAATGGTTGAGATTGGAAGGAACCTCTGGAGGTCACCCGGTCCAACATCCCCGGTCAAGCAAGGCCACCTAGAGCTAGCTGCCCAGGACCACATCCAGACAGCTTTTGAATATCTCCAAGGACGATGAGTCCACCACCTGAGAATCCAAGATGGCATATGCATGTACACCAAGGTCACATAACATGGACTCATGCAGTCAGCACGACAGATTGCATATATATGAGTGGGAGAATAAGTTATCTGAAATGATCATCCGCATACTGATAACTGAAAGGCTGGAGCATGCAGACATCAAATGTCGTTCCCTAACAAGCCCCATGGCCCACTCCAGCTAGCAAGTGTGAAATTTTATTTAAATGTCCTGCCAAAAAAAACTACAAACTTCTACACCTTATAACTTCTCTGTAATAGAAAGCAGCTCTTGAAAGAAAAGAATCTTAACAAATACGCATGAATGAAGCCTATGCAAACACCGGCATTTCAGTCAGTCCCTACATCTAATACAAAGGTTTCTGGTATTTTTTTAGAATCTTGTATATTTTTGGCTTTATTCTCAGTCTTAAAGTAACCGTATCACAGGCAGAAAAATACTGCCTGTTTCCAAGCTCATATACTTGATTATTGCACTGCATTCCTCAAAATTACTGTTTTTACCAGAGTACATATAGGTATCACAAATAACAGTGCAACTGTAGCCTAACAACACATCTAATGGCAGATCTCTGCAACCAGTTCCTGGAACTTGTTCATCAAGCCTAAGCCTTAGTGTTTTAATTGTTACCACAACTATAGCTTTGGTTAAAGGAACATTATAAAGGAACATTGGTTTAATGTTTACATTAATTGATTACTGAACAGGGTAATAGCACAGAAATAAAACTGCCTGCAGACAGCAGCTTGTAAGTTCTGCTGTTGATGTGATGTGAGACCCTGAGCAAAGCCATTCTTTTCTGTACATCTTGCTGCTTGCCAAGAACACGTTCCTGAAATGAGACAGCAATTCGATAAACAGTGAAACAATTTCTCCCCATAGAATAAATGTAATATAGAGGAGATATGCACAGTAACTTACAAAAATGCACACAATTGTAACGCACAAGGATAGTACATATGACATTGCAGAGAGAAAGAAGTTCATCAGTTGTCAACTCAACATTCAATGATGGCAAATGAGGAGGATGAGATGCTGGCTTTTCAGAAGCTGGCTCTGGAATAGCTAGAGACAAAGAATGCTTTAAAATAAATAATAAATAGATTGCTAATTGTCCTGAGCAGATCTCCCTTAACATGAGACTAAATCTCCAGTGACCCTATCCAATCATTTCAGCTGAAACATTTCAGCTGCTTCACCTGTGAGATTGAACATCCATTGTAAATCTTTTAGCATGTTCATGCTGCCTCTTTCCAAATGGTTACATTTTCATTGTCATCATCATCCTTCTCAGTGGCACACTGCACACGGAGGTCAATCAAGTCAATCAAGGGTAAAGGACAAAAACAGGGTAACGACAACGGTTAGTAGAACAGGGTATTAAATGATCAATACTGGAACACTGAAAGAAGGAACCGAGAAGAAATGGATAGCATGGTGTTACTGCACCTGTTTCCTTCTTCCAGAGATTCATCTTGTCTACTCAGACTGCAAAAATTGCTAAGCAGAAGCTGTTTCTCACTGAGCGTTTACACATCGTCTAACCTCGCCAACCTCAGTTGCATGTGCTACTCTGGTAAAAATAAGAGACGCAACTATTTTCAGGCCAGTGTGTTACTTTGAAGGGGTTCGTTCTACACTGAAAAAGAAGAGACTTCAACAAGCAGCCACGAAGCACCCTTAAGAAGTATGTAACAGAACTGGAAGTTGCAGTTGATACAGATAAGCTGTTAGTCTACTTCCAGGGGCACTGATCAAAAAAAATCAGCCCCAAGTTATATATTAGACTCAATATAGATGAAGCCACTTTGTGAAACACTTTGAAGTCTGCAGCTGATGAAGTTCTAAGCACATAGTGTCAGATACACGCGTATTTTTTTGATTGAATTCAAAAGCACAAATATATTGTGACTTGACCAAGAAGTGCTCTACAGTAGCAAACAGAAAAATGGTTATGAAACCAGTATCTGGATTCTAGTTAGAACATTGATTTTTTTCACAGTATTTTAAGGTTTATTTAAGAAACAGAATTAAAGCAAGTCGTATATACATGGGTACTAAATTTGCTACTTAAGTTTCATGCCATCGGAGTAGAATCTCACACTTTCTTCAAGCAGCTTCGCATTGCTCAAACACTACAGCAGGCAATCTATACAAAGTATGTAACAAATGCCTCAAAAAAGGAGAAGGTTCTACTAGAAAAACAAACAAACAAAACTCCACAACACCCTAGAAAACACATCCTTTCAAGAACCAAGTAAGTTACAGGTTAATGACCTCCAATAACATTATTGATAAAACTCAAAACACTGAAAACAATCTCAGACTAAGTACATTATCTCAAATTCCTCGCTCCTACTCCAGCCCTCTTCACACCTCACAGAAGATATAAACCCCTGGGAAAATAAAAAAAAAATAAATAAAAAAAAGAGAAATAAATGGACATGAAGCTATTTTCCAAATAGCTCTTCAGAAGTACAAGTCTGCCAGCACAAGATGCAGAAGTGGTATGCTGAAGTGGAACTACACTGTACGATGATGAAAATCTGCTAGGCCATCCTGCAGTCCACAAAATAACCCCCTATTATGAAGAGTTGTATGCTGGTATATTTTGGGAGAGAGGGTGAAACGGTAAGGCAGAGGCTTAAGCCTCACCACAGTGGGTGTATCCTATTTTTTGTCTTCATACCCTCACTATGAAGCCACAGAAGAGATTGGAAGACTGTTAATGAGAAGTGCCCACTTCCGAGAAAAAGCATATGGAAAGGAACAGCAACTGGAAAGATGCTCAGCTGTGAACACTGAGATTCCAAACAGAGAAGGCTGTGCAGAATGACCACTGTGGGACACAGTGTGTGAAATGGTAGCAAAATTGAGGGGAGAAAAAAGTTCATCATGAGCTGAGCGTAGAAAGCAGTAAGTTCCTGCAATGAGCTCATTCCTTCTCCAGTGAGCAGCAACAGAGGGGAGAAAGACACTGGGGTGGGATCAGATATACAGCCCAGCCAGGTCAGTGAAGGGGAAAGGGGAGGGAAGAACAGAAGAAAGAAGATAAGCAGGCCTCCTCACTGAGTCATACCACAGCTACTGCTGCTGGAAGGGAGCCAGATTTGAGCTGAAGCATTTGCCTGTTTTTTTCCGCTCTCTCAGAAAACGAAGAAGTGAGCCCACCAAACTTAGACGTCTACCTGAAACACATTCAGATTTTGCTGACTTTAAGTCCCTACTCTGGATTACATACAGCCTCAGAAAAACTCATAATCAAAAGCATGCGCGAGTTAAGTTCAAAACATCCCCTAATTTGGCTGAGTTTTTGTGCTGCCCTGAAGTAAGATTCATTCTTGGATCAGTGATTTCACAACGTAAAATACAAAACCCTTCAAAAAGAGACCGATATATAAAATGGCAGTTGAGGACAGCAGTTATATTATTCCTAAAATTACACATTGCTTTTTCTTAGATAAATTCTTAATCTGCCTTCTCCAAAGGTCTTCCTGTTAATTGAACACACACTTCTCAGCCTAACATCCTTCAAAAGCAATTTTTAAAAGTGTATCTATTTCTATAAAGTTTATCATATATATCAGCCTCAAATCACACCTAAATCAGAATTCTGATTTAAAAAAAAAAAAATACTTTAAGTATCTTTTTAACAATACCAACAGGTACCTTGCAGGCGGTTTAAAATTAGTGTCTCACTAGCACTCAGTCTTGTCCAGTGAAGCAATAATTTGGCAACCTCAGCTCATTTGCTGATGTGTCTCCTAATACAACAGCTAGTCTCACCCTTATTTCTTTATGGATGGATTTACAGTTTAGTTGTCTTCCTGGAGCTGAATAAGCACCTGACAGAAACACCCAACTGAGCATTCACACTTATTTTGAAATGGTCAATGAAACCATGAGGGAAGACTCCAAGAGCCTGAAATGGCCAAAAGCTAGTAGGAAATAAAATTTTAGATACTCCAAACACCACAACCTAGCAACAAGAATGACAATTCAAGCATTACCAATTAAACAAAAGACTATATGTAAACAGAAAATTCAATTTTCATTATGATTCCACTCTAATAAACAAGCTTTGCAATTTCTCACAGTTTTCCCTTTTTTTTTTTATTAAAAGCATTTACAAAAATCACTAGCTAGCAGAAAATAAATATTGCCTGAGAAGATAATGAAATTTTGTTTCATAGTTGAGCATAACCTCACGAATTAAAACCTATTGTTTTTAAATATAGACAGCACTATTACGAGACTCCTTCAGAGACAAAACTACCACATCAAATTAATATCTACAATCTTACACAGCCAAGCATGAATTTAACACTGCTTTCGTTGTATTACTGCCACAGGAGCATTGTGGCATTTCTGAAATTACATTTTTGTCCAAGTCACTATGTCAACAGTCATGCCAGTCTGCTTCAAGCATCAAACAGCTAAAATGGAATGAAATGGCTCAACCAGCGAAGATGCATTCAAACATGAACTGTAGCAAGCTCTTCACTTCAACTTAAGCTAATTTGCCAGAATTTTACTTTGTATTTCACAGAACAACAGCAAATAGTAGATGGATCTTTAGGCTCAAACAAAATTTTGATTCTTCGCCTTTCAAGCTTGTATTACACAAAGCTATAGGACATCAAGAGATGACTTGCAGAGTCTTGTCAAATACAATGAGATTCCTGGAGAAACTGTCTGCTCATGGCCTGGATGCGTGTATACTTTGCTGAGTAAAAACCTGGCTGGATGGCCAGACTCAAAGAGTGGTGGTAAATGGAGTTAAACACCGACAGAGGCCGGTCGCGAGTGGTGTCCCCCCAGGGCTCAGTACTGGGGGCAGTTCTGTTTAACAGCTTTATCAATGATCTGGATGAGGGGATCGAGTGCACCCTTAGTAAGTTTGCAGATGGCACCAAGCAGGGTGAAAGAGTCGATCTGCTTGAGGGCACAGAGGCTCCACAGAGGGATCTAGACAGACTAGATCGAGGGGCCAAGGACAACTGAATGAGTTTCAATAAGGCCAAATGCTGGATTCTGCATTTTGGCCACAACAACCCCTGGCAGTGCTAAAGGCTTGGGGAGCAGTGGCTGGAAAGCTGCTCAGCAGAGGGACAGGGGTGTGCTGATTGACAGCTGGTTGAACATGAGCCAGCAGTGTGCCCAGGTGGCCAAGAAGGTCAACAGCATCCTGGCCTGCATCAGGAAGTGTGGCCCGTAGGACCAGGGAAGTGATTTTTACCCCTGTACTCAGCACTGGTGAGGCTGCATCAAGAGTACTGGGTAGAGTTTTGGGCCCCTCTCTACAAGAAGGACACTGAGGTGCTGGAGCGTGTCCAAAGAGCAACAAAGATGGTGAAAGGTCTAAGAGAATAAGTCTTATGAGGAGCAGCTGAGAGAACTAGGGTTCTTTAGCTTGGAGAAAAGGAGGCTCAAGGGAGACCTTATCACTCTCTACAACTACCCGAAAGGAGGCTGTAGAAAGGTGGGAGCCAGTCTGTTCAACCAGGTAACAAGTCATAGAACAAGAGGAAATGGCCTCAAGTTGCACAAAGGGAAGTTTAGATTGAGTATTAGGAAGAATTTATTTACTGAAAGGGTTATCAGGCATTGGAATGGTTGAGTCCCCATCCCTGCAGGTATTTGGATTGTGTAGGTGTGGTGTTTAGGGATATGATTTAGTTGAGGTTTTGTCTGTGTTAGTTTAATGATTGGACTAGATGATCTTAAATCTAGGAAATTCTGTGATTCTGAGATTTCTTCTTCAAAAGAGCTAATGAAGTTGTCAAATGTTATTGCCACCAGAGCCCATTCTAGGAGTTCATCCTTCCATTATTTTTGAAGTCTGGTTTTCAGCTCCCCCAACCACCATACCACAAACCACTTCCATTTTATAGATTGTGCCAGCAAATCTTTAGAAATCAGTTGTTGAATATAGGATTACATAAAAGCTCTCAAAGAAAAGAACATTAGCAATCTTTGTCATTCATATACCTCACTGAGCACAATACCTCCAGAAAATGAGGCAGAAAGAGTAGGTAGGTGCCTTCAGAACCAATGTCTACAGCAGATACTAGACACAATATACAGTGCTGCTAGACATTTGACTTTCTGAGCATCTGCATAAACCACTTCCACATACCAATTAATCCCCCTTCACTCAGCAGGTGGAATTTGGAGTCTGTTCTGAACCTGACTCCCAATTAGCTGCACAGCATGGACACACAGGTTTAGACACCCTAAGATTCGTGCAGAGTTAATCATGCTGGAGGTGAAGCAGCCTATACAGACGTAGTTGTTTGCTGTCATGTAGGCAGCATGGCAACTGAGCGCCTTTCCCACAGGCAAGGCCTGTTCATCTTCAGTCCAATCAAAAAGGGTTCTCATCCAGACCAACTCAAGTGAACACAAGCATCATACTGCCTGTAATCCAAACAGTAAGTACATCCTATTGTCCTATACAGTATGTAAGAAGTTGGTTTTACTCTTTTTCCTCAAAAAGTCAATGTACATATTATAAGTTAATTATACTTAATTTGATTTTATATTTCAGCTCTCAGGCTGAAATGGGATAGCCCTCTCCCTGAAATCACATGCACCACTTCTGACAATATTTAGGTGCAGCACCTCTGAAAAGAGACAGAATTACTACTTTTTTTCTTTTTTTTTAAAAAAAAAGGAGACAAGTAACACAGAGATGCAATAAAAAGTTCCTGAAGCTTATTAGCAAACATTATTGAACTTATAAAAATGAAAAAAAAGGCCATTAAAAAGTTTAACAAAGAAATAAATAGAAGATAGCCAAGTCACACTTCCTTTGCAGACCACAGTGAATGTCTTCTCTAACCAATTAGAAACAGTTTTATTTTGCAAACTAATAGTAAAGTTTATGGTTTGGGAAGCCAGGGATTTCCTACTGTGTTCCTAACAGCTGGACAGCTAAACTACTTCACTGTTTATTTTATGATGCCACATTCATGATATGGCATAGCCTAGACAATTTCTTAAAAGAAAATAACCCTTAATGAGTTAACCACACGCACGCACAGAAAGCCTGCTACCTGCCAGACAACCTCAGGCTCTACATTCTTTAATAATGAAATAGTTACTCGTGCCATTACATAAATATTATTACATAACATCTCCTTTGTATGCAAAATTATAACTACAATAAAATAGGTTCCTCTATTTCAATATTGTGTCTATTAATCCCACTCATCCATTTAATAATTCGGAGCTGTAGATGCACTGGATCACAACGGCTTTAATATCTCACATTCCTCTGTGCCTAAACAGACAACAGAGAGATAATTCTAAATTTAAAAAAAAAAAAAAAAAAAATTCCAAACAACAACAACAACAAATCTGCTCTACTGTAATAACTGGGTGAAGGGAAAGATACCTTTAATGTGCTTTTTTATTACATGGTTTTTGTCTTGCCTAACACTTAATGTGTATTCCGATACCTCATTTTCTACATGTAAGTCAAGAAAACATGCAGAAATACCTTAATTCCCCAAGGTCAGCGTTACACAACGCAAGTATAACGGGATCACAAGCAATGATGCTTAACATGTCTAACAGCTCAAAGAACAGGGCTTTTTTCCCCAATATATTTACCGTATGGGTAAGCTACAATAAATAATTAATTTTCCTAAACATTAAAATTTGTTAGAAATCTGTTCTGATGGCCAGGAACATATTAGAGAGGTGGGAAGGCCATAAGAAGAAGCAACCAAGAAGTGGGATGTGACATTAGGAAGTCTCAGGGGGCAACATGTGGCCAGCGGTTAGGACGTTCCCTTCTGCAGTGCAGCACCGATGCCTACCGTTTTACGCGATTTGTACCACACCAGCCTAAGATCAACACAAACCCCCGCGCTCGGCAAGAACTGCCGAAGTCTCTCACTTGTGCCTACGTCCAAAGGTTTCTCCTCGCACGCTCACCCCCTTCGCTGCCCGCCCCGCAGCTACACACCTCCGAGTGTGCCGCCTTC
>VWZK01000716.1:249791-265499 GCA_013396935.1 Baryphthengus martii | reverse complement strand
CGGAGCGGCGGCGGGGGCTGTGCCGCGGCCGCCTCCTGTTCGCAGCCTCCCCGCCGTCCCTCCGTGCCGTTCAGCTCCGCCTGAGCGGCCTCTTCCTTCCTCCTCCTAGCAGCGTGGTCCGCCACGGCCCTTCTCTCCCCCACCCTCTCCCCGCGGTCACCGGCCGCCGTATTTCTTTCGTTCCTTGCCCGCTTCTCGCTTCGTGGTTGCCGGTCACCTTCCAGCAACCCGGGAATAAAGGTCAGGCTGGGAGCTGCCCGCGCTGTTACCTGGCAGGGGTTGAGGGAGTGGCCTCCTGTCGTACCGCGGCTGTGAGGCCGCAGTCTCGGGCCTTCTCCGTACTGGAGAGGGGCGCCCTGAGGTCAGTCAGGCTTGCTGCTTCTTAAACCAGAAGAGAGCGAGAAAGCCCCTCGGAGACCTGCCTGAATCGAGAAAAAGCGTGTCCTGAGAGCTAGGAGTTTCCCTCCCCCCTGTCATTAATTTGGGTAAAATTAATGAGGATTTAGGTTTCTCTTATTCGGTCCTTGGTTCTGTAGAAGAGCTTATTTTGCACTTTCCAGCTCTCACGTGCAGGTTTTCATTTTAAATTACAGCAAAAACCTTGACTTGTGGTTCCTGTTGCAATCTCTTTGTCTCAGCGCTGAGGATTTGGGGGAAAAAAACAAACCACACCGTCTATCGAAAGAGTTGGCGTTGTGGTAAAATAGGCAAAATAGTCTTAGAGATACTTAAAATTATATTATTAGATACGCTTGCAAGACTGGATGATAGGAGACAAACATATAAATCTATAAAATCTGACAAAAGTTCAGTATGTAAAACATATGTTTCACATTTTGCTTACATATGTTTTGGTTTTAGATTTGAACAAAAGACAGGTCATGCAGTTGCTACCCTTGATTTTTCCATTGTAAGGAACAGGAAGCTTGCCTGTCTACTCAAGGGTGACTGGTTTCCTACTCTTTCTTTGTAAGCTGTTTATTTTCTCTAGTTCACATCTGCTTTCCTCCTTAAACTCATTTTTATGCAAACAGAAAAAATGTCAAAACTACCTAGTCATCAAGAAATCTTGCATCACAGAAGTAAGTAGTTGAAATAGGGTTGAAATCCAAACTATTTTCATTGTGTCTAAAGAATAACTGAGCAACAACTTTAATTTTTTGACAGTTATTTACATTTGCAAGGCTAATGTTTGGAAAACCTTTGGAACTGCAAGAATACTCTTATGGATACTTAAATTTCACAAAAGTAATAAATCACTGTGAGGTTAATGGTGAAGCATGCTAACAAATGGCATCTCTAACTCTTGTTATTTGAGTACATTTTGTGCTTCTGCTTAACTAATACATTTCCCTTGTTTCCATAGGACTTTGGTAGGGACACTGCTCTGTTCTTTTGTTACTCCATTCCGTGCTCTGTTGTCTCTCTGTTCACTTGATCGCCTTAAATTCCTGAGCATTGTATCTTCCCACCGCTGTTTATTTCACTGATGGCTTAACCTCTTTGAACACTGACAGATGTCTTCTTGTGTCATTTCCTGCATGAGTTTAAGAGACTACAACATCAGCAGTCCACTTTTGTGCTAGGGGATACCAATCCACTAGTATATTCTTTTGTCGTATACATAGGCAGCAGAGCACTATGTGTATCTGCACCTCAGCTGGGTTGGTATATGATCCAAGACATTTAAGTTACCGGAGGATTCTGGCTTCTAAATGCGTGTGGCGCGTGGGCACAAGTTCATTTCTGGTCGTCATGCTGAAGAGAAAACAGTTGCCCACAACAGAATGGTGTAGATAGCTGGAATAGCTAAATAACTAAAGCTTTAGAAGCATAAAGCAGGATTCACTATAGCACATCATTCTAGGTCTTCTGTTTAATTACAAACAAATATGTTTACTAGAGAGAACTGTGCTTTGAATTAGGAAGAATTGTTGCAAACAGAAGATAGCAGGACTGAGACAAGAACAGTCGATACCTCACCTAGGGACAGTTTCCTGTTCATACGAATTATTGATCTCTCAAAGTGTTGAATGCTACTTTCAGGAGAAAGAAAAAAAAAAATCAAGTGACTTCCTTTTTTCGTGTGAATAGCTTGATCCGACTGTTAGTTTTCTAGCCACACAGAGGTTTTATATGGAACTCCCATGCTTTCTGAGCTGTACCTTTTCAGTTTCCCTTCATTTCTTAAAGCGCACTTCTGCTTTCGTATCCTTCTTGCAGTCAAGTCAGTAAGTTAGTCTGCAGGGTGCACACCAAGGTAAGGATAGTTCAAGGAAAAGTTTGAGTCAGCACTGTCACGGGAGGTCCCCTACCCTCCTCCTCATGTCGGTGCAAGCATTTGAATAGCTGCATAACAAACTGGATTTGGAAACTAATCCAGGTAATAGTGATCCAACTGAAAAATATGAGTTAGTTTTAACATAGATCGGGTCCCTGATCTATCTCGTTATGAAGGTGTGTGAAAGCCTGCGCTTGCATGGTGGAGGAGGCACTGCAGGGGCTGAATCTGAGCAGCAGGAAGGAAAAGAGAACACTTCTTTCAGCAGTCTTGGCTTAAGGTAGCTTAAATTGATCACTGGTTTAAGTTGCTGAAGTCTAAAAGACAGTTTAACCCTTACAGTAGATGACAGACACAAAGCCTGTTTCTGGATTTCCTACGTTTCAGCCTGTGTGTCGGGGTTTGTCATCAGCACTTGTTTTATTTGTTCATGTTCTCGTGTGTAGGCGTATACTATGCATACATTTTCTTGCGGTTTATCCTTTACTACCTGAAAATACTGTCATCCTGGAACGTCAGAAATCGCAAAAGGAAGCATGATTAGAGACCACTACCACCCATTTTCCCCTGGTATCTCCAGACTCTGCATGTGCTTTCTCTAAGGTTTCATCCAGTTTTTTATTAAAAAGCGAGTCACCCTCTTTCTCTGTTCCTCCAGTTGCTAAGCAGCAGCTGTTCTCCCTAATAGCCAGCCATTTATTTGCATGAAAATAATCAAGCTTGACTATTCTGCTGGTTTTGACTGGGATGGGGTTAATTTTCTTCATAGTAGTTGGTGTGGGGCTGTGGTTTGGATTTGTGCTGGAAACAGTGTTGGTAACTCAGGGGTTGGTTTTCCTTACTGCTGAGCAGGGCTCACAGTGAGTCAAGGCCTTTTCTGCTTCTCACCCCACCCCACCAGAGAGTAGACTGGGGGTGCACAAGAAGTTGGGAGGGGACGCAGTTGGGACAGCTGACCCCAACTGACCAGAGGGATGTTCCGTACCATATGACATCATGGTGAAAGAAGGAAGGGGAAGATGTTTGGAGTGATGGTGTTTGTCTTCCCAAGTAACCATTACATGTGATGGATCCCGGTTTTCCTGGAGATGGCTGAACACCTGCCTGCCCATGGGAAGTGGTGGTTTGCTTTGCTTGCATGCGCAGCTTTTGCTTTGCCTACTAAACTGTCTTTGTCTTAACCCACCAGGCTTTCTCACTTTTACCCTTCAGATTCTTTCCCCCATCCCACCGGGAGGGAGAGAGTGAGCGGCTCTGTGAGGCTTAGTTGCTATCTGGGGTTAAGCCACAACAAATATATAACTGCTTCTAATCATGCACAGTTAAACAGCTATACAATAAAAATTTGAGCATTAATTATCACCATAACTGATGACTGTCTTAGAACTTTATAGAGTAAAATCAGTATAGTACTGACTAAACATGATGGGGGCGACAGAAAAGCCATATTTTTCAAATATCTAATAATTAGGGCAAGGTAACAGAATTTGGTGATAAAAGTTTAGACTAACACACAGGTAAAATTTTGAGCAGGACATCTTAAGTTCAACTCTGAGTTACGTACCTGTGTTAAAGTTTCTATGGATTTACAGGATTTCAGCACTTCTGAGGTCTGTGGTCTGAAATCTTGGAGTGCTCTCTCAGTCTATGGATGCCTTGGATTTATCCAAATTAGGTTTATCTATGGAGGCTGAGTGTGGCCCACCTATTCTCAGGTGTTGATTTTTCAGGTGACAGAAACATGGTTTCTGCAGGGAGAAAACCTGGGCACACAGATCAGGAGTAACACGTGGCCAACCCAGCTGGTATCCACTTAGACAGTCTACATTATCCAGAAAGTTTGTTTCCCAATGTTCCCCATAGACTGACTGAGTGAAAAAAAGTCTAAAGCTTCAGAGTAAAATTGAGTAAGTTGGATTAGAAGCTGTCTGGAAATGTTGAGAAGGTATAGACTGAACATTCCCCTGCCCAAAGAAATAAGGCTGAAGTCTTCTCTCAGAATTCTCAGTTAAGAGTCCTCTCCCAGAGTTAGGTACCTAAGCAAGTACAACCTTTATCTTGTTTGGGAGATAGAAGAACAGGGAAGGAGTGCAACTGCTGCCGTACATGGGACATAGGAAACAAATTATAACATGGGATAAGCAAAGATGTAGTAGTAAGAAAACCAGAAATCTTTTGTGCAGTAAAGGTAGATTTTTGTTGGAGTAACTGGGTGGGGCTTTTTTATATAAAATAATAAATTTATTCACAAAGGAAATTAAGTAGATTCAATCTGTACTTCATAAAAAGATTCATTAGAGTGCTGTATGATAAGTAGAATGCATAACATAAAGAACTGCTAATGGGAAATGACAGTGGGTTGTGTTGAAAGAAGGACTAGAAAACTGAGAATGGGCTACAGGTAGTGCCAGCCCAAATCATGTCTTTAGCATAGGCCTATTTAACATATAAATAAAAGTTATTGACAACCTTAAGTTTTGAGAAGAACGGGCATATCATATAGGAAGAGTTGTGTGGCTTGGAGTAACAGAAGTGTCATAATATCTTGCATATGAAAAGCAATATTTTGCACTTTACAGTTGCTAAGAATTTTCTGCTCTGAACTAGAACATCAGAAATGATAAAAGAAATGATCTGGGAGTCACAGTAGTTTGAATCTACCCCCCGGATGGGTCCTGAAAGTACAATCCTAAATTGCACAAAGTGAGATATTTCTGTCAAAGCAAGTCCTGTATCAATGTGATTATACAAGATCTTTGTCATACCTTATTTGGACCATTTTTTTAAGTTGTCGAGAGGGATGAATTTAAACTAGAAGAGGTACAGAGGGACATTCTGAAAATTATCATAGTGGTGAAAAGCCTGTTTTGTCAAGAAGATAAAAACCACAGAATCGCAGAATGGTAGGGGTTGGAAGGGACCTCTGGAGATCGTCTAGTCCAATGGCCCTGTCCAAAGCCGGGTCACCTAAAGCAGGTTGACACAGGATCACATCCAGGCAGGTTTTGAAAGTCTTCAGAGACGGAGACTTGACAACCTCTCTGGGCAGCCTGTCCCAGTGCTCTGTCACCCTCACAGTAAGGAAGTTTTTCTTCATGTTTAAGTGGAACTTCCCGTGTTCTAATTTGTTCCTGTTGCCTTTGTCTTGTCACTGGACACCACTGAAAAGAGTGGTTAACTTCATCTAGGGAAAAAAAAAAAAGAGAATATAAGTGAACTTTGTAAGTATGTCTGTAACTTTGAAGTGAGCAAGAAGAAAAAGTACTTAGTCAAAGAAGAGTGTTGGTGTAGAATGATTAGATATAAACTGAAAATTAACTTGCCATGAAAGGGTTTCTAACCAATGAAGGAATTAATTTCTTCTCTCAGTAAAAGTAGCAGGGCAGAACATTTTAGCAAATTTTAATAGGGAAGTTGATGAGATTATGAAAAGGGTTATATAATGTTTGCTGGTTATCGCACATGACTGCACCTGATGATCAGAATAGTGGAAGAATTTCATGCAGTTCCCCAAACATTTCAGTAGTGGATTCCTCTAATTGATGCAGACAATTTAGCCATTAGGATAAATGAGTTTTCATCACCATTGTACGAAACTCATTTTATACCATGGATATGCTATAGCTTTGTGTTTCAGAAAACCTTGACTGTAGAACAAAATGAAACCCTGTTGCAGTGGCCTTATGTATGTGTAACTGAGCTGTGTATTCAATTTCACATACATACTGTTTATATGAAAATGTAAAGCCGCCTTTGACCGTTTTTGCTTCCTGGGTTGTATTTGCATTTAGCAACTTACGTTTCTAATAGCAGTTTTCATTGAAAGTTATTAATTTCTTTTTTTGTGTTGAGAGTAACATTATTTTTTTTTTTTCCCCCAGCATTTTCAGGTCTTACTGTTGTCTTATATCAGAAAAACCTACTAGTGAATGTATGTATAGGAAAACACCTAAGTATTCAATAAATTGATATAAACTGAAATGCAAAGAATAATAAAGAATTACATGTGTAACAATGTAGAACTATACTGTATTTTTGTTGTTTTTTTTTTAATTGAGGAAGTATTTACTTGAGAAATGGCATGTGTATAATGGAAGAAAATGGTCAGTAAACAATTTTAATTCTAGAGATTCATGATCTGTTCTGTGCTGACATAATTCTGCTTCTCAAGAAGGGATTGAGGTTCCCTCCTATACTTGAAGAATAACCTGTTGTCAAGAGCAAAATATTTATGTGATTGCATAGGGAATTACGTTTAGTATAACAAGAACACACAGTTAATAGTACAGTAGTAAGTAGGGTCTAGTGATTGCGTGTATGACGATTAGAATTGTGTAGATGAAATTTGATTAAGATGAACTGATTAAGTCTTAGGTAATTAAGGAATAGTGCTAGAGCTGTTTTTATGAGTGGCGTTGATGAATCAGAATAATTTTTAAAACCCTGCTGTCTAGTGCTTGGATCTAATGACTATAAAAGTTGGGTATGGTCTTAAAAGAGAAAATTGTGTGTGATGACATAAATGTTTGAACATTAGTACTGTTTGTGGGGTTGGTATGTTTGACTGTGAAAGTTACTATCAAGTAGTGGAGTATATAGGGGAAGATGGTTGAGATTTTAATAGCCTTTGTTGTAAAAACAAAAGTAATTGGTTTATTTTTACAATAGAGCTGCCAGTTGGGGCTGCAAGTGGTTGAACTTTCCATCGTCTTCCCAGGAGAAAGCATATGTGACTGGGTGGAGTTTATTAATTTAAAAAGTGTATTTAATTTACACATGCACATATCTACGTGTGTGCAGATCCCTACCCAACTCTGAAATTTCTATACTACACAGTGCAGCTCAGTTAAATTGTTGTAAGAATTGTTTTTAAACAGGCAGACAAAACATTTTTTTCATATTCTCATTCTGACAAATATCTGAAGCACTTAGTTGAAACTTTCCATTGAGAAATATGTCTGATGTGAAGAGAGTTAGCCCAAATGGTTCAAATAATAAGTAATTACAAAGATGTCATAATGGAAAAATTTAAAGTACTAGAAGTGCCAAAAACCCAATCAGTCTCCAATAACTTATACAGCCAAATATACGTGAGTATGTAGTAATTATTTGATTGTTGTGGGTTTTTTTTAATGTGAAATGCGTTTCTGTGAATGAATCACAGAAATGGGGCTGGATGGTAAATGGTAAAATCCATTTAAGTTTAGATGCTATATATTTTTCTGCCATGTAGTCCCACCTACGGGAGACATTCTTCATTCATGTATCAGACAAAGTGAAAGAAGCGTCAGTCCAGCATGTAGATCACAAACAGCCATCTGTTATCCAAAGAGAGAGAAGAGTGTCTCCGTAAGAGTAAGCTTAAAATGTTTTAAGATTAGAGTAGGGATGGCAGAGTTCCATTAAATGATTTGTCCATCTGTGTCAGCATTGATCCCTGTAATATATGAATATATGCATTATGCTGCAGTTTCAGGTGCCTACTGTTTTTTACTATTAGGACAATTACCTGTAGTTTAAAACTTAGTAGGTGTTTTCTGTACTGTCTGAATCTTCCCATTCACAATTAAGTATGTATATATAACCTTTTATCACATCAAAAATTATTTTTCCTTCTTGAGGTTTATTCCTTTGAAATCATTTTCTAAAATAAACTGGATGTTAATAAAAAATCATTTTGGACTTCTTAGTTGCTTAGCTCGAGCTACTAAAGTAACAATTGTTTAGGTTCGTAACATTTCTTTTTGAGTCTTTCCAGCTCCCAGAGAATTTCTGTTATTTTTATGTGAATTCTGTCTAATTTGCATTTTGTCTAATTTTCTTGTAATATAGCTAGAAATCATTGGTGAATTCCAGGCGTGATTGTAAAGAGCATAGGTGAAGAATGTATGGTTTATGTCCAGATAGAGTTTGTTTACCTTATTTCAGGCACTGCTATGACCTCCACGTGTAGGGCAGAATTAATTACTTTGGTATATCAATGTTTGGTCCACCAAGAGACTTGAAGGACTTTGTTGATTGTCCGCAAATAAAGTGTTCTACAGTCTGCCCTACCGCTCTACGTAGAGAAACTGTTGCCTTCCTACTCCAGGAATCAGTGCTTCCAAGTATGAAAGTCAAACCTAAATTAGTCTCATTGTTGGTACTGTGTTACAGATATATTTGTAGTTTTTGCTTGCTTGTATCCTTAGATCCTTTACAAATATTATGCCTGTGGGATATTTCCATCTTACTGAATATATTCCAGAATCTGTTCCAGAATATTTCCCTCAGTCTTTTCCATAGCAGTAGTTTGCTTTTTCTTGTGCTCAGTTGCATTTTACTGTTTTCTGACTGCATTTTAGCCACACTGCGTTAATCGGAGGTATCTCAGTGTCCGCAAAGCTGTCCACATTGTGGCCTCTCGGGGATTGATGGAGATGTCAAATAAAACAAGGCCTCACAGCAGTTCCTGTGGCACCACACATACATATGGATTGCTACTTGTCCTTTACCCTAGGATTCTTTTATTTACTGTCAGTTTTCACAGTTTTATCTTGAGCCCTATAGTATTCAATGTTTTCCTTAAGTTGCAGAATTTTGACACAGTCCTTGTATCTTTGTACCTCTTGTTCAGCACTGTAATCCATCCAACACATTTGGAGTGATTTTTGAAGTTTCGTGAGGGTACCAAATGCTTTCCTAAAATTGGGTTACGTAGTATCTATAGATTTCCTTTTGACTATGTATTTTGTTGTAGCTTTTAGGGAAAGTGGTGTTGTTCGTTTTATTGTAACCTAAATATTGCCTAGTATTCTGTTGTCATTTAAGGCTAACATTTGCAGACTTGATTGGCCTGAAATTAAATTCAGTGTAGTTTAGAATTTCAAAGGTAATGTTTTTATCTAGATGTTTAAAAAACTAATTTTATAGCTACCGAAACCTAGTTTCCAAAACGTTCGTTTAGTGAGCACTTCTTGCTAGTGTTCTTTTTTGCTCAGTACTTGCAATGAAGGAAAAGTAGTTATCATGTCATGTTATATTATATTAATATATTATTATTGTTGTTGTTATACCAATTCTGGTAGTGTCTACTAAAGGATGACACTGAAAATGCCTCATCACTGCACAGATCTACCTCAACACTTTTGGAGTCTTGCAAATAACATTAATTTTCATACCAGTCTATTAATAGTTTTGTATCTCAAAGCAAGAGATAGATACAGTTGGAGATACAGACTTGGGAAAAAAACAAATTTTATAGAGTAGATCTGCTAAAATAATGTGATATGTTAATTGAAGTTAGGGAAGATTGAAAGGAAAGGCACCATGATTCTGTTTCCAGGTTCTTGGGGGGAAAATTGTGTGTGTTGCTTGTAGACTTGTAGTCAGATACAGAAATCAGATACATTCTCTCTGGAAGCTGTGCAGTTAAGTGACTGAGACTGGATTCTGTTGTAACATGGTACGTGTTTCCTGCTGTCTCTTGAGTAATCTTGCAGCTGCTTTAGTTAGAAAATCAGTGACACTTGTTTTCATCCAAAAGCAGGAACTTGATGACTTGGCTAATAAGATTAAACAGCACTGCCCACAAAATCTGTAGAGTATGAAACCCTATGCCATATTCCAGTCTCTACACCCACTGCACCTCCACCTTCCTCTTTTTATGCTACTTTTTAAACTATTTTATGGAGACTGTATTTTGCATAGCTGTTTTTCTGAGGACAGGTCTTAGACTTTTGACCTATTTATTTTATTTTTCCTCTAATAATTAAGTAATGTGTTTGCATAGGACCCTGCTTTTTTTTTTTTTTTTATGAGAAACTGATTGTTGAGTGAAAGTACTAATATGCAGGGGAAAATGGGAAATGATTATACTGTAAAAATAACTTTGAAAGAGTCTCAGGTTGTTCGTAGAGGGAAGAGTGCCTTCCAAGAAGTAATCACATTCTCACACAGCTTTAAATACATTCTTTATCTTTAAAAGGAAACAGAAGAGAATCAGTCAGTAAATCAAAGGTAGTTGTGGGCTTGTCTGCAAAACCGTATCATTCTGAAAAATGGCTTTAAGACTGGACATTTGAAACAAGAATTATCAGTGCAAAGACCTCTTGTGCTCTGAGAAAAATGGGTATGTCTTCCATTAAACAGTACCTTTCCTGCATCCCTTGATTGTTTTTCTTCATCCTTGTCTAAAGAAAGCAATTATGGTGGCTATTCTGGGTAAATCTTTAGGTACACATTAAAAATCAGACTGTATTTTTGTACTGTAATGAATAAGCTTTTAATCACTGGGTTGTTTGTTTGTTTGTTTTTTTTTAGTATGTTTGTTTGAAAAGGATAATGAATTTCTTACCAAAAAAATCCACCTTTTCTCAGTTGTTCTTGGAGGAAAAAATACATATTTAAATTGCACATGTTCTAGCTGCAACTTTTAAAACCTCTTTTGTGATAAGGATTTCACTACCAGTAACCTGTGTTTCTCTGTATTGCTCCAGCACAAGGTTACTAGTCAGTTCACTAATTTCTTCTTTTCCAGACTGGCACAGAATTGCTTTTTGCCTGGAGTCCTCCAGAAATTTCTTATTTTAGACAAAAGAAATCAACACCGTCCATGTTTAGCTTATCCGCAGTAACTTTATCTTTTATTACGCTTTGAAAGTATTAGCATTTTTTTAATTAAATAATTCTGTTTAGAAGTAAATTTTGCTCGGCTGAAATGAAAATACAGCAGTAGTTGCCAAAAGGGATAAAGTGCACTACCTGGAAACGTATCATTTGTTTCTTATGTTCTGACAGAAAAGGTGATGAATGAGCATGTTAGAGGCACAACGTTTCTGCAAATATCATATTGTCGTTAGCATATTTCTGCATTCCTAATAAATAAGCTTCAAAAGTTTTGATTTTTAATTTAATCATGTATAAAATGATAACACTGATAAAATGATACTTAAAAGGTTTAAAAATTTCAGAATATTTGCCATGAGCTGTACCGTGACAGTAGGATTCGTAATTTTCTCCCTGGCTTCTTTGTAATGTTCCTTACCGTATATTACACCTATACTGTGAAATAAAAAAAGCCGAGAGAGAGACCGCCACATCCCTCTGCCTCCACATGCTGTCCCCTGAGCAGTGTGGGAGCACTGCTTCACATGGCACTGGTTGTTCTGAGCCAGCAGCACCACACATCCCGGGTGACGAGCGGCCCAGTGTTCAAGCTTGCCCTTCGATACCGTTTTACCCAACAGTACAGGCAGAGCAGCAGTGTCTCAGATAAGATTATCTTTTTTTTAGATAAGGTTTTTTAAATGTGCCAATTTGCCAGATTCAGAACAAGACATTTAGGGGTATTCAGTTCCACTGATTTCTTTCTTTTCTAAGTGCTTCAGATACATTAATTACTTTTCACAACATCCAAATGAGTGAATAATAAGGGCCCCTACTTAAGAGTCCCCAGTCCCTGTGCTCAGTGCTATGTATGCAAGCTGTACAATTACTGTTTAATGAAAAAAACGGAAGCAGGCCTAGGAGATTAAAGTTTCCTTATTCTTTTTGGCCTCTAAGTCTTTCATTTCTCAGCATTATTTGGCAAAATCCCAAGCTGGAGGGAGGAAAAGCTTTTCCTGCAACCACCTGCTGACAGGGGCATTGTCCTAGGACACAGGAGAAGCTGGTTTGGTGTCCTTCAAGCAGTGGAAAGCCTAAAATCCAATCTACTCTTCTCTCTTCAGTGGTTCTTGGGTAATGCAGCGTCCTAAACACTCTGCTGCTCCACAAGAGCGTGCAACAAAGGTACGTGTCCAAAAGGAGAGGGTGATATCCTTAACCTCTGCCAAGACTTAGTTCTAGAAAAGCTCTTAGGCAGCAGATGTAAATTTGTACCTGAATGTGCCTGAACCTACATTTCACCAAGAAAAAGAGACAGACCAAAGAGTGATAAATGGCTGCCTGTAACCTGCTCTCTGAGCCATGGTAACTGTGTCTTTGGTTAAAAGTACTAAGAACGCAGGAGGCCTGGTGCATTCTGTTGCTAGGTACTGCTATTGGAGGACGGAGCTCTCAAGCTCCATACGTTCACCAAACACAGTCGGTTGGGTGGCCTGCTACTCAGTGAGAATAGCAGCATTCCCTGTGCCGTTCGCGTGGGCAGTAATGGCTACACAAAGGACAAAGTTCTAAAGGATTAGGTCAGAAGGTTTTATTTCTAATTAGGCCTCTAATCCTACAAACCACTTACGGGTTTGCGTTATTATATGTTCATTGTGTCTTAAATGGAACTACTCGTTTGAGTGAAGTTACGGGTGTAATTGCATGCAGGATCAGATCTGGGCAATCACGTTTTAGCTTATTATTGATACTTCAGCACTGTTCTAAATCAGATCTGTCTCTGATGTTACCCCTTGCCCAGTAAGGGTGAAGGGGTATCGGAAACTGAGTATGTTTCTGTGTAATGGCTTGCACTCCATTTCCATGCCTATCCAAACTGAGCACTTATACAAAGGCACCTCACAGAGAGTATTTTAACTGTTAAGAGAGTCATAAGGCACAGATTTTCAATGCAGAAGGTCATGAGGCTGCAGTTTCACTGGGTTATGTGCTGCATTTGCATAGACAGATATTCAGGCGGTTAATGGTAGTGCAGAATGCTTTAGTGATTTTCATTTGCAGCAAGCTGTTCTCACCTCTTAGGAACATAATGGATAAATAAAAGAGCCTTTTGTTTGCTCTTCATGAAAGTTACCAGTGATTAAGTGGTGCTGAGGGAACAGACTCATGCTCTCATTTCAAAAAAAACAAACCCAAACCAACAACAAAACTGCCCATCAAAGCTGACTTCAAAGTGACCTACTTAATTTTGATTTAAAATGGCACTTGAATAATTTATTTTAATGTTATGCACATTTCCTAACTCAAAACACAGAACTGGTCACTCCTAACTGAAAATAGAGAAATAGTTACTACATCAGACACAAAATCCTCATAATTTCTTAAGATACTCTTTATAGCCTTGAATTGCAAACAAAGCTATGTGCACTCAGATCAGTATTTCTTCCAAATGTATTCAGCAGTCACTTTTATTATTGAAAATTATGTCCAGAATGTAGTTGTGGGCAAATTGATATTTCCTGCACTATACTACAGTGTTTCTTAAAAAAGTCCACGCCAGGAGCTTGCCAGAGAAAATCTTGTCATGATTCCCTAAGGTGTTTCCTGTAAAGTTTTATTCTTAGATATAGAGTCTCCCTGGGTAAGATTTGTCCAAACCTTTCTGGAACGTGGCATATTCTGGTAAAGCTGTAGAGACTTCACACTATGTCTTGGCCCCTTGCAGCTCAGCATCAGCTTCTTGGGCTCCTCTGGCGTACATTAGCTCACAAGCCCTTTCTTGAAAAGAGCTCAAAGGAAGTTAGCATAATCTCTGGCTATGTTATATTTTTAGGCATTTTCTGGAGGATTTCATGTCCAGTTCAATCATTTTCAGTCTAATCTTGAAAAAAAGACTAAGTGACCTTCACGACTCGTTGAGAATAAAACTCTGGTCTTAAATATGTGTGTCAGAATGGTCATTTTTGTTCCTGTTTTACAGGCACACACATCATGATTCCATTGCCATGATTTAAGCATTGGCACCTCAGCGCTAGTATGTTTTTATTATGTTTTTCTGAATGTCTTAGAGTTTCAACTTCATGTGTCACATTGAGAAAGACAGCCAACGTACTCCATATTCCAGATATCCAAATTTCAGTAGTCTCCATTTAGGGTATGAGTGTACAATATTCCTGACAACAGCTAGGGTGAACAGGCTTTCAAGTACTTGCGCCTTTTGTTTTCAGTTAATAACTTCCAGTCCTTTTAGTTTCTAACCTCCTGCCTTTGAGATAGTGATCTTGAGTACTTGGGGCATTCAGCTTCTCTCTTTCAAGCTTGTGTCATTTAAATCGAGATACAGAACTTGACTTCATGTATTTGGAATACCCTCCATTTTCACAGAATTAATAGGTTATTTGGGGAATACAGAGTATGCATATTAAGACCTGCTGAATATATAATTTTTATGGCCCTTCTGTTATGTATTGGCTTTGCAATTTGTCCGGTGTTTGACTGAAGGCTAATTAAATTACTGAATTTACAATGAGAAAATATTAGTCCATCCTTCCCTTCACTGGTTTTAATTCTCTACTCCTCTGATTAATTTTCGTTTAAATCTGCCTTTGTGTTCTCAGTGTGGCATAAAATGACTAGTCAACAGCCTGAATGCAGGGGCAATAGAAGGAAAGTTCCATCTGCAATCAATCACTGCAGGAAGATAGCTGGATATCCTTACGTGTACAATAAAGATGGCTGAATTCAGTGATCACTACCTGACCAGCATAACAATGCCTTAGCAATTTATGGCAGATTGGGAGAGTAAAGTGTTGAGGGTTACATTTAAGAAGAGATCTGTGCATGCGAGGGTATGGCCTTCAGCCTCACAATGGCCTTGATAATCTTGCTCTTGGTTTTCAGTCATGCAGTTACATGCAACACACGGAAGTATAACTTACTAAGTATATAGGACTAGGGAGATATTCCAGAAAACAAATCCTAGAAGTAAAGGTGAAGCATTGTGGTTGATTCTGACAGAATTATAGCAAGTCCTTGCTGTAGTGGGAAAACTTTGTTCAAACCCAAAAATGTTCTTATGGTTTTAATTGTGCAGCAGAAAATTACTTCTCTGTGGTCATCTGTGCTAAGAGATTTTTAAAAACCAATATTTTCCATTTTTCCTTGTTTATTTTGGTTTTTGGCTAGTAGTTGCCTTCACGAACTGGATTTATAAACTATGAATCCAAGCAGGATAAAATGTTTTCTGGAGAATTTGATCCAGATGTGTATTACTGTTTAGTAAATATCTTTTAATTATTTAAGGTGAAGAAGGGTTTTTGGGGGGTTTGTGGGATTTTTTTTTTTTATATCTTGGTTAACTTAGAAGCAGCCAAATTCTTGCTGTGTAAAACTCCAGGAAAGTCAATAGTATTTCAGCAGGGATTCATGTGGCCCTTGAGTTTTGGACCGTATCATATTGCAAGCTCCTAAAATAAGACTGTTTGGAAAGCTACAGGCTTCCCATCTTTTTGTCTGGAAAAGTTATAAAATGGAACAGGCAGGCTTTTCATTGAGCTGCTGAGAATGCAGTTCTGGCTATGCAATCAGGACTAAATAAGGAGCAAGATCTGCACTAAAAATAGAAATGGAGGCTGATCCAACTGCAATGTGAGTTATAATCCTTGCACAGCAAAGAGCTGGTAGGTTCAGCTGAGGACACTCAGTTGCAGAGAATCAAGTAATCTTTATCCTGGCCCCAAAAAGTCACCATACCCTAGCTGCTCTAACCAGATTTTTACCAGTCAGCAGAACTATTAATCATTCCTGCAAATTATTTAACATGTCATTTCAGATTCAGATTT
>VWZK01000716.1:198490-249768 GCA_013396935.1 Baryphthengus martii | reverse complement strand
TTTTTTTTTTTTTTTTTTTTTTTTTGTTATTAGAGTAAGGATTGTATTTGCCACATAGTACGAGGGAAACGTGGGTTGGGTTTATGTAACTGTGTTTAAAGAACATGGGGGGAAATGACACAGAGAGATTTACTGCACTTTCCTCACGGATGGATAAATATATTCCTATCAGTCCTCTGAGCGTTGAGCTAACGTGCCTGCTGAGATTACGTGACTCCGAGTGGGCACGCTGAGCTGATTTGGGAATCTAGCCAGGCCTGGTACCTTGTCACGGACTGTGCAGTTCACAGTGTGTACTTGAGGAAGTTACTCTGCTTGCTTCAAGAACAGAGTGCAGAGCACTGTAGGTCATTCCTGCCCCCTCCCCTTTCTTGGTAAAATAATTCAGAACGTGTTTATCTTTTATGTGCGTATTTCGTTTCAACTGCCACATGCCTCACAAGCTTAAGCCAGAACTTGCCCAGGGAGTTCAAATATATCCTTTGATACAGAAGAGATTATTATTGCTTATTTATTGTTAGGAACATTTGGCTATTAAATATTTGGATTACGTGAGCACAGCCAGCTACAGCTATGTTCTGCTTGCTTTCTTTGCCTGTTCCTGTATCTCTTCAGGCAGTGATAGAGCAAGAATGAACAATTTTTTCTGTTACTCCAGCCTGAAAAATGAGAGATTCTGTAACAGACTTCAGTAATTCATCATATAATTTCAATTTCTTTAAATATGATTTCATGTGAAAATTAGCAAAACGAGTAGACACCAAATCAAACGCTTCTGCTACCTAAATGCCAAAAACCTTTTTGCTAATTTAATTAATTTAATGTGCTGCAGGATTTGATACTGAAAATGCACACCGTTCATGTACCTCTTTCCTCTTGATCACAGGAGCAGCTCAGTCAAATTGGAAGGCAGTCAGTGGAGGAGAAACATCTGGGTCTTTTAACACGTGGGAAAGCTTAGACAGCAGTGGGAGTATGTGGAAGAAGACCAAAAGACAGAGATCATGCAACTTAACACAGGCCAAGAACAAGGCAAATAAAATACACAGTGTCAGTGAGTCACAAATCAATTGTTTGGTTCTATTTTCCCTCCTTGCCTCCCACCCCACTATAATATGAGCTACAATATTCCCTGTCTCCAGATTCCTATCCCAGCACCCGTATCTCCTCTCTTCCACGTCCCACACTGAGTGCGCAGCTCAGCAGAAGCTGCGAGCAGCTGCCTCACAAGCTGATCCACACCATCTTGTTGAGGGGAAGGCAGCAGCTTCCTTCTCCAGCTGAGTTCCGAGGCCTTTTTTTGTTCTTTTGTTGTTCTTGTATTCTCATTACTCGTGCTTGTATTTGAAGATGAGTTATTTTCTGGGGAAAAAAAGGAGTGCGTGCTGTCCAGGAGGTATAGGGAAGGGATGGCAAATGATAATTGCTGTGAGTGCTGAACAGTGAAATATCTGTAGTGTTGTGTTTTGGTCACACTCAAAACTTAAACTAATCAATTGTTTCATTTTCTGACTTACACTAAATCTTTATGAGATTATATAGGGCTTTGCATTAGTTTCACTACAGGCTGAGCACACACAGTTTTTGTATACTGTTTGCTATTTGGAATAAATCATTTGGTGTAATAAAAGCAACATAAGCCTGCAGTGCAGATACAGTAATTTTAGTGAATTTATTAAAATAAGCTAAGTACTTGTATCAGCTTAATGATTACACTTAAAAAATCACAGCCAATTCAACAGAGAATTGTTAAAATTATGTATGGCAAGACAAAAGTAATTTTAATAAGATATTGTAGGTAACTGAAGGTTGTACAAAGCAGAAATGGCATTACTCGAACTCACGGTTTCAGCCCAGGTAGCGGCTTACATGAACATCATATTGGTTTAGAGTAAGTCTGGTTCCAAATTAGAAAACAGTGGTGGTGAACTACCCAGTATAACTGCTATGTTAAGAGATTACTCCAAAACTGGATATGAACAGGTGTGCAATTCTACCTTAGCTGCCTTGTCATTATTAATTTCAAATGTAATTAAAACATGGAATAATTCTGTGCATCCTTACACATGCAGAATGAATTCAAATTAAGAATTTTTTGTCTTAAAGAGGATTTGTTCGGGTTTTTTTGCCAGAGCCCTTTGGAAGTACAAGAGGAGGTCACAGCTGTTCTTTTCCCTCACATGTAGTCTAATAAAACAAACAACATATGTATGGGGCATAAGAGTTTAGCACTCAGAACATAGGGGTTTGTATATGACTTTGAAGACTGTAAATAACAAATTATGCTTAACCTTTATCCTACCACCCATCAACCTGATTTGTTAGTAAAGATTTGTGTTGGAATTGAGGTTTTCATGTATTACATTGTTCAGAAAAATAAAACTTTTCTCACCAAATGCAAGATAGCAAGGTCCACATGTACATTCTCAGCCTTAATTCCAATTGTCTTCTAGATTTACATAATCACTTCAGACCTTCATCTGTACTCCCAATGAAAGCAAACTTGAAACCTTACTGAAGATCACACTTACCCACATTTTATACTGCAAGCATACAGGACAGACCTCAGATGTGGGCACATCACCTTTTCTTCAGGGCATGTTGACATCTGGGTACTTGGGTGAGCTCGGTGGGTAGTGCTAGCCTGCTAATGCTGACAAGCAGTCTACTAGTGGTCCTACTAGTGCCATAATGTATCTGGAGTGAAGAGGGCTTGGGAAGAAGGGGTACTGAATATGCCATGCTTCCTTCTGATCCACAGGGCTTTTTGTTCCATTACAGTGCAGGCGTAGCTGTGGTGGTCTTTCTTATTTACCCTGGGAGATGGAGCTTCCAAATACCAAAGATTGAAAACAAACTCAAAATACGTCACTCAGTTTCTTACACGTCAAGCGGGAAGATTAGCTGAATATTTCACAACTACAAATAAATTCATCCCCTGATTTTTTTTTTTTCTTGTTGGAGACGGTGAGCTACAGAAACCCATCCATTTGCACATTGTCACAAAGCAATTTGCTTTTGAATCAGACACTGAACTTCCCTTTGACTTTGTCAAACCACAGAAACCTTACCTCTCATTTTACTCTAAAAATACTATCAGTTCAAAGAAATTATGCTTACTAGACTGAGACACTAGAAAGCAGACAAATATTTCAGTGCAGAATAAGTGGTTGCTATTCTGTTATATGACAGTAGCAAAGATGAACTTCCCGTAGGAAATGGGTAACTCACAGGATATAGGTTAGATCTCAATACCACCCAAGTCGTGACAGAAGGTTTGTGTTATCTGATAGTTTTGGCATATGCCAGATAGATGGCATCTTTACAGTTAAGTCAAACCCTTAAACCAGTTTCCAGTGGACAAATGTCTAAAACAGAAAAGCCATCGTGGTTGTTGGTGATCTTATACAGCTTCATGTCAATAATATGAGAATGTGGCATTACTCTCTGTGACAGAAGAAATTAAATTATGGCACTTATATAAAATACTTTTTGTATTGTGCTTAGTCTGTGGAATAGCTGGGTAAAACATTTCAATAGACACTCCTCTTCAAAATACGGAGAGGAAATCAAAAATATTTGAAGGTATTTTCTAAAAATACAGTTATCCTGAATGGACATTTTCACAGCATAGGTCAACAAGACAATGATTTCCATGTTCCAGGGATAGTTGTTTCCTTTTATACTTACCTGTCAATTGTTTTAATTTGCTTGGTGAATTCAAGAATTGTTCGAATTTACTTGGCAAAATGGAGTAAGGCAAAATTAACCTTTTTAATCTCCACTGGCCAGAAAAGTGCTGTTTTTCAGATATCCTAGACAGAATATCTGCAAAACTTAAGGACTTCCAGCATTTGGAGCCATCAGACAAAGGAGTGGTTTGATATCTGTCCTTAAAGTTGCTCCCTCTCTTAGCCTGCACGCTGAGTGGCTTCTCTCCCACCTCAGACTAGAACCTGTGTCTGGAACCATCAGCTCCCAGGAGTCCCTATTCTTGACAAAAAAAATTATGCCCTTGATGAATTTGTCAGCTAGGATGACCTCCTGGAGGCCATCACTTCAGTGCCAAGCGTGAGGGAGAAGTACAGCTTATTGCTCTCGTCTAAGTGTATACAGAACCCTTAATGGCATCCTCCAGTTTCTGCCAATGGTGGTCACAGAGCTCCATCTGAACTACAAAAATCATCTTTCTGTATTCTTCCCTCACACCACATGTTCCTGGAGACAGTCATCTCTCCACACTTGGGAACTTAAGAGGTACCCTATTAACTACGAAAAAGTAAAGTATTTTAAGATACTCACTTGACTTTTCCTAGCTAGTTACATTCTGGACTGCAAGTCTGTTTTAAGATTGTTATGGAGATTTCAGGTAAACCGTTAGATCATATGCTGTCAGAGCAGCATGTGTGCTGGCGCTCTCACCAAGAAAATGATTTATCTTGGACATCTACAGAGCATCGACCTGAAGCTCTGTCTTCCCAATTCAACAGATGTTACGTAGAATCTATTAACAACTTGATAGGATACAGCACTGTTCCAACTGCAGCCTCCCAAGTATCTGACTCTGCCGTGGAAGAAACTAATGATTGCTGTTGAGTACACTGGTGGCAATATGGATATATATTGCATACAAATAACTGGTACAAATAACTGTCCTCTCCTGCGAGGACAGGCTGAGGGAACTGGGATTGTTCCGCCTGGAGAAGAGAAGGCTTTGGGGAGACCTAATAGCGACCTTCCAGTACCTGAAGGGAGCTTATAAAAAGACTGGAGAAGGCCTGTTTACAAAGGCCTGTAGTGATAGGACGAGGGGTAATGGTTTTAAATTAGAAAAGAGTAGATTTAGATTAGACATAAGAAAGAATTTCTTTACCATGAGGGTGATAGAACACTGGAACAGGTTGCCCAAGGAGGTGGTTGGGGCCTCATCCCTGGGTACATTCAAGGTGGGGCTTGACCTGGCTCTGAGTAACCTGCTCTAGTGGAAGATGTCCCTGCTCTCAGCAGGGGGGTTGGACTAGATGACCTCTGAAGGTCCCTTCCAACCCGGACAATTCTATGATTCTAAGAACAGAAAATGAACTACCTGTCAGTAACCGACCAGTGCTCGATGTGTGGGTATCCCACACAGCCCCCATTCTCTTTTCATTATACTCCTGCACACTTGGGATTCTCCTATACGCAAGGTGCGCTGAGCGTGCTATCGCCCAAGCTAAAATCTCCAGGAGCCTCAAGGTTTACATGTGCTGCATAGTTGTATCAGGCCTCATAGTCCCATAAGCAAATGTGCAACTCCAGCAGATAGGCATATATACCTCTCATCAAACTCCTGATACTTTATGCTAAGTAACTTTTCATTCAATCAGAGGCAGGAGGAGCTTTCCTACAGGTTCTTCGTGCAGTGAAAGTAGTGATGTCTGCTGGCATGAGCATGTTCAATCATACAAAGGATAAAGCCATTTTAAAACCCACACACAAACCAACAATGAGGATACCTGAACAAAACACGTTTGGAATAGTGTAAGTTACTATTTTTAAGATATTTTTCTTAAACTCCAAATTTTAAGACTCTCTAATGAAATGTGACATCAGTAAACAGCTTGTTTTAAAGCTTTATCTGCACATGAAATGTGCAATTCTACTGTCACGTACAATATTTAAGAACCCAAGTAAAATTGCTGATAAATGCCTCCAGGCAAACAGTTCTAAGATGATGGTAAACCTTCATCCCTAAAAGCAAAAGTATGGACACAATGAAACAAAAGTTGGCAAGACCACATCACATTTGCTCTCGAAGAATTCTGTACATTTCTAAATTACAGCCAAGCAAAATATAGGTAGACATCTGTCTACAATCTGCAGAGTTACAGGATGTCTTTTCTGCCAATTCATCCCTTAAAAAATGAGCTTTTCTGTGCAATCACATTGTTGTCATACCTTATATACAATGGCTTGAATTTTTCAGTGTCTTAAAAATAACAACAGTAAACAAAACTGGGGACTAGATGGTGCAAAGCCTGATAAACAAAAGATGGATTCAGGAGACTACACGTAAAGTAGAAGAGTCTGTAAAAACAAGAGCAGAGCAGAAGGGAAGCAAAAGAATTAAGCTCTAAGGAAGGAGTCAATGCCAGTAAATATAATATCGTACTCTCAAGAAAAAAAAAAAAAAAGGAGTAAAACACAGATGGAAACAGGAGGGCGTGTTCATCCAAACCTGTTTGAGGAAAGCAAGACAATTGTTCCTCTCCCGTTCTTCACCATCTTTCAATACTCTTTCTGTACGGAGTCATACGTGGTGGCTGTTGAGGGAAAGGTGCGCTTAGAATTTAGATAGACTCTTAAAAGCAAGTATGTGCCATAGAAAAGAGTGGTGAACCACAGAGATAGGAAATAAACGATGGTGGTCATTCCTAGAGAATACACGGGCCTTCTGAAAGCCAGGGATCAAATTCAGACTTGGTCTCTCTGTTTAGTTAAATAAGCTACAACTGTTACCAGCAGGTTTGGTTTTCTGTGAGTCAAACTCCGGTCTTACCTTTGCCCTTTTGTGTCAGTGGAAGAGCAGCATGTACATGTGAAGACAGAATTATTTTATTTTCTGTAACGATCAAACCCAAATGTTATTTTACCTTCGCCAGCTTTGTGTAGGGTGATATGCCATCTTGCATATTTATTTTCCTGGAGTGATTCCCAGAAGCATGCTATGCTTTTTCTTGCTCACGTCTCACTAGCTTTATTTATGAGTTGTGTACACCAGGTTTTCAGTCCCTGGGGACAGGCCTGCACAGGAAATCTATGGACGATATTTAATACATACAAGTACGAGACTAGTAAAAAAACAGATACCGAATGGTGCTCCACATTGATCTGATTCAAAATTTCAGACTAGATTGTGGATAGGTTAGCATCCTTGGTTTAAACCACAAACATCTTTATCTGTTTTGTCAAATAGAAGGAAGAGACATGATAAAGATTAGTAAGTTGGAAAGAAACATTACTTAAAGCTCGCTGATGCTTTTCAGCTGCTAGATATTTAAATATTAAAGTCTCACAATAGACCTTTGTAATAGGATTATGTGGTGCTGGATGAGTGAAAAATGAAGTACCTTAGCCTGATTTTCTATATGGAATACTTAGCTTCAGTGTGCCTCCTATTTTCAAAAGTTTCTTTAGTTCTTGGGGAATTCAAAGGATTCAGTTTCTTAAAACCAGACACACAGAGCTTGGGACACACAGATTTAACATTAAAAAAAAATAAAATGCTGGCTTTTCTCTTTTTTAGTTGCTTCCTAGAATTAAACAATTTTTGTCTGAATTGTTTCACATGTGAAGTGGGGAAGAAAACTCCTTTAATGTCCAACATCCATACCTAATCTGAAATACCAAACTTACAAACAGAATTGAAGGAAATGCTTTGGGAGAGAATATTCAGTTCAAAATACTAAAATGTGGTTAAGGACAATGAGCCAATATTTCCAGGA
This sequence comes from Baryphthengus martii, assembly GCA_013396935.1. NCBI lineage: Eukaryota > Metazoa > Chordata > Aves > Coraciiformes > Momotidae > Baryphthengus > Baryphthengus martii. The sequence goes on along the minus strand of VWZK01000716.1, from coordinate 242,284 downwards.
GTCTTCTTTTTCAAGTGGAAATAATTTAAAGAGCAAATTTTCACTTGGTTTACAGCATTAAAATTCCGTTGTTCTCTGATGACTGAGTCTAATAGCGGTATTGTTATTGTTATTGATTTTTACTGATTGCATAGAAAGTACATTTTAAAGATTCCTTTTTTTCTATTAGATGCATGAATTCCCTTTGGCTGTAAAATAAATCAGGATAAGACCCCGTTTTCACATGCCATCATAGTTGATGAGAACCGGTTGGTATCATATTATCCCTTTGATTACACCTGTACAATCCCATTAATTGAAAAATAACATGACCTGGAGAAACTTAATGGCTAGTAATGGTGTGTAGGAAAGCTGGTATACAAAGCTTGATGTATATTTTAAACTGCAGTTGTGTTTACAGACTGGCTGCCTGAAAAAAACACAACAGGTTTTACCATCCCCTGGGATTTCTGTGAGATGCCGTAACTGCTGGACTGTTCCTCAGAGCAGAACTGACAGATAAGTATTTTGATGGGTCAAGCTAGGAAGCAGGGCATCCCCCCTTACCACTCTTATGCTCTGATTCAGTTGCCAAGTCAGTTTGGTACTCAAGCATGTCTTCTTCAGCTGGCTCTCATTATAACAGCTGTGGTAGGTGTGATGAGCCTGCCATCTCATGTAGCATATTAATCATAGAGTCACAGAATGGTTGGACGGGACCTCAGAGATCATCTAATGCAACCTCACTGCCATGGGCAGGGACACCTCTCAAATAGACCAGGTTGCTCAAGGCCTCATCCATGTGGCATTGAACACCTCCAGGAAGGGGACATCCACAATTTCTGTGCGCATCGGTATTGTACTGCAAGGATGCACCTAGATTTGCCTCTGGGCCAGCTCTAGTGTCTGTGCAACCTGCAAGCACAGGACCTCACTTGCAGGGTTGTCTGCATATCTGTGCATGTTTAGTGGCTGAATATTGTGGTAGTCAGTGAGGTGGTTTAAGATGCTGCTCAATAGAATGGAGAGGTGATGTGGGGCTGTTCGTGTGCATGAGAAGCAGACAGAGTGGGGAGCATGGCGAGATGCCAGCCGTAACTGAGACCGTTCTCCTAAGTGCTGTGCAAAAGGAGCCTTGTGACCATACAGCCTTTCTAGGGATGAAGCACAAGCAATTGCACTTTTGTGCCCGGCCGGGCTCTCTTGCCTTTTGCGGGACTGTCAGCAGAGCAGGACGGAAACGCAAGGGCTGTAAGTGCGGTGGAGGAATTAGCACTGCCAGTTTGGCTCCAGTGTGTGTCATTGGCAGATGTCAGACCTACTGGTGATGTATAGGACAGAGCTGCTGAGGTGACATGCCGTTTACCACCCTTTACCCTCTTGTTTCTCATGACACACGAACTCCCGAAGCAGTTCCCTTTAAGGTGATTCACTCAGTGACCCTAAAGAACTGATTACTCATTGGGATGATGTGGAGTGAGGTAGTCTGAGGACAGGCGTTACCGGGGGCTGGATTTGCAGCTTCTGCCATCTCAGCTACAACTTTGTAAGGTGCAGAGTCCAGACTAGGGGAATCCTGGTGTCAGGGAGTAGCTAAAAGGAAAGGCATTGTCTATGCCCCGACTGTTCCTTTGTGCAACTCAAGGTGCCAAGTAAAACCAGTTACCTCACTTAAGCCCAGCACTTATGTGTCTCTCCACATGGTGACTGACAGCAGTACCATACCCAGCTGAAACGGTTGCCTCCTCTACCCTGACACCTGAATGTGCATCAGAGCTCCTAGCTCTTTTCTGTGTCACAGAGCCTTTACAGACATTTAAATCAGATTTTGGACCAGCCCAACGTGTGTAGACAGCTGTTGCCTGTGGTAGTGGGACCACATGGGTATTGCTAATCAGGGAGCAGAAGCTATTGGTGTCTTTGTCTCATCACAGTCCCAGGAGCTGAAGAAGACCTTCTTAGAGGCACCCCATCCATCTCTCATGTTACAGCTGACAGCTGAGTCAGGGCTGCAGCACTGGCCTTAGAGAAGCAGCGCTGTAATTTATACTGACTGACAGGGCAGGAACGAGTATATCCCCATGCTTCATCCCTGAGCTAGGATGCCTTCTGCAGAGGCATTGTAGCTTGTTACATGGGCACAACTTGGGAAAGTGGGATTAAGAGGAGAGGCTGTGCTCCTGAAACAATGAGCTGCTAACTGAGAGTGAAGGAGAGCACAGCGGATGCTGGTATCTTATCTTGGTCTTTAGTCCTACAGGTGTTGGCTGAAACTGCAAAGGATGCTCTTGAACATGGCCTGCTCTTTGACCTCTCACTGTTGCCAATGAAATTAGATTTACCCTGTGGTGATTCAGGTTAACTTAGATAAACAGATCAAATTAACGTGTTACTTGTGATTTTATGCTCGGGTTTTATTTGGTTGCTTTTTGTTTTGTTTCATTTTGTCTTATTGTATAAGAAAGAAATCACTTGGAAGTAGGACTCGACTTGCTCACAAGTGGTTACATTTAACTTTAGTCTGCCTGCTGAGTTGTAGGAGGAAAATTGCGCTAGTTTGAACTGGATTTAGTAGCAAGGATATTTTAATTTGGGGCAGCAGAGAGAAAATTGTATAACATTGTTGTGCTGTCCTGAGTAGGAGAAGAAGCCAGTGAACTGCACGAATTTTCCGTCTTTGTAATCAGTCTGTTATGCAGTGAGCAATGCCGTGGGATTCAGCATTTTATCTGCTGGGTTCCCCTGGCAGCATCTGAAGAAGTTCATTATAAGTGTTTATCACATGATCCACTTAATCAAACCACTGAAACTCAGAGAATAAGTCATTCTAACAAGACCCTTCAGAGCTGCCTTATAAGCTACTTACTGATATACTCTTCCTTGGTGAGTGTACAATGAGTTTCCTTGTGTCCCGGCCTATGATACAGGAAGTTCATTATCCCCGGTCCAGATTCAGACGTAAAGAAAGGAAGCAGGGCTTACAAAGAAGCGACAGATAATTTGCAAAGGATTTTAGCTAGCCACTCAAATCCCAGATAGAGTCAGACTGTAAGCTCTTCGTAAGAGCAGCCTTCTGATCTTCAGTGTTAGGCACAGAGCAGCTATCTATGTAGCTGGCTCTAATGTTGTAAAATACAGATGACACAGGAGAAATTATTTACTTCTTTTGATCAGAGGTTAGCCAATGGAACCATGTGAAAAAAACAAGAGAAATCAGAACCAAAACCGTGCTTTTAGCTGGGCGATAGCACATACACTGCATAGCAGGAGCGGGGCCGATATCTGAGCTGATGCAAAACGCTTTGAAAGCTGCTAAATCCCAGTGCACGCTAGGGTTTGAGATACTGAGACTTGTCTGACAAGCTAGGAGCTTGCAGACATGCTGTTTGCAACCTGTGTTTGTGCACTGTACATCTGGTAGGATAAAATGTATTTCTCTGGAATGTACCTCGGAATGGTTCTGGTCGTAGGGAGCAGGTAGAATGGGGGCTGCTCTGCCTCCTTGAAGGCATTCATGTTACTGAGCTCTGTCACAGACACTGTCATACCAGATTTTCTGGCACTCAGTGGGTTTTCTCACTGATGCTGTTTCACAGACAGTATTTCATAAAGGCTTGGCTTCTTGCTGTCTGCTGAAGAGCAGTTTGAGTAGTACCATAGATGGAGGCTTGAACCAACCTGGGTAATTTTCCCAAGCACCACCCTGTCTCCATAGGCTCGTGCTGCTCCACTACACCTCTTCTTTTACCTTCTTGCCTCCCAAGCTCGTGTGAAGGCAGTACAGGATCACACCAGATCAAATGTTGATTTTGTGTAGGGGTGCACAGGCTGAACCTGATATGGGTCTCCAGACAAACCTTTTTTTTGTACTGGAGACTGCCATTGGGACAAGGAGCATGGGGCGATTCAAGACAAGCTACTCTGTAAGACATGAAAAACAGAGAATTCTGAAGAACTAAGAAAAACAGCCAGCAGGAATACCCCCCCCCAAGCTGGTTTGATGGGCATGGTGCTTTTTCCCTAGCGTAGCTCCAGTGGAAACAGGTCATGAAATTCATGCTGTTGTCTGGGCATCACTTTGAGGAAATGGTGAAACATGTCTCTCCAACGCTGAAGTCCTTCCAGCCCAGAGCTTTCACATTCAACCTGTTAATTACTCCTGAGAGTAATTAACTCCAGCCTGGAGTGAGCAAAGAGTCTGGACTCTGCATCAATCAACAGATGTGAGGGTTTGAGACGTGCAGTTTTCATTAGCTGTGCTAGAGGAAACCTCTTTGTTATCCATGTACTTTGTACCTGGCTGTCTTGTCTTGATGCAGCTGCCGGTCTCTTGACTGCTGATACACTGATAAACCAAACGGGTATGACTGTGTCCTCAGGAGGGACTGTGCTGCTGCAGTAGCTTGGTTTCCAAATTGCAAGTTAAAACAGGACACAAGCTCGGAGGAATATACTGTTTTGCTGTCCTTTCCTTCTTCATTTGAAAAATAGTAAATGCTAAATTATTTAACCTCTTTTAAAATACAGCATGAAACAAAAAAAAAAGATGAATCTATGCTAGCTGGTAAGTTTTGATGTTTCATTCAATTTTAGTATGGTATAGTTCCCTTCCTCTTTCTCACTTCTTTATTGTACTCCCGGTCTGTCTTCTCGGTTTCTATTGTTCCTATTTAAAGTGCCCCCCTTCATCTCTCTGTTGGGACAGTCTTACTGATGGCTTTCTGCTGTTTCAGCTTCTACACAGCCAGTGCTTCAAGAAAAAAAGTGCCCCTCTTGTAAAGCTGGGAGGAAAATAGACCCATAAAAATAAATGCTATTTCACACAGAATCACACAGAATTATTGAGGCTGGAATAGGCCTCTGAGATCATCAAGTCCAGCCTATGACCTAACACCACAACATCAACCAGACCATGTCACTAAGTGCCACGTCCAGTCTTTCCTTAAAGACCTTCAGGGATGGCGCCTCCACCACTTCCCTGGGCAGTCCATTCCAGTGTGTAATCACCCTTTCCATGAGCAAGTGCGTCCTGATATCCAACCTAAGCCTCCCCTGGTGCAGCTTCAGGCCGTGCCCTCTCGTCCTGTCACTAGTTGCCTGGGAGAAGAGCCAGACCCCCAGCTGACTACAACTGCCCTTCAGGTAGTTGTAGAGGGTGATAAGGTCCCCCCTGAGTCTCCTCTTCTCCATGCACATTTGTGCGCATGCAGTACTTTAACCAGGAAATCTCCAAAAATTTTACCTAAGTGACCGGTTTGCTATCATCTCAGCTTCTTAGGTAAGGAGACTGAAGCAGAGTGAGTTGGTAACTTTCTGCTGTCTGCAGCAATGCATTAGTAATGTGGAATAAAACTTCTGTTTTCCAAATGATTTTTCCAGTGCCTGACCCACTGCCCTGTACATGGGGAAAGCCAGTACCAAGAATCACTGCTTGTAGGGATATCTTTAGCCTGCTGTGAAGAGGAATAATCAGTTGTCCAGCAAGCGCTGTTAATTTGGCAATCAATCAGGAACCTCTGGTGCCCCTATTGATGCTGAGGCTGGATCTCAGCATCTCTGCACGACCTGCTTAGAGGGACGATGTGGGAGGTAGGCTGTGATGGGTGTTGTGTGCGGCGGGCTGCGTGCATTCACACATGTGAGTGAGACACACACAACGCCCACTGAGAACTGAAGTGATGCTACCAGATACTACCAGATACTAAACTGACCGGGTTTGGTCAGTGCCAAGCCGAGCCTTTCTCCCAGCCTAGGAATGAAAGACTTTTTAGTGCACTTGCCGCTCCTGGACCGTTCAACCCAATCCCCAGTCATGTTATCTGTTTAGCAGCCCTTCTCACTAAATTACTTCCTTTGAAGACGGCAGACTTTTTAACAGCGGACTGCAGCACCTGCTGCTTGCTGAAAATCCCGAGGCTGGCACATGAGAGCATTGCAGTGCCAAACGTGCCAGTCACAAAAACATCACATTTAGCAGATTTTCACTGGAGGTAGCTGATGAAAAACAGAACAGACGTGTTGTAAGGACTGTCAGCCCAAGTAAAGTAAGGTAGCTTTGAAGAAAGCCTCCAAGATCTTCTTTCCAGAATACATTCCTTTAGAAAAAAAGTGGAAAATCCAAAGGATTACATTCAGTCAGAATAAGCTGTTGGTTATGATTTTTTAAAATCAATTTTAATTATTAACTATTTTAATAATTGGAGTTTTTTTGCTCAGCATCTGCCATTACAGTACTTTTTTCTGCAGCCCCAGAAAACCCATACTTTTTTTTGGTTCTGTGGAGCTTTCCTACAACATGAACTCCCCCCCGCCGCCAAAGACTGGATGATACAACAGAGAGGACTTACTTGCCCAACCTACAAATTAGATGCTGGGAGGTCACCTTCTCCCTGGCAGGATTTGGACCACCCCCTTCCGCCTTCCACAACAGCCAGTCCTGCACAGATTTACACCCGCTGGGTGCATCCATCTTTCACTTGAGATTCCCTGGATCCATCCATTACTCCATGGGCTTGGTGGCTGCAGAAGTTGCTGTGAAGCTCCCCTGACCTGAGGGTTAGGTGGGCAAGGAGGCACTTGCCCTCTCCCTCGCTGGAAACTGGAGAAGTCCTTGTTACCTTTCAATGAAAACCAGATTATTTAAAAAAAAAAACAACCACCTTTGGTTTTGGTGGCATTTCTTCCAGTTTGCATGGCTCTGCACAACGTTGCGCAGTGCCCAGAGCCACGATGGAGGATATGAGTGTTTGTATTTGTCTGGTCCCATCTACACCAGCAAGCTCTTGAAATGTAGCCTAGCTGGCAGAGCTGGTCAGGCTGGGAAACTTCGTTTTCAATGTTTTTTAGTTTGTTTACAAGTGATCTTGGCCGCAGATAGGGACACACAGCTGCTGGTCTGTGCATGGCTCTGTGATCAGGCTGAGGCAGACCTCTGAGCCTGCAAAAGAGGAGCTCTTCCAGCTTACTCCTGGCTTAATTCGGAGCCGGAGTTGGAGAGGCTGCTACTCTGCTGCCTCCTCCTGCGGGCTGGCGTCTTGGAGCTTAGTTTGGCTTTGCCTGCACAGGCAGCAGCATCCAGTGCCCGTCTGCAGCCGTGGCTCGGAGCGAGTGCGCAATGGATGCCTCCGCTCGCTCCAGACATGCTTCTCCTGCAGCCCAGAGGACGCCTCTCACTGTTAGCAATAACCTTTTCAATACAAATATCACACAAATACAGTTATCGTTCTTTCTCCACTCATTGTAACAGCATTAGACAAGGTGGGAGAGGTGCATGGCTGAAGGCCTAGCCTCTCAGAGAGGGCTGTGCAAGCGGCTGTTGCGAGATGCTCTTGTTGTTCGTGCTTGGCTGTGGGGCCCCATGCCAGCAGCTGTTGGTACAGCTCCAGCAGAAATGACACCGTGGAGGTTTCTATCAATACTGATGGTCTGCATGCCAGCCTTGAACTTCAGAAGACCCACACTGGGGACTGGGGAGAAGGAGCAGCACCAGCCCATGGGAACTGCAAATCTGGTATTAAGGGAGTGCTTTCCTGCAGCAATGTCGTGATAAAGGATGGTGAAGGGGGAGCCTGCTAAAAGCCATGACCTTCTAGGCAGGATCTGTTTCCCAAACACACATTAAACAGCGGCAGACTCCCGCAGGTGTGGGCTGAGGGGAACCTGTTAAATTCAAGCCAAAGCATAACAAGAGAGATATTTGCTTTGGAAGATAACGTGCACCTGTTCCGCACGCTGAGGATGAGGCAACTCTCTGAGATGTGTTTTCCTTTGTTACCACAGTAGACTTTTGGCACCGCAAGGACACATAGCTCCCCCTTGTTCCCCTCCGTTACCTTTTAAGGTCACGTATCTCCCTCAGCTTTACCAGTGCTTTCAATCCGACAACCCAGAAGCATGATAAATGGTGGCATTTGCTCCTTTTCCTCCATCAGTACATCTCATTGTGGAGCTCGCCTGACCACCCTGCCAAAGTTTGCTGCTTATAAGGATGCTGTTACGAAGATGTCCAGATCACCAGCACCTGCAGCCTGGTTGCTGGCTGGAGACAAGGAAAGGACATGCTCATAAGAAGGTGCCCTTTGGTGGGACTGCTCTAATGAGCCAGCTTCGTTATCTGCCTTGTTGCTGGTCCCAGAGAGGCTGCAGGGACGTCTGCTGCTTTATTTTCTTAAATGGCACCAAATGATGGCAGTTAAGAGCCTACCGGGGGAAAAGGAGCTCTTAGGGTAGCTTTTCATCTCTTGTGTGCAAGGCTTTATTGGATTAACTTTGTACTAGAACTGGCGTACACTTTCCCTCGCTGGAACTTCCGATATAGCGTAACTGTGGGATAAAAACTTTACAAGCGTTATTTTTTTGCCACGCAGGTGACTCGCATAAAAAAAATCTTTACATGCATTAATGTCATCTGAGCTTTGGCAAGTCTGCGAAGCAGGCTTTTTCTCAGTGATCTCTGTCTTTTAATCCTGCACTCATCTCAGCGTTAAGTGTGTATCGATCTTATTTTGCTTCTTACTTTCCATGTTAGGAACGGTGTATTTCCTTTCCCACAGACCCTTTGCAAATGTACGGTTGCTGCGAGAGAAACCCCTGGTACTACTGTCACCATTCAAGTAACACCTTTTGCCTCTGTGGGTACCTTTTGCCAGGCTGTGGGAGGGAAGCTTGCACGCTTTCAGCCACTTCCCCATTATTTACACAAAAAGTTAATAACTGACTCAAGAGTTCATTTGCAAATGTATTTTTCGGGCTGCTCTCGGTAAATTTTCCCCCTCTTGGCCACGGAGGTCTTGCTTTCTGTAATTTCCTTCCCATACTTAACTGTAATCCATTCTAACATGAACGTGTCAGTTTTGTAACAGCTGGTATATTCTCAGCCTCTTCTTCTCCCTTACCTGCTGATTATTTCTTTTTTTTTTTTTTTCACTGTCCTCTATCTCTACTTTTGTTGTTTGCAAAAAACGGCTTTTCTCCTCCCTCTCCCTCTTCACAGCTTCCACCATCTGTCTCTCTACAAATACAAAGCTTTAGGGGAAATCATTCACTAGGCTGCTAGCTCATTACTCACACTCTCCCCATCATGGTTTGTGTCCTTGTAGGATGCTCTGACTAATGTAAAGATCAATGAATCCTGGGAGTTGTTATTCAATTAAAAAAAAATTTAAAAATAATGCCCCAGCAGTTAAATAGATTAGGCTCTTTGTAGGTCCTAAACACCAATGCTTAGTTTTTCTTCCTCACTCTGCTAGCATTGTTTTTCAGAAAAGAATCATTGAAACAGAAGAATAGAAATGATTGCTGGACCATTTAATGCAACCTTGTGTATCACATGATGCAGGAGTTACTTAATGAAATTCCGTGACCTAAACGAAGCAAATCTGTGGTAAATCTAGAGCACATATTTTAGGATGACAGCCAAAATGATGAAAGGAATTTACTATCCAGCCTCGCTAATCATTTTGAATGCTTAACTGCACTCCCTAATACGCTGCTTTGCAAGCAGCAAAACTGACACAGCCTCATTCCCTACAGATTTCTCTCCTCCATTCTTATCCAGGTTGGGCAACCTGAAAGCCCTCTGAGCCCCCTGCCAGCTGTGTCCAGGGGGCAAGGTGGCCTGCTGTGACTCCTGTGAGTGCTGGCTGGCCAGCTGCCCTCCTGGGAAGTGCCCTCGATAGGCCTGAACCCCTGCTGCCTCTCCCTCCACAGCATGTAGGTGTGGGGCAAGTTCTCTGCTCAGGTAATTATTTCCATGAAACTCGTAGGCACTTGGTATCTTTGAGCTTCTCCCTATAAAACGTGGTAGAAATTGGCTAATGGGCTCAGAAGCCCTTTGAGATAGACTAGTTCCCAGTGTTAAAACACTTCAGATGATAGCTTAAAATACCAGGAACAGCCATATTGAGTTGGCAGATAATGCCGTAGCATTTCAAGAGACTTGCTCAACTGGGAGGCTGAGCTCAATACTGGAGGGCACTCCAAGTGACCCTAAATGTTGGTGTTTAGGGACCCACATCCCACTCCTTTTGTCTTTGCTTTGTTGACCTTTTAAGAAGGATTTCTGTCATGCGGCTTGTCACCATATGCTAGAAAGTTATTGTCTTAATTGGAAGCTTAGTTTTTCATTTTGTCACGCGGAAAATGGACCTCCCTTCCTCACATGCAAGTAGGTAACAAAATGTACCACTACCCAACACAACTGTATTGTGCCTTTTCAGGAAGCTGCCAGCATGGCAGGTATTAGCCCATTTCAGTTGTTGAGCTTGCCTTTAGAAATTGGACTTGTAGGAAGTGCATCAAATACCACAATCAAAACTTTAAGAGCTGAAAACGCAGGATACTCCCTTCTCCTGGTTCTCTCAAATGGCTGCGACTCCTTATGCCAAAGCCTGCTAGAGGAAAATCTGAGTGTATCTACAGCATAGTTCTTCAGTTGTTTCTCATGAACGCCACAAAGCACGTCCTGTATCAACACACCCCACTGGCACCACATAATTTAGGTATCGCAACAGGAGTATCAACTTCTGGGCTAGTTTACTTTTTGGACTACCAAACATAGTACGTGTTTTATAAAGCTGTGTTTGGGTTCTAACAAATAATAAACTTGAGGAGGATCTTGCAAAGAGCCTGCATTGAGCAGGCATGAAGTGCTCTTTGTCAGAGCAGGATGTTCTTGTACAACTACTCTGAAGAATGAGGGCTGCAGAATTTTAAGCCAACAGGGTCCACTGCTACCTCAGTAAGGTTAAGGCAGTTTTAAAAAAAGAACCCTCACCAAAATCATACTTACATGTTCTGTAACAAAAAAGTTCAAATTTTTGCAGATGCGATGTTGTTGAGCCTTCCTGATTGCCAACACTCTGTGGCTCTCCAACATCTTTAATTATTTTGTTGTTCCACACTGCATGCAAGTTGTAGGAGTCAATGTTATTTCTCTTAAGAATCGCCAGCTTTCCAAATGCCAACTGTCCTTTGACACGCTCTGTTTTAAATAAGGGCTGAAGAGCCATGATGAAGCTAAAGGCCTGCTATAAAAAATACGGTAGCATTCCGTGGTACTGACAGCACACGCGCGTAGTCATGGGTTCAGCCCTGCTTTTGTGGACCGTTGCTGCAACAGGCTGAAGGTGCCAGGGGCCGAGGTGTAAGGATAATGGAACTCCAGAGACTTCAGATCTGAGAGTCCTCTGACTGAAGACAGTGTCTTTGTGCAAGACAAGCTAAGGAAAGCTTGTGTTACCCAACAGTTACCATTCCTCTGTTGTTCCCAGCAATAATAAAAGCTGATGCGGTATATAAGGTTGCCTTACAAAAGGCAAATATATTCAATAGTGCATATACAAATTAACCGTTTGATAACGCTACACAAGGCAGGAATATCTTTAAAGAAACCCTGAGCAAAAAAGGAGGATGTAATTTTTATTTTACACTTATTGCAACATTATTTCTGGTATCTGTTTGCTATATCGACTGATAAAAGAATATGTTAAAAACAGACGTTAAAATAAAACTCGGCATTTTTTTTTTCCATTTGCAGCTTATTTAAAAATCCAGAGAAAAGAGTCCTGCCCCATCAGCTTCAGAAAGAGATGTTTAATATGTTAGAGATTACAAGCCGAGCCTGAGTTACCCGAGACAACCAATTCCTTTAGCAGAAAGAGTGTCTTCTGTCATCAAAAAGAGCCATCTGGAAGAGTGTTGTCTCCCTGCCAAGAACAACCCTCTAACAACTGCTTGTCGTGCACTTTAAGTAATAATGTTCATAACGGCACAACCTGGAGTGTTGGTAAAGGTCCTACTGGAGGCGCAACGTATTCCTCTTCCCTCAGTAACCGCAAAAGGATGTTCTTCTTATTCTTTGGCCACTTATAAATGTGAGTGTTCTGCAGCCAGGTAGGCACGTGTTCCTGAAAAACAAGGAGAAAAAAAAAAAAGCAAAATCCCATAAATCCTCCTGAATCTGTACCAGAACCTTGCAGATTCCATCAGACCCTGCCAAGCAAGATTTCATTTTGTCTGTTCTAGGCACTTCCTGTAACAACAAGAAATTTTAGTTTGGCTTCAGAACTGTATTTGGGTTCCTAAATAAATGAACTTTGTGTGATCTCACAGCTTGCCTGTCTCTCTTTCTTTTCTGCCATCACGTTGGCTAATTTCACCACATTTCAAAGGGAATCTGATCTCTATGACAGGCATCCAAAGGCTTGTGAAAATAAACATTGAGAAGAGACAGGAGACATTTCAGCGCCCTTACACAAGGAGGACTGCCACCTTAGTAGCTGCTGAAGGATCTACACAACATGTTCAATCTTGAGATGAGAATCAATAGGGGAAGAGCAGGACCCCAGAGGAACATTTCTTATCCTGGTGGCCTTCTCCCACCTCCCCTTGCACCTTCCTTCCACCAAACATGGTGTCCTCTGGCCACCTCCTGAGCAGGAGGTTGAGGCCAATGCTGAGATTGAGGAGAAGCTAATGCATCTCCAGATTAGCAGGGTCAAACCTCCACCACTCCCTGCATCTTGGGTGTGGTGGTTTGACCTTGGCTGGAAGCTAGGTCCCCACTGAGCCACTCTATCACTCCGCTCCTCTCTTCTCTCAGCTGGACAAGGGGGAGAAAATAAGATGAAACTTGTAGCTTAAGACAAAGGCCATTTAATGAAAAGCGAAGCAACACCGCGCCCAGAAGTAAGACAAAACAAAGAGTTATTCTCTAATTCCCATCAGTAGGCGATGTCCGGCCTGTACAGGGAAGCAGGGCTCCAATACATGTAGCGGTTGCTCTTGAGGACGAGCCAATGGCTCCCCCCACCCCTCTCCTCGTTTTTCTAGGTTTTGTTGTTAAGCTGACATCATATGGTATGGAATATCCCTTTGGTCAGTTTGGGTCAGCTGTCCCAGTTGTGTCCCCTCCCAAGATCTTGTCTAGCCCATCCCACTGCTGCGGGGAAAGGGTGTTGAAAAACCAGCCCTGGTGCTGTGGGAGCCCTGCTCAGCCGTAACCACAACACGGGTGTGTTGTCAACACCTTTCTAGTTCTCGGTACAAAGCACAGCACTAGGAGGGCTGCTATGGGGAAACCTAAGTCCAGTTCAGACAGACCCAATATGCTAGAAAAGATGCAACCTTTCAGAGGGCTTGGCTAATGCCTCCATTAACATAATGAAGCTGGGACCACCATGGTCCTGGACAGTCACAGTGGGTGGATGGAAAGGAGCCTGCTCAGACTGCATGTTCCCATGTCTCTACAGCCTTGGGAGAGAGGTTTCCATATGGACAGCCTGAGTGTGTGGGAGTGAAGGGCTATTATCATACCACTGATTAAAAGAGCCTCAAAGACTGATTTTTGACCAAAACCAGCTCATGTCCACTGTAGGGATGAAGATTTCTTTTTGGAGTGCTGTTATCTGAGACACCATAACACAGCCAAAGTGAGATAAGAGGTAAGAAAGAAACATGAGCAAGTCAAGACATCCAACATTTGCTCCCTGGACCTCTTATTTGGCCAGGTGGTATTTTCCCAAGGTGGCCCCTGTTAGGAGCAGCACAGTCTCTGTCAAGCCAGTGGAGCTAGCTCCAAGAAGACGGAGGAAAAAAGCTGCTGGCATGCTCCACGTGTCTGACGCTCTGCCAGGAGATGCCCTGGCATGGGCAGCACATGTCCTGCCTGCCAGCAAACAACCTAGCAGCAGTCCAAATCCTTCCTTCCCAAGCCTCATGCTTCTCAAAGTGGCCTGTACAGCTGTAGGAGGAAGGCTGCATTGTTTCCACCGCTCAGGGAGCGGTTTGTGTTGACTGATGCAAACACTTTATTAGATCTATGAACTTGATGTGTAAGAAGAAGGAGGCAAGTCACGCAGGCACCTACAGACCCACAAGTCTGACCTCACCGAGGCTTCTGACCAAGCAGCTTGGTGAGTGGGAGAGGTGTCTAGAAAGCTTGGCTTTCCTCTTTGGGAAGACCGTTGACCAAAGCCTGTGCTTTCCTGGCCACTGGACAAAGTGGAGATTTTAAAACGCTACTCTTCAGTGTCCCAACAAGGGTAAGATTCTACAGTGTTCCCTTTGGTAGGAACATGTGTAAGATTCCTTGCCTCCATCTGCAAGTCTGTCTTTGCATAGGAATGGATTTTAATCTTTGTGAACTTTACTCTTTTGGCAAAGCTGTTTGAAATTGGCCAAGAGATTCAAATGTTACTGGGAGAAAGAAAGATAACTATGTTTCTGTGCACGTGCACACCCTTATTATGTAAAGTTCGTTTCTTTGCTAAATCTTGTTAAGAGCTATAGAAGGAAATTTACTGAAACACAGCAAGGGTTTACCAAATGAGCCTTTTCTCTGTCTTTGCTAAGAAACTACATTTTTTGGAGGAAGGAAATGCAGTAGATGCAGTCGTTCTGGACTTCAGTAAAACAGTTGATGCAGGCCCACGTGGGAAATCATTAGTTAATCATGAAAAGATGGAAATTAGCGTGAGAAATGTATAGTAGGTAAGAAACCAGCAAGTGGGGGTATAATGAGAGAGGCACTATACATCTAGAGACATCTGCACCTTTCTTCCAGAATTGCTCCTGTAGCAAATTTCATTTAATATCCTCCATAATGAGCTGGGTGTAAAAAGCACCCACACGCTGATCAACTTTGGCAATAATTTTAACTTGAGGGAGGTGTGTAGGGGTAAAGGGGTAACTATAGCTGCTATTTTGATCCAAGAGGAGAGCAGAGAAAGTGAGAAGGGGAATCTTCTTTGCCACGTGACACCAGCTGTCACTGCGAGTGGGAGTAATGGGAAAATGGTTACCCACCTTTTTATTTTTTTTATTCGGCTGTGTATCTGTAAGCCAGGCGGAAATGCTATCTATGCCATAGAGTATTTGATAACTCTGAGGATGAAACTGGTAGGAAGAGGGCAGAGCCCCAGAGCAGTGGGCAGGGCTATGTATTCAAGGCCGCATCAGCGGAGCATGGTTAGAGCTCTCCTGGCTTCTCTGGCACTGACCCTGCTCACCTCACCTCTCTGGCTGCCTCCGCTTCTGCCACAGGGAGCCTCCAGTGCGGGGCAATCACAGTTTAATGCTTTGGTCATTGGGTGACCAGATGACAAGGACACATTTCTGTGGACTGGCTCAATGTAAACCTTGAACCAGCAAGACCCAGGTTTCTTTTAGCAGTGTACAATGGAAAGCTGGAAATGACAGTTCCACCTTAACTGTGTGTTGCGCTTCTCCCCCTCATTATTCAATTTCCTAATGAACATTCTTTGGATCACATGGATCTCTTCCTGTTGGAGGTCGACTAACTTTCACATACCAGCAGTGATTTATGATGTGCTTCGTATGAAATTAACTCATCTAATAGCCACGTCCCCAGATGAAACCTTCCAAGCCTTGCTTTCCTGCTCTTTTCCACTGCCAGCTACAAGCCTTTGAACATGCAAAGGACAGTATAAAAAAGACAAAATGAAAGTAAAATGCCTGCCAACATCATCCAATTGTACATATATACCGCATTTTTCAGGCACCTCACTTCCTCTGACTGCCCACAGACTTCATTACTGCAACTTGTTCAGGCTCTGGTGCTCTCCTTCCACCCATGATGGCCTCAGTTATATTATCATTAGCTAGTGAGATGAAGGTAGATGATATACCAAAGAAATGCCTGGAGAAAGACAGCAAAGCTTAACGGCAATAGAAAATACTGATCTGCACAATTTAGATAAGAAAGGCACCTCTTGAAAAACTGAAGTGTGATGTGGATGACAGGGGATGGGCAGGAAGGCTGCTTGAAGCCTGATGCTTTGATAGGAGCAACTGAATAAACCTCACAGCCCAAAGGCAGCTGGAGCGCCCACTGGGCCACCTCTTTCTGCAACCCTTAAGGTGCCAAGTGGCCACAAGCTGCTGTCTCCCAGCTTTTCACGCTTAAGGCAAGTACCAGACTGAGCTCATTCAGGAAGAGGGCTGAATGGTAGAATCATCGAATACTCAGGGTTGGAAAGGACCCTGAGGATCATTGAATGATGTGAAACACCAGAGGTACTACTCCTTCCAAAGGACGTCACATATTTTACAAACCCAGGGACATATTTTCAAACATCTGAGCTTATATTAAATCAGTGCCTAAATAAAGAGTTTTGTTAGACTAAAATCCACAAGTGTAGTGGGACTTCAGAGGCCTATAATCATCGATAACATTGTTTAAATTTTGACTTATGTTCCAAAATTTGGGCACCCAAAGAAATATAAAGATTTTTTCCATACTTTTCCAAAAATGCAGCTGTACCTAGGGGTACCACGACAGCTACCCAACAGTGCACACAGCATTTAGTGATGAAAAGCGAGCATGAATACGATACATCCAGTTTACATTTGGGGAAGAATGCGATTTCTCACCTATAGCTGAAGCTGTTTAACTTTTCTGGCCTTGTAGAAATCCAAGAGATTCTCTCAGAGTGAGAAAGAAGAGATAGGAATCTGTTGCGTTACTTATTTCTTACTCTCAAATGAATCTACAAAACCAGCAAGGAGGGTAGATGAAATTGCAAGTCCTCAAAAACCTTATAGTTTGCCTTTGATGGGCCCATCAAAGTTCAACCAACAGCCTAGTACTTTAATATTTATTATCCTCTTTATTTTTATATTCTCAACCCACTCTCTTCCAGATCCTCACTTCACATCAGTCATAAATCTCTCCCATCTCACTCATCGGCATGACATCTGGACAAAATTATAGAAGGGTTAATGCTGGATAGACTGTCTCACTCCATTTAAATTCTTTCAATGCTCAAGACAATTTGAGTTGCAGTTGTATATTCATCACGAGAAATATATTTACGTGCTGATTTATATTGGGGATGAAATGGTTTTTATTTGTATGTACATAAACCTATAAACTTTTCATGTAAAACGTAGCAGTGGGATCTTAACAACCAAGAAATGGAGGGTTTGGATTTTAAGATTTCATCTGGTGCATTGTGATCAAAATACTATGTGCTTAATCATGTGACAAGTACATATGTATGGACGGATGTTACCTTTCTGGCATTTGGAAAAAGCACAGGGATGAATCTGAAGTTCATACTTCCTTGTTGTATAAACTCGATCTGCATCTAGAATAGAACAAATTGCCAGATTTATTGTAACAACGCATTAATTTTTCTTCATGTGCATCTGAATCCTATGCATAAAAACATTTGTTGCTTACTTAAACTGCTCTTCCGCTAAGTGATTTAACCTATGGCTGGTAGACTCAGCAGTGTCTTGTTTGGCCACTTAATCTGATTCTTCATTACTACAAAAAGGATACAGGAAAGATATGTTCATGTTTCTCGAGCATTTAGTTCTGTGGTGTGAAACAATTATGGGTTTAGCTGCAATTGCAATCCCATCTAGAACTGATGAAGCTTGACTTTGACTAAGGCCCCTGTTCAGTCTCTAAGAGGATGAAAGATTTCAGCTGGAGGCCAACTCTGTGTCCAAGCTAGGGCCCAGCCTGTTCCACATGTCCCAGTTTCATGTCTGAGCTGGGACCCAACCTGTCTCACATGTTCCCAGACACAGGCATCCCCCAGGGTGGTAAGGACAGCAAAGGACTGCTGAGAGCTCATATGCTGGTGACAGCTTCTGAGAAAGTCTGCAGGATCAAACTGGGGAATCAGATGGATTGTAGGGTGAGAAAGGCAGCAAACTGCAGAGAAGGAGCAAGGATTAGTTTCATGGCTCTGTGGGCTCTCCTGGGCTAAACATCCATTTTGTAACAGGCTGCAGAGATGGGCATCTGTGACCCTCTTTGGTTCCCTGCCACCCTGCAGCCACCAGGAGCCCCCCTTTGCAGCTCTGGCCTTTGCTTTGCAATTCCACCTCGCAGTCAGCTTTACCGCTGCCTGAAAAAAGACCTCAGTTACAGGATGGCCAAAATGATAGGGGCTGATTTATAGTGAGGAATGTCAGGCACTGTTAGATAAGGTTGTGCTCGGGTCTATGTGGTAGGGCAACAAGGGCTCAAGAAGGTGAAGGAGGGAAAAAACCACTGAACAATAAAGAATATGGAGAAATAAGATGAGCGTGTTTAATAGGATTTTTCTTCCGTGAACCTCTTAGCAGATGTTAATGAGCATACGGAACTGATGAGAGGGAGGATTAATGAATTCCAAAGGGGGGTGTTTAACTATGGGGATTAGGGAAAACAAAGCAAAGAACCTGCCATTTGGAGACAGATTTGTCTTCTGAGAAGAAGAGACGGAGCCTTTGTGAAACAGCAAATGCATGTCCTTGCTTACCATCCTGTGGATGTATTTAGTATGTAAGCCGTGTTCATCTCTGTCCAGCTGGGATTCAGCCCCTTCCACATCCTGTTTGTATTTTGGACTGATTGCTATGATTATCATCACCGTCTTCTGTTAGGGAGAAAAGCACTTTTATGAAATTGGGAAACGCAGCATGTTTGGTAGAGGCAGATCGGAAATCTGCCAGTTTGTGTTTTAAGTGATCTTTATGTTCTTGGCAAACATGAGAGGATCGCATTCATTCTGGCAGGAAATACAGCAGAACTCGTACGCTCCTTCTCCTCATTATTTCTCAAGATCTCGTAATATAGAAAATCTAAATGTCAAGAGATATATTAGCAGCTACCAGTTTACAGTTGGAATCCCTGTAATAAAAAGCTACTTTTTATCAGCCTAGAGTGTCTATGTACATACACAGGAAAGTTTTATCTTCAAATTCAGACCTAAATGTTTTCCAACAGCTTATGTAAAAGTGCATCTATTTAACCATCTATGACTTTTTATACATAAAGCCACCAAAGGCAGATAAATCCAGGGCTCTCGCAACAGAAGTGATGCTGGTATAACAGGACCACATGGCTTCATCCTAAAGGAGATGTGCACTCACTGCTCAGCTGAACTTCAGAGGAAGTTGTTGCTGCAGAGGACTGCACTGGCAGCAACATAAATATCTATTTTTCTGCTTAGATAGATACCAAGTGACGAGAGCCAATCTACTATTCAACCAACAGGATACCAATTTCGAGTTTACATAGAGGATGGTTTATCCAGAAGAACCCTTCAATGTTTTAGATAGCAACATAAAAGCTATAGTTGAGAAGCAGGATGAACATGGGCCATTACTATGCAGCCTGTGATGAAATACAGATATAATTTTAACCATGCATAGCTGAAAAACATTAAAAAATGAGATGGAGGAACAACTTGTCCAATGGCAGCTTCGGGCTGAATCTAACAGGCAGCGCTGGAATTTGGCAAGAATGCCAGGATTGGCACTTCATTTCTTAAAGAAACTGCTTTGGGACCGTAAGATACAGAAGTGAACAAGATTTGCCTATGTTCTCTCTGCGAGGCCTCTGCCCTTTCTGAAGCATCAGAAAAGATGACAGGAGGGTCTTGCATTTTGATTCTGCTCCTCTTGCCATTAGAATAATTCAACCATTTTCCTCAGGTCACCTTTGTCATGAACAAGGTTAAATTGCCTTTACATACATCACCTAGGTAGCGCTCCATCCACTTAATGATGTCAATACCTCGTACCGTGTCCTCAAATATATCAATCTGCAAGAGAATGGAAGTCTGTGGTGAGCATCCTTTCCTCCCCATTTGGAGGCACTGAAAAGGTGCCTGCTCTTTTCCCCAGTTGCTAATGTGCAGGCCTAATTCCCTTAGGAAAGAAACGTGTGCATGTAAACTTTTCCCCTCTCCCTGCAGTTCAGAGTCGAGCTGGAAAGGCAGCCCAGGCAGGCAGAGGAGAGGCTGCTACAGGCACACCACTGGGCTCCTGCTCATCTGGCCATTCGACTGGCCGTCCTGCCCTGCCAGATCCCAACACCCAGCCATGTTTTGCTCAACGGAACAAGAAACAACAGATGCCAGTGAATGCTAGATATGGGATGTTTGCAAAATGGCCTTTTTGCCTCTCTAGACTCCTCATGAAGGTGGATGGCTGCCCACTTTCTCTATCTGTACAGCTGCAAACGTCCACTATTTTCTGGCTGCAAGGGTATATACTCTGTCGAGTTTTAGCTTCATATTGAATTAATTTTCAAGCTGCATAGTGGGAAGTCAGCCAGGTCACTGATACTGGATGCAGCAACCCAGACTTCAGCGACAGCAGAGAGGTGGAAGACTTCATAAAACTGAACACAGCCAACACCACTCACTTCCCTGCATGCTCAGTAAGCCCAGAAACTGGCAGTCAATGACTGTGGCCAAAGGAGTGAGTATTAACTTCTCCAAGGTTTTGATAGAAGAGTCATGTTCTGCTCTCAAGTCTTCCTTTTGCCCTTTTAGAACATAGACAGCATATTTGTTTCCCTGCTTTGGGGCCATTTTGCTATATCTGTTATCCTGCAGCAGGCTCCAAGAATTGCCTGTCCAGCAAAAGTGCTATTAATGAGCCTTCTACTCCATACCTCTATGGTGCCCAAAGCTTTCTTATGAATTGGTCATAGTACAGAACTGCTGGAGAGAAGTAAAATTGCAGTCCCTGGAAAAAAAAAAATCTTTGATTCATGAAAATAAGCATGTGCAAAGCCCCCCACTGAGTCTCATTCAGTTTAATGATAGCCACTTGCTTAAATGCTTTCCTGAATCGAAGCCAAAGAGTGAAGGTTGAGGGGTCAGGAAGCATATGCACTTGAAATAAGAAAATACGAATCAAGATTTTGATGAACACCAAATCCTAGAGCCTCTGTGGCTGGTTTTCTTAGAGAGGGCTGTTATGATGAAGCAAACTCATGAGAAGTTAAATGGAAATCTGGATGGCTTATGGGATTAGACAGTAGGACATGGACCTTTTCAGGCCAGTGATTTTAGAATCTCTTTTAAAAGTATAACAGAGCAAATGAAACCACGAGATGGGCTGTTTCATTAAGCTATGTGAAATACACTGATTTTAGATCATTTTTGAGCACAAAGGTATTCACATCTGAAGAACCGACGATGTAATAGCATTGCAGGAAAAAAGCTGGGATGGGATGAACATGAAAATTGACCTTTTTGAATATTGATATTACAGATCAAATACAAGACAATGTTAATGGCATAGCTCACAAAACTTCATACTATTGCCCATCTAGTATCTGGTGTCACGAAATGAAAAATTCCAGGGTCATTACTAAAACACATTTCAAAGCATAAAATTCAGTTAAAATGTGAGCAAATGAAAAGGCAAATCATTTAAATTACAACGTTTAAAGCCAAGGCTAGTTCATTCTATTTGTATCTTCTTTAACCTACAAAATGTGATGATAAAGGGAAAAACATTTAAATGGACAGTGTATTGCCTCTGGTTTGTTTTTTTTTAAAATGTCTCTTTTCTCCTCTGGTTGGAAGTCATTCTCTCTGGAAGGAATACTTACAGCAGTATGAAATCCATTTACAAGCAGGAAGTTCACAAATTTCATAACCTCCACTGCCGTGTCCACCGAATAGGTTATAAAGACCTTGCCTAGGAGAGAGAGTCCATATGAATATGTGATGCATTAAAGAGACACCATTCAGAGGCAAGACTTCCACAGGCCTCCTTTTCCACCACACCACGGGTTCTGCCCACCTATATGCCTTTGGATTATTCGGAGTGGCTTGGTGTTGAACTCAACCCCCCGTACAGAAACCTTGCTGTAGATTTAAGCTCCTACCGCCTTGCCACTGGCAGGAGCCCATGTGGAAGCTGCAGAGGGTGCCATCACCCTGCTGCTCACCCTGCCCTGCTGCCACAGCTGATGCTTCCCCAGCCTTCTGGCGTATGTGAAGTTGGGCCCTCACCCAGAGCCACCTGCACCAGCTGCAACCAGCACAGCTTTCCCCTTGGCCGTTCTGTCTCACCTTACAGCAGCATTAACCCCCTGTGCAGGCAGGACGGATGGCTGATGACAGCAACGTCTTCAGTTGTCCTTGCCATCATGGAAGGAGTTTTCTTACTAACTAACTAAAACATCATGGATTTGCACGTCAGGGTAAACCAGCTGGCTAATCTAATCCAGCTGTGAATCGATCACAAATGACACAATTTTACCCAGTAATTCCCATATCTAGGACACACGAACTGATAAAAGCAGGGTCTATCCAAGAGTGGTATTCAATGTCATAACTCATTCCTACAGGCCAGAGAGATGCAACTCTAGATTTGAAAGGTGATGCACAAAATGAAGACTAAAGGAAAAATCAAAACCTCAGGAGAGATGCGGAGGGTTCTCAGCAATAGTGTATCTATCTCCTCTGTTCACCAGCATGGCATTAAGAAGGAAGCCAGTTTTCTGAAGCCTGACTTTCCCATTAAGTGTTGAAGGGTGAAAGCGTTGCAGGGGCTGGTGGCAGGGGAAGCATCTCAGCCAGTGCCTGTGCTGCCCTCAGCCCTCAGTGTGGGCTCCCAGCCCAAAGTCCTCTCCACTCACCAGGGCAGGGTGAAACTGAGGTTGAGACTCGACATACTTGTCTGGTTTGGGATGGGCAGAAACGCTATCCCGAGGGCTTTGTTTGTTATTAGTCTTTTACTGTAAGCTTTAGTGTCTCCTGCCTCAAAGGGACAGCCTGTTTAGCAAGAAGTCATGAAAGCAATCTAAACAGTATTTATTTTTTGTAAACAAAACAACAAGCAATTAATGACAATTATGTTTCCAGGATTCAAGGGGATAATTCCATCCCACCAAATACAAACACTCACGCACTGCAGATGTGGCGACACTCGGTATTTTCTTTTCTTGTTGCCTTTGTGTCTTAATGTCATTCCGCCTGCCTTTTCCCCCACCCCCCACGAGCTTTCCCACCTAAAGCTGTCAGGCTGCGCTATAAAATCTTGCACAGAACAAATTTGCTAACCACTTACGCAACTCCTCCGGCAAATTGCTGGTTCTCAAAGTTCCCTTGGCTGCAGGGTTACTGAGAGGTCTCGGGACAGCAGCTGGAGATGGAAAATTGTCAGAAGGACAACAGCATGCTTCATCCCGGCCACATGCCTTGGGGGGCAGCTTACCATTAGGTAGTTGGTTGTATAGCTGGTTTCTACAAATAAAAGCAAGTAAGAATTTAAAAAATACATTTATTTTCAGGCAAAATTCACATTTCTTTTTCTTTTAATAACGTGCTAAGAACTTTACCTGCACATCAACTAGGAGAAGTTAGAAATGCTTGGCTTGGCCTTTCTACTGACTTTGGAATGCATACCTTGGTGACAGTCTATCACAAGAAGCAGTATATTGCAGAAGCAGCATTAGCCACAGGAAGTAAATGCACCTCAGAGCTGAAAGCTGTTCCGTTTGCAATTGGAGGAAGGAAAGGCCATTTCAGAGTGAGAAATGACACCGTGTTGTGGATGTTGTTACGCACATAGGGGAGCAGGGTGGCACTTGGGTAACCTCTTCCCATTATCTAAAGGGTGTTTCAAGGCACCTCAGATGGTCTCAGGATGTCCTGTGCAGCTCAGGAAACACAGCACAACGTGGGGATTGGGAAAAAACGGGTGTACAAGGGCATTCAACCTCCAGCTCTGGCACAGCTTGGAGGGTCTCCAGTTTTGGACAAAACTCTAAGTTTCGCTAAAGAGAACAAAGTTAATTTCTCGACCAGCAACATCAGATCCAACAAGGGTTTCCCATGTCAGGAATCTGTGCACCAAACCTACCCTGCCTAATACCTTCTCCACTGCAACAAACAGAGAAAGGGATGCTTCTAGGAAGTTTAGCAGTTTTTGTCCTGCTACACTTTGGCTTCATAGTTTAAGTCAATAGGAAGAGGAATCTATAGCGATTTTTACATGAGGTTTGCTTTGAATCTGTTGGGTTGAAGCTGTTGGTTGAGTGCTACGTTTCTCTAAGAGCTTTTCCCCACAGAGCAGTGATGTTTAGTCAGTCGAGCCCACTCTTTTTTTTCCTTTGCCTTCCTTAAATGAATGATGACAGGCTGGTCACAGCATGTCTTCTGTTGTCACATTAAGATTTGGTTTATTCATTTTGGTGCAGATGTTTTCTGTTACAAAATACTCCATAGGCAAATATTACCAACATATAACTGCCATTCCTGCAATCAGTGTGCAAACACCAGCCACACAGTCGCAGGACAGACCCCACATATTCTGGATTTCTTTTAGCAAAAGAAAGTACGAAGAGAATCAACATGTACCTCATCACTGGCCACAAAAAAAAACCCCTATCCTGTGGCTAATTTACGGATGTTCTGAAAACTTCACCTTATGTAATAAACGTGCCAAAAATTAGGAGTCTGTTTTAAAACTTCACTGCTGCAAAGGATACCCACTATTCCACAGCATTTTTACATTTTCATACCGAGGTGCAATTATCTCTGCTGCAGGTACTGCCTTATCTTGCTGTCACTTTTCAGTTACAGCGCCTAATTTTTCACAGGCCAGAGCAGTGGTAATTCAGTCATCTGCCTCCTTTTGTCCTGCCTGTTCTCCCAGTTCTCTGCCTATGCCATGCCACGTTAGTGGACATTTTCAAACACGGATGCCTGTGTCTTCAGCATCTCTAAAAGTATTGTGGCACTTAAATAAAAACGGTCTGATTTTAGATGTCCTCAATACTCGAAGCTTCAATTTGTCCGCAGGTAGCTGAGTCTGGAGAAAACCCTGAATGGATAGTATTTCCCATCTGTTACTGATGTATTTATAAGACCTAGTAAATTAATATTTGAAAACCAGTCAAAAAGCCCAAGCTGAAAAGTACTAGACACATGGTGTTTTACTGCTGCAAGAAAAATCACAAAGGCTTCGAACTGCGATGTAAGGGATTTTTCTCCCTTTTTCTCTGCACTACTGAAGAGATAAGAAGGAAATCACTGGAAGCCAATGATTGAGGTGTCCCAGGCTGGTACAGCGTAAAGCTGAAGACGGCGGTGAGCTGCCGAATTGACCTTTGCTCTCGAGCAAGAGAGCTCTAAGGTTTCAACTAAGATATTTTTCAACCCCTCATCCCTTTAACCTTCAAGTGTTTATCTTCCTTAGTGCCTGCATTTCAGGGTGCGCTGTAACAACATATCAGGTATCTGGCTTTGAATTTCTCTCGGGTAAGGTCAGGCCCCTTTTGGGTGTAAAACAGCAAATAAAGAAAACTACTCAGCATCTCACACGTACCCCTGCAGCCCAGGCATACTCACATTAGAAGTCTTCAGAGTTATTGGTTGAAAGCCCACAAAATGAAATCAGAGGAGCTTCTACCTACACAACCAAACCCCGCAAGCTGTACTTACGGGAAACGAGGGGGACCAGGGGAGGAGCACGTCATCTGGGGTGGTCGGTCTCCAGTGCCCTTGGGAGCATGAAGGTTTGAGTAATTTGGGATGACTTGCTGGGCTGGGCGGATAACTCTCATGCAAGGTCCAGGAACAGGAGGAAGTGGTTGCGATGTATGTGCAAAATGCTGGTAAGGAGCTCTGCCATCTAGAAGGGTGTGAAAATAAAGGCATCAACTATCATTTCAGTCAACATATTTTTGCCTCAGTTTGTGTTTATTCCTTTCCAGGCACGTCCTCCTTCACATCTTGGGAAGCTGAGAAGTTTGGAGGCACTTGTAGATAACTCGGTCTGAGAGAAGCCAGATTAAGCAACATTCTACAGTCTGAAGTTTCCTATTTCCCATTCACACACGGCACGGTTCAGATCCCCACCCTGGGTTAGGCTGTTGGGACAACTGACAGTTAAACAATCAGGGTTGCTTTGTTCCTGCACTTACCATGCCTCGGTGGTTTTTGTTTGTTTTTTTTTTAATTTCTTTTTGGAAATAACTTGTGAAAGTGAATCATGCCAACGTTCTCATGAAAGCAGATGCAAAATCCTGGAACAAATCAGTTTGCAACACTAAGGCTAAACAGACTGTGATTATTGTAAATGAAAAGAGAAAAAATAATCTCTTGGTTTGTTACTTCACCCTGTATGAATTTTCTGCCTAAGTGACCTTTTAAGGCCTTGCTGCTGCTTCTGTTGCCATCCAGGAGGCCGCAAGGGAAGCCTAAAGCGACAATTTTGCTCAAGTAATTCTTCAAAACCTTGAACCGTTGTTGGCTGTGCACATGTAATGCTGTTTAATAACTAATGTACAGTGGAACTGTTGGCATAAACTGAAAGAGAAAGGAATGTAAGCTGTTTGTTTCCCAAATGGAGAAAACAATTTTTTTTCCTTTTTTTTTTTTTTCTTTTTTTTTTTCAGTCTTTCTGCTTGCAGTTTACATTAGGCAGCAGCTCTGCGCACTTTCAAGCCGCTGCGCGCAGATCAAAGTCCAGCCTGGCAGAGCTTATTAGCGCTGCATGATTATGGTGTTATGAGCTGGCTCTGAAAGCTGCAGTACTCAAATACTCTTTTTTCTTTTTTCCCCTCTAGATTGTTTTTTTTAAAATCCTTTTAGCTATTGGGGGTCATGCTTTCCTTTTCCTAGCAGCCATGGGGGCTAAAGTTTCTTAAAAAAAAGAGGAAGAAGAATAAATAAAGAAAACAAAGCTCTGATGAAATAGTCTGATTCCAGGAGCCAACACTTGAAAAAAAACAACCCTGCAACTACAAAGAGATTCCTGATGAAATTGTGAGAGGGCAACATCATATTTGCTGAGATTGTTTTAGGATATTTTCCTGCCCCCTCTCGTAACTATTTGCAACAGGACAGGGTGAAAGAGGCCGGGAGAACAAAATTGAAAGTAAATACAGTATTCTCATGGTTTCCTCATGACCAGCTCTAGGGAAGCTGGCAGGGCTCTAGGAGATTCAGTTTACTTTACAGGTTTTTAGACCAACGTTTCACCAGCTTTTTTTGGCTCTATCTGATGCTACAGCATTTTAATGGATACAACCACTGCCATTCGGAAGCACAGCATGGCCAAGCCTGCGTGCCCGCACGCACCAACCGCTCTCAGAAATAAACAGCTGAAATCATGGTCCCTGAGGATACCGCACTGCTGCAAGGATTGCTTTGACTTCAGAACCGGTTTTGCTCTTCTATCTCTAATAGCAGGTGTCCGGAGCCAGGTTAGAGCCTAGGGGCACAATGGCTGTTCCCCGGGAGAGGCGCGTTGCCACACAGGCACTGCAGAGCTTTGCTGTGGGTCGCCACTGCCCAACAATTATCTGAAACGCAAGGAGCTGTCAGGAGGTGATTTATGCTGGACTGGGCATGAGAGAAACAGGAGTGCACTTGCCAGCTTCTCGGTCCTGACCAAATCTGCTCCAGCCATCTGAGTTTATTTTATTCTTTTTGCCCTCTGGATATGGTTGAAACGGTAGTGGTTTTTCTAAAGAAAGCCTTTCAGAGTTCCTGCTTGAAAACAAAATGGTCTCATTCAGTAAATGTCCTACTTCTCACGATGCCCGCGCGTGGAGGAGGTAAATGGAGGTAAATAGTGAGGGGTGTTGTGCAACCAGTTCTTTGTCTGCTTAAGCTGAACTGAAAGGAGAAGGTACAAAAAGAAAAACAGTGGAGGTTTTGCAATGTTTAGCTACAGACATTGATGGAAGTCCATCTGTAGCCCCTTCCCCTTTACAAAGTCCCAAGACCAGAGGTGAAAACTGAGGCTCTGATACCCTCTCTCTTTCATACAGCTAATTATAGCACATTGCTGGAATGACAAAACTCCTTAAACAGATGTAATATAAATGCTGCGGAGTCAATAGAAGGTTAAAAAAAAAACAAACCAAAAGGATTACCACAACAGGCCTACAGCTTTTTATTACAAAGCCAGCCCAAAACAGGTCAGGGTCTCATGAGTCTAATGTAATATAAATTATATTAAAACAGTGATATTGCTGTTGAATGTTCAAAGCTCACTTCATAACAGATAAAAATCTCAGAGACCGAAAAGGAATGCTAATTAATAACAGGCTGTAAACCGCGTCGTAGCCTCCAAGAGCCAAAACACCCATATTGACGGAGTCACATCAGTGTTCTGTGATACAATCACCAGCAGCTGAGAAGGCTCCATTTTAAGTAACGAGCTTTCATTTCAGCTGACAATAGAAAAAAAAGGAGGATGATGGATGTCACGCTCTTTTTACATAGAAATATAACACACCGGTCAGTTTGGTCATAATGCTGGGAGATACTATTTACAGACATCAAGGGCAACCTCGCGTCCTGATTCTGGCAGGAAATTCTCTACTTTGGGGATCCAAGTGGGAGCAAGGAAATCCATGAAAACAACAGGAATTAGGTCGGTATAGGAGGCTGCTGAATGACTGAGGCAAGGAGGAAGGAAATGACTAGAATATGAAATAACAGCAGGGAGAAGGCTGTGTATGCTCAGCGTGACCGACAAAGGGTAGTTCCTACGCAAAATCATTAGGCTGCATTTGATGAGTAACTGTGAGCTCTTTAACTTTTTATCTGGCTCAGCGGTTCTGCATCAGAGAGTCCGGCTGCACGACCTGAAAATCTGGAAATATAAAATGGACTGCAAATAGATGTTTAAAAAGGTTAATAACTGCATGCTGTGCATTGCCATGAAGTGCAGTAGGCAAAGGCTAGCTTGGTGAATGATGGCTGTGATACATCTGGAAAACCTCCCACGGGGTGAGCAGTGCTACTCACATGGACCCGGAGGGTGCTGCTCTGCCGGGCAGCGGTGCCCAAAGCAGCCGTGGGCTTGTGAGGAGGCGTTGGGACGGGGCAAGTGCTGGCACATTGGGCACTGCTGATGCTCAGGTCCAAAAAACTCTCTGGAGATCAGTGGTCCTGGGAGGTCCTGGGAGTTCAGCACCGACACCAGCGGTAAGGGGGGTTCCAGGAGCCTGATGCCCATGACATCTTGTGACTGGGAGTTGCAGCCTGTGTCCACGGTTCCCAGCTCTGCTGGGCATCTGTTTCCTAAGGGTTGCTGTGACCACGAATTCCCTTGGCTGTTCTCCTCCAGTGAGTCCTTGGGAACATCAGACAAGCTCTGGTCTGATTTACTGGAGTTGTGCCTGGTGTCAGCTGAAAGCTGTGATCTTGGCTGCATGCCTGGTTTGTCCATAGCTACAAGATGCAGCTTGGAGGTAACTACTCCAGCTATTGATTCACCGGGGGAACAGATGCATCCATTTCCATCAGTATCGGTATATTTTGACCACAAGCTGCTGTCCAGTTCCACGGACGGTGCTGATTGGTGACACGCCGGTGTTCTGCAGAGGCATGATGGATCTGCCACAGCCTGAGGCGTTTGAGCGACACACAGTCTCTGGGACTTCTCGTCCTCCACATCCTCTCCAGAAGGCTGCACAGCCTTTTCCAAGACATGTTCAGGAAATGGGGACCATGGCATGGATTCATCTACTTCAACTGGTACGCTTCGACCCACAGAAGTGCCTGAAAAAGCAGGAGAAGAAACATCGTAGAGGGACAGCCACACGGACAAATGCCTATCATCAGCCATCACTCCAATGACCGTGAGCTGGAAAACTGAAGAGCAATATACATTCTTTATATTTGAATGGTTTTAGAAAAAGACAAGCAGAAAACAGCAAGAAAAGTCTGGCTGAATTTTGGTAAAACAAGAAAGCAGAGGGTTAGCTGGAGCCTGGCTAACACAGAGTTATAATTTGAACTAACCTGACACAGAGGCCATTTCCAAGTTTCGTTGTCACACCGGAAACGAGAGTCAGCTGCCCTACTGCAAGGCCAAGATTTTCCAGCTAACTGGAAAACAAGAGAAAGGACTCTTGTGAACATGGTACAGTTTCACACAGGCAACATCCTAAAATAACTCTATCTCAGAGCCTGGAAAAGAAATACTGGTTAGAGTTCTGGAAATCATATTGTGCAAAACAGACGCTTTTATGGGATTTCTGGAACTTGCTGTTCTTGCTGAGACTGGAGGGAGGAAAAGCATGTGAACTGTCTCTCAGAGGTATTTTCTGCACCTAACAAAAGAGCAGGCTGCTTAGGTTTGGAGGTTTGGCTCAGGTGTATTCCAGGGAACACAATCACTTGCAATTATTTTACTCTGGACTTTCTAATAATAGCTTCACACTGATGCCTCGGATCTAAACTTCACCACATACCTAGCTGAGTAATTTCAACTCCAAAGCTTGTTTCCAAGTGTTGCTGCTTACTTATCAAACCACTTCATCCAGTCTACTATCACATGGCGGTTGTTATTTCAAATTACTGTAAATTAAAAGACAATGTAGAGATCTTAATTACTGTTTGGATTTTCTTCTCCCCTTCCTTTGGAACTAGCTTGGGCCCACACATCAAAATTACTACTCTCTTCTGAGGCGCTGTCAGTGAATTTGGTCCAGCCACGTGATCCACCTTCAGAGTGACAGCAGCAGTGGTGGCTGTGTCATCTTCATCCTCGTATATGGGGGTGCAGATTGGTTTGCTCCCAGCAAATTTTATCAGTTACCGTGGAGTATAGAGAAATGAGCCTGGTGCTCACCATTTCCGCAGACATTTTCCTTCTATCACTTTGGTGAAGCTAAAATCCCAAGTAGGAGAGTTGTCAGAGAAGAATGGACTAAGCACTCGAGCAACGGGCATGACAATGTTTGGCAACAGAACCTGGCTTAGAAGCCCAGTAAAGAAAGTCAAAATCACAACATGTTTGAGCAGCGTTTAGCGATCCAAGGATTTACCTCAACTTCAGTCCCAGTGGCTTGAACAGAAAGGTCAAATAAAGAACATATTCAAATGAACACAGTATTAAAAACAGGATCACAGAGAGGGATGAGGCAGTGTCCCAACCTTTACCCTGGCTCCCATAGCGATTCAGTAAAAGCAAATGATGTGCCCCCTGCTATAGGGCAAGAGCGAGGCTTTACGTACACGCTGATCAGGTCAAATGATACGTATTTCCCCCTAAAAAAGTACCTCTGGCACAGAAAATTCTGGGTGTATCATTTGCTGGGAAGTAGGACAAAAAATGCGCTTTGCTGCTGGGCTGCAATGTAAACACTCCTCCTCTGGGTAACTTAACAACCCATCTATGCAGAATATATATTCCTACATAGCCTGCGTTATAATAAGCATGTCCGCAGGGAGAGTTATCCTGGGATAATTACAGTGGGATAATTACTCTGGTAAATTTTCCCATGTAGGCAAGTCCTCAGAGCTGCTATTAGTTGCACCAACAGGGTGAACACGCTGCTGCTCTCACAGCTGCAGTCCCCCGCCGGAGAGCGCTGGGTCTGGTGCCAAACCAGCTCCTTCCCATAGGAGCAGCCAGGCTCGAAATCCGGACGCTCCACTCGCCACCATCACACATCTCTCCCTGTGGTTTACATCACTTTTCCTCTATGCCACGTCACTGACGCTGGCCCCGCTCGCTGAGTCACAGTTCTCTGAGAGTCACAACCAATGCGATGGGAAAGGGAAAACTTCGAGCTCTCGTAATCAGCACAGGACTGTGACAGGGACTTGTGCAATGCTGTCCTGCCCAGCGGTGGCTAAACGTCCTTTATCTGGGACCTTTGGTCAGACGGCAGTTTAAATGATGACGGTCCGGTGGCGGTGGCTCACTGGGACAGTATAGTTCAAAGTACACAAATCAGGGTGCAAAGCTGCCAAATGGTCGCCTGCCAGACTTAGAGAAGCTCCTGTGCAGGTCAGGAGTCAAACTCCCTGCGAGGCATCTGCTTTTTGCTCATATTAACAGCTTTGTAAATCTGACTCTTGGATCATCTGGCCTTGAAGTGCCTGCTCAGACATGCTTCGACTCGTGGATCTCTCTCTCTGTTTGCTTGTAAGCTGAATGACGCGCACTTGAGTGGCACAAATCGTATTGCAAACTCTTATTCCCTCCACTGAACACCTCCAGTGAACCAGTTCCTTGTGTGAAATTCACCCTCGTGTTCGCAAAGCGCCAACCCAGCTGTGGAGTGCTGGGGTACAGCTCCACCTTCTAACCGCACATGTTCTCTGAGCATCCCTCCCATTACATATAATCCTTAGCAAACACCCACATACGGCTTTCCAGAAATAAATTTGCCATGTCTCATACGCTAAGACACTTCTTTAATGATGTCTGAACTAGTCGGGTCAAAATGCTCAAAAACACTTTTGTCGTCATTTAACCCCAGCCAGAAACTGAGCACCATGCAGCCACTCGCTCACCCACCCGACTCCCAGTGGGATGAGGAGAAAAATCGGAAAAAAAGAGTAAAGTTTGTGGGTTGAGATAAGGACAGTTTAATAACTAAAATAAAATATAATGGTAACAATAATAAAGTATGATAATAATTGTAATGAAAAGAGAGAGAGAGAAAACACAAGAAAAGAATAAGTGATGCACGTAGCAATTGCTCACCACCCACTGACTGATGCCCAAGCAGCAATCCATCCTTCCTGGCCAACTCTCCCCAGTTTATATACTGAACATGATGTCACAGGGTATGGAATATCCCTTTGGCTGGTTCAGATCAGCTGTCCTGGCCGTGCTCCCTCCCAGCTTCTTGTGCACCTGCTTATTGGCAGAGCATGGGAAACTGGAAAATCCTTAACTTAGGATAAATGCTACTTAGCAACAACTAAAACATCAGCATGTTGTCAACATTATTCTCACACTAAATCCAAAACACAGCACTGTACCAGCTACTAGGAAAACAAATACCTCTATCCCAGTGGAAGTCAGGACAACTTTGAATTCAGATCCTCTATATTCAACAGTCTTTAGTTTAGCACTGTGACAAGAACTGATTTCTGTGGAGAAACCAAGAACTCAGCGGAGCTCAGTGAAGTAGATCGGAATCTCTCTATTGACTTCAGAAAGTTTTGGATCCGGTGTCAGATGGGATTTAAAAGTCACTAAATTCCCTTGTAGGCTACAACCACCACAGTTGTTTGGGTTTTTTTTTTGTTCCATTGCTAACATCTCACTATCTGTGAAACAGATCAGGCACAGATTGCGAACCTAACAGGCAGAAAAAAAAAAATCAGACTTGGTTTTCTTCAAGTTTTTTATTTAGTGTATTTACTCTGCCTTTTGGAGGAGGAATATTAAGATTTTATTAAACCGTATTGCAAATGATCAGCCACCAAATATTTCAACTGACTTCAAAAAAAGTTGGAAAAGTCTTTTCTATTAGTTCAGCTCTCTGAAAGGATAAATGCCTCTTTATCTCTCATATCGACTTAATATTTAAATGACAGCCTTATTTCCTTCCTGTGTAACATGAGCTAACCATTACGAAAATCACTCCAAATATCTGAGTAAAAACAATCTGGTCGGATAGAAGAGAGACTTGATTCCATCACTCGTGTTTTAACCAGCAAAAGCTTTTAGGTTTTTTTTAAATATGATTTTGCTTAGACCCCGCTGCAGGATAGCCGAGCTTTGATATCCGTGAATAGTCCCTACTTCTGTGGAGCTGAGTAAGGAGGCACCCACGGGCCCAGAGGTTTGCTGTTAAAACAGACACGTCATTAAAAAGGAGGAAAAGTGACTTTATCCTCCTCCTCCTTCAGTAGCTCTGGTTGAAGAGAGAAGCTGTTTCTACAGCAGAGAGATGGCCCTGAGGATAAATTAACCCCAGGACATGCTGAACTCTTTTTGAGCAATGCTGGCGGTGGTATGTGGATGGGAATTCCCGAGAGAAACCCCCACGCTGCTGGAAATGTTACAGCTGATTCAGAAACAGCTCCTCTAACAACAGTGCTTCAGGATGTTGTTTCTGTTCTGCTAAAGATTCTCGGCTTTTGTAAAAGACCCAACACTGAGCCCATTATCCCGGTATTTTATGTTGCCTCACGCCGCAAAGTTTCATTAGGTTTCCTTTGACTTTTCTAGATAGCTTATCCTGCAAGTGTATATACGTATATACATGTAGGATAGAAAAATCACTCGCTTAGGTCTCCTGCATTGAAGAATTAGGGTAAAGGAATGCTTCAGCATATTGAAACCCTCAGAAACCTGTAGCTTGATTCCTTTTCTGGCGCAGAGGCCGCTGGAGAACATAGATTGAGCCCAATCTCATTTCCAAAGACACTAGAGCTTCAAGTCAGATCGTGACATTACCAGAAAGCTTTGGGAATTTAATATCCCCCCTGCACCTATGACTATGCGAGAGATGACTGATAACCAGCGGGAGCCGTTGCATATATTCCTGCTTGTAATAAAGTGAAGAGGCCCTTCCTAAAGGGACAGAGCAGCCAGGCCTGGACTGCTTTCAAAACTGTTAAGGAAACTCCTTAAACCACCCTTTTTCCCGCCCTTCCTTCCTCCACTCATACACTCAGTTCTGCACCATGGATGAATTCGGCAAATAAATAACCTTCCGGGGTGGATGGTGGGTGACTCAAGCTCCTGGGAAGAAACCTCCCTTGTAAAGCTTCCCAGATCTGGAGAGGTTCTTCCACTACTCCTGCCAGAGAGCCAGGAGAGAGGATGCCCAGCCCTCTTGCTCACAGCCGGTTGCTGCTGGTGATGGCTGCTCCTGGGAAGCTGCAGGGAGAGCATGAACAAAGGCGAATAAATTCTTCTGCAGGTCAGCGGAGATGGGTCTGAACGGGTCTGAGCACCCAGGTTTGAAGTAGGGGTCAAACTCCCCTAAAAATGTCAGACAGAGACAAGGGGCTGGCCAGGGAAAGGAAGGGTGTTGGGCTTGGGCTCATCTGTGCAGTTTTCTTGCAGCCCATTGTGAAATCCATCAGGTATTTCATCTGTTTCTCAGCACGAACACTTGTCAGGATGCGCAGTCCCAAAACGCACACTAACCATCTATCTGGTTTTGATTAGAAAACTTCTGCCGCGAAGAAACAGAAGAGCAACTCTGTAACGCAAGCATAGCACGCTTCCTGTCACTTCCGGAGAGGGGGAAAATATCTTTGCTCTTTGATCAAAGTTATATTTGTCTACATTGTTAAAAAAAAAGAAAATATTATGATGAGAAAGAAATCTTCACCTTCCTTGGTGCACAACACACAAGGGAAGGGTTTTTCATTCACCGGTCATGGCATTTCTGAAATGGCACAGGTATAGATTAAGGCAAAGCTGAGATCACAAGAAGTGGGGATAGATACAAATTTCTTGATTTCCAAATAATTCCTGTGTACTTTAGCTGAATCCTTTAAGCTCCCCGGTGCAGCTGATATTCATTCGCAGGATGGGAGTAAGTTGATGCAGAATTTGCAAGCTGCCATGAGGATGTTGTCCTGGTTTTGCTGGGATAGAATCATAGAATCAATTTTCTGTTCAAGAAACCTTCATTTTTGAGAAGACTGCAGCTCTCAATTTGGTGAGAACAAAGTTGGTAAAACACTTTGGTTTTCTTTGTGGGCCAGCCATGATATGCGGGTCTCCATAGTGATGAAGGTCTTTAGCAGTTTTGAGTTAGCCAAGTGCTAAAGCTATGAGGAGAAAAAGCCAGGGCAGCTGACCCAAGCAGGCCAACAGAAGTATTCCATACCATAAATGTCATGCTCAGTATAAAGTTTACTGGGGACGGTCTCCTCTCCTCAGTGGTCACCACGCCTGGAGGGTCTTGCCCGTCATTCTGCTCCCGAGCCGACTCTCCTGTTTGCCGTGACTGTTGTGTTTTTGCTGGAGCTGTGGTGCTCACAATGCTCGACATCCAGCATTCACTGCCGGGAGTCCGCAGCTCGCAACCTCTCCATGGGTTGAGTATAACTTTGTGTACTTTGTATTAGTATTAATACTAGGGTTTAAAATTATTTTATTAAATCTCTTTCCATTTCAACCCATGGGTCTCCTGTTCCTGACTCCCATTCTCAGGGGTTCATTGGGTGATAGAATAACTAACTAAACAGAGACAGATGTACACGTTGAAACTGTAACAGATGCTGTTGCTGTGGGGTTAGATAAGTGTGTAAATACACTTGCCTTAAGTGCAGCTTTCTCTACAAAAACTCTAGACACAACTTTCCTCAAAAAAACCCAGAGACGAACCCTTTAAGAAAGAGTAAGTGCAAATGTGGCAACTGTTTTAGGTCTATAACCTAAATAAACACAGCCAAGGAAATTCAAACTCCAGAGTTTCACGCTTCACCATGAAGAATTTTGGCTGCTGTCATCATGGACGCTTACCCTCTCCCCTGGGTACCCTCCACAGTGAAGACTAAGGCAACGTGTTACGTTCCTAGCCCCAGTTTTAAGCTCTCTAGGATGGGTAATGTTTATTTTTATAGCTTCTAGAAAAAAGTAAAAAAATAATATGAAAACAATGTTCCTCTTCCACACTAACTATATAGTTGCTTTCACATAGGTTCTGCAGTCATGGCATGGAAATCTACATATGCCAGGAGAACAGGAGAACATGCTTCCAACCCTCCCTGCATGGCAAACGTCACATTCCCTTTTGCAGCACTAAATGTCGCTTCACTGGGCACCCCGTGGTGCATAGGCTGATGTAGACCTGGTATTTTTTGCCTCTTTAGTGTAGACTTTGATATGCGTGTAATTGGATGCTACGCAATAAGTAGCAAGAAAATAGAAGTGTAACACCTTCAAGCAGGATCCAAACAGAAATCTCAGATATAGGTGGCATTCCCTGCCAGTTTTCAAATATTTGTGAAATATCAAAATGTCTGCAATGTTCTTAGCTATTCTTAAAAATGCGTTTGTTTTCCAGAGATTACTTCCCTACCATTTCCGATGCTGATAAAACTCCCATAGGTGCTGAACAAACCCCAAAATGGGATATCCTGCAGACTGAGGACATCTAAAAATCCTGGCACAAACTTGGTGCTAGCTGAGTGGTGTTGGATGCGGGGACAACCCCAAGAGGAGCAAACCTCCCCAGCCTGCTTTCCTGTAGCCTTGTGCCTTACACTGGAGCCTCCGATTCCTAATAAGGGAGAACCTCCACCATTTTGTGGGGCTGACGTATCCCTCATCTCTAACCGCTCTCCCTGCTCCACAGCTCAAGGGCTGCATGGTGCATGGGTGGTGGGAAGGCGCAGGGAGGCCTGGGGGACCTGACACATCTCCCTTAGCTGGTGTGAGAACAGCCTCACTCACTTGCTTTCACAAAATGTGCAGAAATGTATAGATCTTTCAGACGTACACCCTCTGCCAAACTTCCAAAACCACTGCTGAGGGTGGAGGGCACTGACAGACACGAACACCATAATTGCTCATGTCTTGTTTCCTGCCTTAGAAAGACAAAAAGAGAACCCAAGCCCATAAAACCCAAATCCCAACAGCATGCTTTAAGATACTGCCAGTGCTCAGCAAGAGCAAGTCCGACCTCAGAGGCTGACGGCATCACAGGCAGCAGCACAATCGGCAAACGCTCGCCAGCAGCCGGTGGCATTGGTAAATGCTCACTGGGGCACCGGCACTGTCGCTTGTACCCCTCACACCCCTGTCTTTGGTGTTAATGGCTGTGAGGCTCATGGCCCTATCCGGCGGTAGCAGGGTATCACCGCCTGTCTGAAATGGCACGGATAGAACCAGGCCAGGTCTTTAACATGTCTGGGGCTTGCAGGAAATGGGTTTAGTAGGTGCTGGTGGGGGTCGAGGACCTGTAAGCCCAGACATGCCATTCTCGGTGCCCAGCCAATGCTAACCCTATGAAACCTTCATCTTAAAATAATCAGTTACTGTGTGAAATGGGACCGAGTCTTATACAGCTGATTTAATCCTAATTAAAAAGAAATACTACCAGCCTGCTCCCACTGTTTCCATACCAATGCCATGGAGGACAGTGCAAAAGGAGTCTATGATCCTGTGTTCTTCGTGCTTTCCAGTCACCTCTCTCTCACCAGGTCTGTGGACCGGCCCTGAGGCCACTGGAAAGGAGAGAGAAGAGAGAAGGAAGAGAGGGAACAGGAGAGGGGAGAGAGAAGGAGGAGAGGGGAGAGAGAAGGAGGAGAGGGGAGAGAGAAGGAGGAGAGGGGAGAGAGAAGGAGGAGAGGGGAGAGAGGGGAGCCTGGGGAGAGAGGGGAGCCTGGGGAGAGAGGGCAGAGAGGGCAGAGATGGGAGAGACGGGAGCTGTTGGCCAAGAAACCACCTTGAGCTTGCACAGCGATGCAGGGCGGGAGCGGGATCAGGCCTGGCTGCCAGGCATTGCCAGGCAGCTACGTAAACAGGCAGGACAACATTTCAACACCAGGCGTGTCGGTTCTGTGTTTACCCCCGAACCCTTCTTGATTTAAAAAAAAAAACAACAAAAAAACAACCACAACAAAACTGCAGTGAAATGGCTGAAACATGTTGCAACCATCTGTGAAACTCAGGCTATCATTACACGAGAGAGGGGGAGAAAGGAGCGAGACGGCAATTTGGGGTGGGGGGGAAACCCTCGCCGAGAGCCAGAAGTGGGCCAACGGCTAATTACAAACAGGGACCGAGAAAGGCGGCATCTCTCACACCTTCTTACCTTGCAGGCGAGGGAGCCTCGCGTTGGGCCGGCAAAGGGAAGCCAGAGGGCTGGCGGGACTCCTGCGCGCCCCGGCGCTCTGCTCGGCGTGCCTCGGTCTCCTTCCTCGGCCCGGTCGGGTGGTGGTTTGCTTTTTTTTTTCCCCCTCCTTTTACGACACCCTCCCTGCCTCTCCCAGGTAAGCTGCAGAACTGGCTCTGCAGCAGGAAGTGGAAGAGGCACGGCTTGGCTCGGCACGGCTCGGCGGCGGCGAGAGAGCCTCCGCGGGGGAGTGACACTTTGAAGCTTAAAACCACCTCAAAATGCCTGCGTGCGGCTGGTTCCCGCTCCCGTAGGAAGCCAGGCTGCCTCCGCGGGAGCCCCGCAGCTGAGTAACTGGAAGGGAAACGCGCTGCGATTCCTGAGCGGTGTGCCTCACCGGGAGAGTCAGCCTGTGTGTGCTTTTAGTCCTCGGTCACTTACTGTCAACGCCAAATGTTAAACCAACTGTGATTCAGACTGCTGAAGACAATCACATGATGGTTGTAAGAACTATATAAAGAACAAAAAAAAAAGGATTTCCCGTCTTTTTTTTTTTTTTAAGATTAGTCTTTTAGACGCGTCCAACTTTCTGCACCCTCAAGGAGCAAAACCTTGCATTTTCTACAAGTTGAAACCCTTACGTAGTCGTGGGGCTCCTGAATGCCGAGTAAGGCCGGTGCTGATGGCAGGGCTCAGCGGGGTTCGAAGAGCCCAAAGAAACCAAGCCGGACACTTCATCAGCCCACTGACATGCTCCACAGCAGCCCGCTGGACGCAGCTGCGTGTCCCAGCCCACACCACTCTCCTGATCCCCCACTCAGCACGTCTCCCTGCCAAGAGACACTGCCTGATCTTTAGCCTACATTTTCTTGGTTTAACCATAGGAGTCTGACCTGGCTGCAGCTTGTGCGTGGCTCTTCATCCTTCAGGTGTCCATGGGATGCCGTCACACGCTGCTTTAATGCCCGCTCGGCCAGGCTGTGCACACGGCGAGGGGAGATGTCTAAACCACCCCTAAGCTCCTCAGTTGGGCAGTGCTACCACTTCTCCTTCCTGCACCCTTCCTGTGGCACTGGGGGTAGAGGAGGGAGCCGCCTGCCTGGCATTCCTCCCCTGGGATGGGCCCTCTCCGAGCACCTGCCACTCTGCAAGCCCCTCTTTATGGTTGCAAGGCGAAGCCCTGACCCTGGCACTTATTTCCTCTTGTCAGGGAATGACTGTTCACGTTTCTGGAGGGAAAATTCAAGTGACTGGGAGTAGTGCGTGCTCCCAAGCCAAGCACTAAATACAATTGTACCTGTGGAAGTGCAGTGACGCCCTGCAGCCTGAGCTTACTTTCCCCCCTGAGAAAACCCCATGTCAGCCTGGGCCCTCCGGATGGCAGCCCTGGCCCCTAGTTATAGACAATCTTCCTCCATTCTCCACTGACCATACCCTGGATATTGGGCAGCAATACCCAGCAAATAACAGCACTTCCTCCACAGTAGACAAGCTGTCAGCTGGCCAGAGGAGTGTGGTTGTGGCTGTCAGCCACACCAGCCTGCCCTAGCAGAGCTTGGCCAGGGTCCCTGTCTGGTGGCGTGCCTGGGGGCCGGCAAGCATTTGAAGCATGTGGGATGTGGCTGAACAGAAAAATCGCAAAGCCTCAGGCTGTTCATTTTCACACAGAATTATACACACAATCACAGAAGAGTTGAGGTTGAAAGGGACCTCTGGAGGGCCACCTAGAGATGATTGCCTAGGACCATGTCCAAATGGCTTTTGAATATCTCCAAGGATGGAGATTCCATAATCTCCCATGGCAACCTGTGCCAGTGCTCCGTCAC
The DNA here is from genome assembly GCA_013396935.1 of Baryphthengus martii. Classification (NCBI taxonomy): domain Eukaryota; kingdom Metazoa; phylum Chordata; class Aves; order Coraciiformes; family Momotidae; genus Baryphthengus; species Baryphthengus martii. The sequence continues at coordinate 202,195 of VWZK01000716.1, read as the reverse complement.
CCTCACAGTAAAAAAGTGTTTCCTGATGTTCAGAGGGAGCCTCCTGTGTTTCCGTTTGTGCCCATTGCCTCTGGTTCTGTCACTGAAAAGAGCCTCCTGGCTCCACCCTCTTTGCACCCTCTCTTTATATATTTATATACATTAATGAGATACCTCCTAAGCCTTCTTTTCTTCAGGCTGAACAGTCCCACCTCTCTCAGCCTTTCCTTATACGTCAGATGCTCCAGTCCCTTCATCGTCTTTGCGGTCCTTTGCGAGACTCTCTCCAGTAGCTCTGTACATATTTCACTGCCGAGAGAGGTTGTGTGCTGCCCAGAGAAGCTGTGGAGTCTCCTCCTCTGGAGACTTTCAAAACCTGCCTGGATACATTCCTATGTAGCCTGCCTTAGGTGATCCTGCTCTGGCAGGAGGGTTGGACTAGATGATCTTTAGAGGTCCTTTTGAACCCCTAACATTCTATGATTCTATGATTCTACTTGGCCACCTAGAAATGCCCCTGGGAATCAATCCCAGCTCACTCAGCATTCAGCCTCTTGGGGTGATTTCCATCCTGACCACTCATATGTGTCTTCATTTGTGGTGGTATTTGTGGCTCAAAGAAAGGAGGAGCAGAGAGCTGCCTGGCTCCTAAGGATGTGATGCCTGGGAAATGATGTGATACTGTGAAATCTGGCCCTCGTGTAAGTGCTTCCAGGTCCAGAAATCACACCTATGGACATAAATGTGCCCACAGCTGCAGCCAAGTGTCTGTCCCCTCTTTAACTTTCCAAACCTCAGAAACTAGCAGGTACTTGGATCAGCTCCTCTCACTTGAGCTTTACATACTTTCTTAGCAGCCTAAGAGAGAAAAAAGAAAAGGAAAAAAAAAAGTTTGGAAGACACTTTTTACTATGTTAACAGCACTGTCTGTTGAGTGGGTTTCAAAGCATAGATAACGTCCAGCCCAAACCTAAGTATCCTCCCACAAAGTTGCAGAAACTGCTATCAATTAACTCTTTTTTTTTGGATTAGGAAACTTAGAGAACGGATATCCAAGTTTATTTCAGCATTCCAAAAGCCTCCCCCAACCCGAGGCCATCCTAATTGCTTTCTGAAGTCCTATTTTATATTTCTGAAGTCTTCCTGCTGACTTCATTGAAGCCAGATCAAACTCTGAACATTTTAAAGTTAGTATTTCATCTGTACGTTATTCACAAGGAGAATGTGATTTGTCACATTGGGCCCATCATAGAAAGTACAGATTAATATTCAAGTGCAGTATGAGTGTTTTCACTGGCAAGGCAACTAACATGGAGTTTTTTATAAAAAGTGATTCCTAGTCCTTCAGGAGTTGCAGTATTTCTTTTTTTTTCATAAGGAAGATAATGTCAGGATTGAGGGCTGCTTCTTGCATTTCCTACCACATCTATATATTCAGAGAACTAAATCAGAAGCACTTTTGCTTCCAAATGATTAAGTGTTCAAATAAAGCACTGTCACGTTGCTCCACTTTTAATATTGGTGCTGTGAATTAACCCAGAGACACTGCAATCAGCCTTTAATCTCATCTACCTCAGCATACAGCACACGATACTCTCGCTACGGTTCTCTACATTCGGCTTGTCTGTTACTGCTGGGGCTTTCTTCCATATCTTGCTGTTTAGATTGCTAGGTACATGCCTGCAAAGATATTTTTCACTTATTTGTTTTTAAGGCTCTTGCTTTGGCATTTTTTAGTCACACCCCGAAGAGACACCTGAAAGGAAAGAAAACAGTACCTGGATGTTAGCTTGTGCAATGCTGCTAATTAAACCTTGCATAATGACAAAATCCCTCCTGCCATTTGTTAAGATTTCCCCCACAGCATTATGCATCCTCTTAATTAAGAGCAGAAGCTAAGTAATACCTATTTTATTCCCCCTTGCTTCCAATTAGTCATCCATTGATCATTACCCACTCAACATTTGACAATTAACAGAGCCCCTACTCTCCACAGGACTGGGATGTGTAGTCCTTCAGAAACGACACGTCTAGAATAACGTGAGGGGAGCTGCGTGGGCGAGAGGTAGGGGGAAGGGGAGGAGAAGGCCACCCAAGTGGAACAAAAGACGTGTAACATATGTAAATGTTCAGTACACGCTATGTGTTTTATATGCTGGATGTATATGAGGTCATATAGAAAGCTCAGCTGGCAGCCGTGCTGCTTTTGGGAGGCATGGGAATTTGAGGGAACACTTGAGCTCTTGTATGATCAAATGTACCTAGTCCTCTGTCTTTAAGATGCAAAGTGGCTCCTCATTTGGCTCTTTGGCTCTGTTTTTTTTAGGAGAGCAGGAGATAGCACCCGCTTCACCATGGTCACCAGGACTGTGGGCTGTCTCAGCACAGCCCCCACCAAGTCACCCCAAGACCCAGCTGCAGCTATATGCAGTTGTGCCCAAGCTGTTGCCAACAGCCAGGAGCGTGGCAGCTCTGGGATCCCAGAGAGCCTTCAGGGAAGCCCCAGACTCCTTCTGCATCACTCCCCTTCCGCATGCTTTTACCTCCGGGAGCCTGGCCCAGGGCAGGGACGGCCCTGGCCCCACATAGTGCCAGGAAGGGTGTGCTGGGACCACTGCACTCCATTCCCAACACCAGGGACCTTTCTTCTACAAGTAGTGTCTTCTAGCTGGGGAAATCCACCAGCGTAATGGGTCTGGAAGACAGTCCAGAGCCTCAATTGTGGCACTGAATAAAGCCTAGTGGATACCAGGGCTTTTGGACAGGCCTCTGGCATGAGGGTGAGCTCCAGGTTCAGTGAGTAAGGCTACAGCATGGTCAGAAAGCTTCCCTGCATCCTTTTCTTTCTTTCTTTCTTTCTTTCTTTCTTTCTTTCTTTCTGTCTTTCTTTCTTTCTGTCTTTCTGTCTTTCTTTCTGTCTTTCTTTCTTTCTGTCTTTCTTTCTGTCTTTCTTTCTTTCTTTTTTCCAGATGAAAATCCATCCATTACAGAGCTCAGGGATTTTGTGTGAAGCTGTGACAATAAGTAGCTGAGCAAACTTCACAAGAGTCTGGGTGTGAGGCCTCGGCCACAAACGCTGATGCACAAAAAAAGCAAACTGCAGCCCTTGGCAAGCTTCAGCTCGGCTGTGGAGGAAGGAGGGTAATCTCATTTCTTTGCTCTTTGCCCTCTTAGCTATTCAGAGGGCTTAATGCGGAGTTATTCCCAACAATGAGCCGAACAATCAAACTTCCATTTGGCCTGGTCAGGCAAACACAACACTTGCCTTCCAGCCACAGGCACACCAGTCTTGCAATTTTTTTTTTTATTATTTCCCATCTTGGACATACACTATTTATCCCTACCCTGTAACAGAGAAGAGATTTATGCTTGGTAACAGCAACAGCAGTTCCTGCTCACCAGCCTGCTCTAATCTGATCACCTAAATCCCTGGGCACAGCAAAACACAGAGGCTGCGAGCACAGCTGGTACTGCAACCTTTGGATGTCCCTCTACATGACATGATGTACAACCTCCCAGATAATGACCTGTTTTTCCAGGAAGGGCACTCTTCTCCCCTTTCAGCCCTCTTGCATACCCACACCGCAGGTCCCACACTGTAGTCATGCCCTTGGGAGAAATGTTTTCTATCCCTGATTTTGAAATTAGCTGCAGGTTGCTCTCTGCAGTAGCCAGAGACCCACAGCATCACCAGGCTGCAGCAGCAGTGCTTGCTGCTACCAGCCC
>VWZK01000716.1:78543-198000 GCA_013396935.1 Baryphthengus martii | reverse complement strand
TCTTTCTGTCTTTCTTTCTGTCTTTCTTTCTTTCTTTTTTCCAGATGAAAATCCATCCATTACAGAGCTCAGGGATTTTGTGTGAAGCTGTGACAATAAGTAGCTGAGCAAACTTCACAAGAGTCTGGGTGTGAGGCCTCGGCCACAAACGCTGATGCACAAAAAAAGCAAACTGCAGCCCTTGGCAAGCTTCAGCTCGGCTGTGGAGGAAGGAGGGTAATCTCATTTCTTTGCTCTTTGCCCTCTTAGCTATTCAGAGGGCTTAATGCGGAGTTATTCCCAACAATGAGCCGAACAATCAAACTTCCATTTGGCCTGGTCAGGCAAACACAACACTTGCCTTCCAGCCACAGGCACACCAGTCTTGCAATTTTTTTTTTTATTATTTCCCATCTTGGACATACACTATTTATCCCTACCCTGTAACAGAGAAGAGATTTATGCTTGGTAACAGCAACAGCAGTTCCTGCTCACCAGCCTGCTCTAATCTGATCACCTAAATCCCTGGGCACAGCAAAACACAGAGGCTGCGAGCACAGCTGGTACTGCAACCTTTGGATGTCCCTCTACATGACATGATGTACAACCTCCCAGATAATGACCTGTTTTTCCAGGAAGGGCACTCTTCTCCCCTTTCAGCCCTCTTGCATACCCACACCGCAGGTCCCACACTGTAGTCATGCCCTTGGGAGAAATGTTTTCTATCCCTGATTTTGAAATTAGCTGCAGGTTGCTCTCTGCAGTAGCCAGAGACCCACAGCATCACCAGGCTGCAGCAGCAGTGCTTGCTGCTACCAGCCCACTTCTGGGCATGGTAACGGGGACTATAACTGATCATATAGAGGGAGCCAGGGGAAAAAAAAAAAAGAAAAAAAAAAAGAGAAGCTCTTTTGTTGTTAACATCATTCCGACCTCTAATCTACTCACGTCTCGGTCTTACATTTTTGTTAAGCATTCAGCTGCAGGGGAGGAATACAAGGAGATGGATTGACGCTCGTGTCAGTATAGATGTTCTTGTGTGTGAATTGCATTTTGAGCTGCAGATATATATGCACACACATAAGAACACAGACTGTATTAGAAATCAGCAGAAAATGCCTCACAGGCATAAGCAAAGCCAGCATTTCCCCTCTGTTAAAAATGAACCTCAGTAACTTGGTTTTAGCTGTCAGTTCTGCTAAGTTTGGAAGCACTGAGAGGGAGAGACTAACACCCTCTGCCAGTGGCATCCTGGCAAGGGGCCTTTTTCCCTTTTCTGCTGAAAGGACATGGGTTCTGGCTTGGTCTGTGCAGGAAAACCTGAAATTTAAGTGCCCCCTTCTTCAGTTAGGATGGTAGGGAATGCTGCTCCGATTGACAGGAGCCCCACCAGTGATAAAATTTCCCTGCGTATGAGTCACAGGAAATTATAATCACTGCTTACCGAGACTGCAGAACACAATGAGATTTCTGAGCTGCAAACAGACTTCAATTATTCTTGAAAGACAGACAGACCCTCAAACTGACACGACTGGAGAAAATAAATATCCTTTTGTCTGCACTGCTGGTGGTAATTTCCCATTAGACAGGAAAAGACTTTTTTTGATGAATGAATATTGTCTACACATTAGAAAAGGAGCTACTGTATATCTCCTAATAGCTCTTGCGTGCTTGGGCTCAGCCTCATGTGAGGCTCTTAAACCCCTTGGGTACAATGTGGTGGCATTCATTAGTGTACTGCATTTTTTTATTGCAGGATTTGAGAAAAGGACGGTGCATATTAAAACATATTTGAACAACTTCCCACTCACCTTGAAATTATGTGGCAAGATCAAATGCATTTAGCAGTTTGCCTTCTCCGTCTGCAGGTAGTCCGTCCCAGTCTAGAAGCTTCAGAAGAAACACACTGGAGACAGATTTTCCATTTGTGATTATTCTTGTAATTTTAGCAGATAATCACTTTTCTATTTTGTATTTACTTTGTTTCTACAGTGTTAATTAAACCAAAACCAGAGCGTCACATAGAATTAAGTTAAGCACTGTTTACAGAATGGAAAGGGTATCATATTAGTGCCTTTGACAAACTTTGGACCTTTTTGAAGACTCACCAAGTCTCACATAATTTCCTTCCCACAGAAATACATTAACAGGCATTAATCATACTAACCTGTCCCCTTTGTGGCAGTGTGGATCTCTGCCTGTCATTTTTCCTGAGACTGGTATTGGATTAAGCTTGTCCTGGAGATGCCACAGAGTCCTTCCAGCTGCCGGTTGGTCATCTTTTCTGGAACTTCGCTGCAACATCATGGATCGGTTGGGAGTCAGGTGGGCTGGTCTGGGCACCATTTGACCAATTATTTTTATCCGGATGGGATTTATTTAGCCTTACATGAAAAAAAATTATTGGAGGGAAGAGGAGATTCTTCATCTCATAATTCTATTTTCACAGTCACCACACAGCTCTTTGTGGTGTATATGCCGTGCTTAAGAAAAGGTTTTTATTTATTTATAGCAAAAATGCTAACAACCTTGTTTAAATTTTTGCCAATGTTTTTATTTGAGAGATTAAAAAACCCAAACAACAAAACTCCCAACATTAAGAAAAAGAAGAAGAGCTACCGACGAGAAATGGCCTGGATTTGCCACTCAGCAGTGGCACCAGTCTGCACACAAGCCAGCTGCAGGCAGAGATGTGGCAGAGACCAACATGGTACTCATAGACCAAATGCGATACAGGAAACAACAAACCCAAGAATCAGAAATAAAGGCCGTAAAAACCCCAACAGTGCCCCCTTTGAGTCTTAACTTCCAACGACAAACAAAGGCAAAACTAATGTTCTAGGCTCATCCTGCATTACAGATGGAAACTGCACTTAAATTTGTGGCATAGCAAAGGCTGCATAAGGACCTTGGCAGGATGGTCATGCTTCGCCACCGAGCGCTGGGCTGACTACGTGAACATTTTGGCTTCACCAGCTCGCTGAGTTATTACGGAGTCCTCAGTTCAGTGGATGACGTTTTAAGGCAGGGTGGGTAGCTGTGGGGGAAAAGAAAAAAACAAAAACAAAAGAGGACCACGACTGGCTTTGTAAGTACTAAGAGGAAGTTAAAAGTCCAAGAATTATGGTCTCTTTAGTACTCCACAGCTACAGGTACAGCGACATTGAATATATCATGTACATAACATTACTTATAGACTCTACATGTAAAATGTTAACCAATTTATCATGGAAATCTGGTAACAAGCAACACTGCCATATAAATTCACACTTCAAGAAAGGCTAAGTGTGGAAGCCTCCTTTTTCAAGAGGATTTTCAGTCAATGTTTTGTATAGAAAATATTAAAACAACGATGACAATTTGTTCTCTGAATCTCAATTCATTATTTGGTTAGTTTTCAGGAACAGAAAAAGGTTCTCCTTAGAAAATGTGTGAATATTCAGAATATGGATTCATAATCTAAGTATTAAATAATTTAAAAAAATTTAAATTGTCAGGAAGTCCTACTTGACTGCAATATTTTAAAGCAATAACAGTAATACAAGGCATAGAAAATCTTTTCCTGCAAAACTTGTAAATGTAAAAGTATTCACATTAAATGCAACAGAACTGTTATAGAATAAACTGCTTGTAGAACAGAGAAATGAGAGACTAGCTATGCATTCAACCATCTTCCTTACAGAGGAACTCCAGCTGCTGAAAACCATATTGATTTCATAATTTGGAAAATTATGTCCCATAGGTAACCAGTCTGCACACTCCTATGAAATATGATGCCTCAAATGGCATGACACCCCTTCTTGAAAAATTTTTTTCTCATCTCCATCATTATGTCCACACTTTTTAAACAAAAGAACAACTATCCAAATGTAAAATGCTCTATTTTTTTTTAATTACTAAATTAAGAAAGTTAAACAGTTTTAAAATGTAAACTTGCAAATAAACCATAACAAAATGTAATTAAGACTTTAAAATTTGCAACTCAGTATTAAAAACTCAATAGAAAGGATTTTTTTTTTTTTTTTTTTTTTTGGTTAAACGTAAGTAATTCAAGGCTGGTACAGACAACTGAAAAGGTAATACTTTGTTCTGTGCATCTCCCATGAAATGTAAAGAAGTGCATAGTAATTCCACTGGAGAACTTGCAGACATAGAGAAAGTAATTTCATTAGCAGTACAGGACATTTAACACACTTATTTTACAATGGAAAAATGTTACACATAAACCAGAAAAATCCTAGTTGCATGACCAATAGTTTAGCAGGGGGACATGGCTAAAATGCTATGATTTTAAGACCATCTGAATGTGGTTACACTGTTTAATAAATCTTTTTGAGACGTTTCAGTATACACGTTTTGATACAAGAAGTCCTTGCAGTTTCAATTTTCCAGTTCCAACAGTGATGGTGTAGTTTTCTTGCTTTAAATATGTTTGTTTTAATTTCAAGAACAAATCGTCACACACTTGTCAAACATTGGAAACATTACTGTAGATACAGCACATGATTCCTGAAAGAGCAAAGTTACAACCATCTACAGGTACATAATCATAAACAAAAAGTGCAATCCAATTTAAAAAAATCATGCTTGGCAAAAGCCAAAAATTAGATCACTGGCTTTCAGAATCCCACCAGTGTTTTCACGTCTGAAGTAAAATTATCGCTTTCTGGGTACTGCTGCAGTAGGATTCATTCAATTCCAAATGAGTTTCCTCTGCAATAGCACCCATATACTGTATGTACAGGTATGTATATATATTATATATATTTTATATATAAAAAAGCAAAAAAACAAACACCTGTCCTGATTTTTTTTATTATTTATTTATTTGTTAAAACATGAAAAAAAATGTTTTAGACAAAGAGGCCACTTCTGGAAAATAATACTTTTAGTTGAATCAGGAGAAGACTAGTTAAAATCACATAGGTTTTGCGTTTTAAAAAAAGGAAAGCACTAGGATCAGTTATTGGCACTGAGTTACTATTTACAATGAACAGAGGTCTTGCAGTTTACATAACATCAATACAATGCAGTTTCGGAGTCTCTGATTAAGAAAAAACAAGTGTTTTTCTCCTTTTCATCCAGGACATTCAGATTACTAGGACAAGTGGTCATAGGCAAGGGCTGCGGAAGGTCCCAGCTTCAGCCCTTCCTGTGCATGGCGGTGCTGGATGATGCTGCACTCTGGAGAAGCCAGTCACAGAGTTGGAAGCTGAAGGGCAGGTGGGACAGAGCTGAGGAACACCTGGTAATTCATTACAGTGTCTGGAAACCGGGGATTTACAGGTTATCGCCGGGCTGGTACTGGGGTTCAGTTGCAGTGAAGTAGTCTTCAAGGAAACCCTGCAAATATTCAAAAGTTGGACGCTCCTCTGGGTCTTTTTTCCAGCAGTGGATCATAAGCTCGTGCAAGGAGATGGGACAGTCCTGAGGACATGGCATCCGATAACCACGTTCTACTTGCTCCAAGACTTCACGGTTATTCATGCCTGTAAAGGGCAGACAAATCCACACTGTTAAATTACAGGAAAATTAACCTGACTATAACTATATCTACAATAGATGTGGTTTTCTCGCTCGTACTAATTCCTCTGGCTTCAGATAAGCAAAATAAAACCACCCCAATGTCCTGTTTCAGCTCTTCATTTCCTGCAAGGTAACCTGGATTATTTTCTTTCTTAGTAGAAGGTTTCAGAATCCAGTGATGAGAAAAATGCTTCTCCCGTGGTTACCCTCTTGGCTTAATCACAATAGGCAGGATTTGGTACTTTCCCTCTCCAACAACAGTAGCTGTGAAATATATTATGTGAAGTGGTTAAGGAAACTAAATGTATTACAAATACTGTTCAAAATTCTGAATTTCTGAAACCCTCACACTGAGCGTGAGCCTTTCATGAAGTACTCTGTGAGGTCATGCTGCAGAGACTGCAAGACAAATTCTGCTACTTTGGGCTACCAGGGGTGTCCAGAAGCATTACCTTCAATGTCAGTTCAGAACCTTACCGCTGCTGCTCATCTGCACTCCCTCGATCCGCGCTAGCTAGCATTGTTCCTACCATATTCCACTATTTCATCCCAACCCAGATGAAAACAAAGTTGCCCAGAAGACAAATCAAACACCAAGCAAAACAGGCCCACACCTCTCTCTCAAAAAAGGTAAGAAATTGTATTACCATTGTGCTTGTCTCTATGTGGCAAGCTAGGCCCTTTGCAACGCCTTCAACCCTTGCTGCCTCTGCTGAAGTGCTTTTCACCATACATTAACTGCAGTCAACCTCAACTTTAGCTTGAATAGCTCTTCCAGTAATTTGTGAGAAATGGTTCAACCACCTTCTTCAATACAGATTCATTTGTCTACTCTACATCTTGACTAGTGGGAACAACATCCTTGCACTGCATAGCATTTAGACTGGTAACTTGGCTTTGGCCTTTACTCTGCATCCTCACACCCTGGCTGTGTTTAATTCTTAAAGATGTTTTGAAAGAAGCATCTGCAACACACGGCATTTCCTGACCATACACATCTAGATTCTCATCTCATGTCAGGAATACAAATACCTTCTCCTCTTATTTGGGCAGGATAATTTCCTCCTGCTGCTACCTGTTTGCAGTGTCTCTGCAAGGATCAGTTTCCCAGCCTGTTACCTGCCTCATTCTCTTACAAACCTCTCCTTCCTGTTCTCTTTAGCAGTGATAATTGCAAAAAGAAAGGTCAGATTACTGATTTACAGCATTTCCTAGCATGCAGATCAACACTTTAGCACGAGTTTCTTGTGTTTATCACCTGCATCCACCCACTGTATTTTTGGTGTTAGATGTTTATGAATAGGAGTAAATACTTTGTATGGCACCTAAAGTGGTTAGGACTACACAGAACGATGAAAATAGAGTAATAATGGTCCTCTGCAGACATCAGACTCTGCATAGAGTTAAGGTTCTCCTATGTTACTGACTCCAAACCCAAGTTCTTAGGTCACACAGGCTCACAACAAACCAGAAAAGCTTGCCACACGCTGAACAAATGTTTGGGTGTTCCTCATTATCCAACAAGAACATTTTCAAACATATTCTACTTTTTGATTAAATTAGAAAATGCTAGTGGTCTGTTAGTCATCACCAACCCAAAGGCAGCACCAACTCAAACTTTCTGGCCTTGCTGTTTCCAAGACACTACAAGAGGAAAATGGGCATTTTGCTCATGTTGTGTTCTCAGTATTGTTTTTTTTTTAATTTCTGTTTTGAACAAAAATCTGCACTGTTTTTTCATATCCTTGTCTTTGAATCAGCTGAACTATCTCATGTTTTGGGTTAAGAACTGCTGTGCTGTGCTTTGCTTCCCTTACATATTAAAGGATATGAAAATAAGTGTTACCAGTAACTCATCTATTGTATATACCTAAAACACAAACAAACTGCATTCTTTGTTTTTATTTTCGCAGTACTCCTTTAAGTAAAACATGGATGGAAGCAACAGCAGCAGAAAAGCTCCTTCCCAACAGATTTGTTATTCTAAGATATCAAATGTTTGGTATTTTTATCCAGTGCATTACTCTGAAAGCACACTCTGATAACAAACTGCATGTTGGAAGAAAAACCCTGAGGGGAGAGAGGGGGGAGGAAAAACATAAACAGCTCTTCACTTCACTTTTTTAAAAAAAAAACAACAGAGTGCACAAAAAAACATAAAAGAGACATTGCTGTCTGAAACCACAGTCATTTTTTGTCCCTGGAAAGTTAGTCAAGTCAGGTTTTCTCATTATGGTGTAATACAGGAAAATGCCCTTCTTTTCCTTTCTTCCTTCCCCTCCCTCTCAGTAAAATCCAGATATGAAACTAAACCAAGTAATCCTCATGTTCCTTACTGGAATTCATATATTCAGCAAGAGCTGCAGCACCTAGGATTTGTCAAAGAAATTCTGTCAGTTTTGAAGCGTGCCGCTAATTTAAAAAAAAAAAAAAAGAGTTTTAAATACATTTTTTTCCCCCAAATCAACTGGATTACTAGTCAGATCTATAAAACCAGCAGTATTTCAGGTATGCTTTTTACCTCTTAAAAGACCTATTTATGTTTACAAACCTATTATCTAGATTCATTTATCTTATCCTACAAGTTTTAGTGTTTCTCCTTTGATAGCAGGAGTCTGTTGTATCTGCACTTCTAACACTACAGAGAGAATACGTGAGCAGTCTGTACAACTTCACTCTCCTAATGAATACCCAAGAGTTTCAACTCTTTTAGTAAATAATAAATGGAATTCTGCTTGCAGTACACTTCTAGACCCCTTAAAAGTTTATGTTAAAAATCTTAAATCGGTGGAATAAAATACTCAGCAATATTCTTCTGTAGACTACAGCTATTTCATCTGCTTGAAAAATCAGTTTGTGCCTATGATGTTTCTAGAATTACCATTCGGACCAAGAAGAAAACATCCAATTCCTAAAAGATGGCTTTTCCATTACCTTTTTATTCTCTGAGAAGACCAAAACTGAAATAACGTCCCACTATCCAGCTTTATTAGTGAAGCCTCCGATAATCTTAGGATGCCATAGGATATGGCTGCTTTAATGCTCAATACAATAAAAATTCTATTGCCCATATGAACCAGGGACGGAAATGCAATGCTGCTTGATGTTTCCTAGAAAAGCTGCAGTAGTTAGAGCTACTGTGACATAAAAGAGGATGTAAAGTTTCCAGTTGTGGCTAAAGAAAACACTAGAAAGTGCTTTGGAGTGCTCTGAGGAGCTTGGTTAGATGGAGCAGAGCTGATGAGGAAATATCACAAATGTAGGCAATGCTGCTCTTCTAGAAGACAGGAAACATTACTGTAACTACGCACCATCCTCACATCCAAAGCTAATAAGCTATATAGATTATTTTGAGCAATATGAAGTCCGGTGCGGATAGTGATGGTTTTAAGCTGCTTTATTCTTGCTTTCTTTTGTTGGACTGAGAATTACGCTCCTTCAGTACCCACTACACGCTTTCAGACCAATGATTAAACTAATACAGACACAAATACTTAAAGTAGGACTCTTAAAACAACAGCTCAGCTGCTGTCCATCCCTAGAAGTTTCATATTCTCCAAGAACCCAGAGCTGTGCCTCTGCTCACATTCAAAGGTTCCTCAGAAGTGGGCATATGGCCCCTTTTCTAGTACAGTTGAGAAGGTAAAACTGTGTAGTTTTCCAGAGGGGCTGGATCACATTGGCACTTAGAGCACGCTCTCAAAAGTGAGAGGTGCAATGGAGAGGTGGATCTTGGGGTTTTGTTCAGTATGATCTAGAAGCAGAATTTCTAACTTCCATGGACAGTGTCAAAGAAAAGCCAGAGGTGAGAGCACAGGGATGGGATATGGGACTTAGGCAGTGTAACTGTCTCGTATGCAGGGACAATAGTGCACTGAAGGGAACAGGAAAGCTGTTCCTAAAGAAAGACAACCTTTGAAGCCTAATGCTGCTCTTGCTGAGTACAATAGAAACCTAGATATTTCTGTGCAAAAGCAGCAACAAGTTTTAAAAATTTGGCAGTCATTTCACTTCATTTAGGAATTCAGGCCTGAAAACCCCCAACAACTCCTCACTCTCAAAACACCCACAAAGCTAGGCTATCATTATCTATTGGGGTTTTCTTGTTTGTTTGGTTTTGGTTTTAAAAATCAGTTATTATTTGCTTGATATAAGAGATGTAACTTTGAGCCACAGCATTTGTGAGTGGAGCTTCCCTGCTCTGTGCATAGTGTCCTATGCACTGGTGGCCTGGCTTCACTCACAGATAGGGATGCTGAATACAGCTCCCCAGGGACTACAGAGCTGCTTGGAGCCCAAACATAAAGACCTGTCTGGCTGGAGGCAGCAATGTGGATACCATTGTGGTGACTGTCACACTAGATGTAGAATGTAAATGTTCTTTATGCGACAAGTGCAGCAGAAAGCAGAAGGGGCAAGTTCAGAGGTACTTGTTTAGTGCTGCTAAGATTTTTTGCCTATCCAAAAGGCAACATGTTAAAAAGACCAAATTCTTTGATCACTGCTAGAGAAATGCAGCCTCCTACTGTTGAAGTCCATTTAAAAAAAAAACAAAACAAAACTAAGATTCAAGGGGAATTTGTGAAAGGGAAACAGACACTGAAAAATGACTGGTTGACTATGCAGACTAATTTTTAAACTTTTAAACATATCCAATTTTCATTTCCTCACTGTAATAGTGGAAATAGAACTGTGCCCAGAAAGACTGTGAAAGTTGCTTATTTCAATCTGCTGCCTTGTGAAAAGAATGGTAAAACAATAGGGAAGGCTGTGAAAAGCCCTAATAGATTAGTTATAGTGGTCCATTACATCCATTGACAGAGAGACAGGAGCAGTTGAAGGATGAATGTGAGGACACGTCAAAAAGTCAGTCTTGCTTGTGGGAGCTATAGGGTCTGGGGCAAGGTTTGATTATGAACTCTAGCCTGATCTTCATCTCTGATTGATAGCAAAATCTTTACTACTCTCGTGTCCCACTACTGGTACAGCCTCTCGTCCAAAATGGGGCATCTGGTTGAAATTTTGGGCGACAATGAATGCCAAATCCTGTTCCATGCAGTCTGTTCCCCTCCTATACACTGCCTTCCTGCTCCTTCTGTCCTCCTGGTTGTGCTTCTCCCTCTCTCTACACAAGCTTAAAACAATGCCTGGTTCTCCAAGGGATGGGGTAGTACAGTGCCCAGCAGGCGCGGTTGCCACCCCAGGACTGGGGTGTGTGCTATAAATAACCTTTCCAGGCACTAAGATCTTGTCAAGCAAGAGAATAATGCCTTTGTCTGAGGGTCTCTCCCTGCTCCCCCCAGCATGCTACAAGCTGTAAGCACGACTATCAAGACAACATGCCCACAACTATTCTAGAAACTGGGAATTAGAGCAAAGTGACAGCTCCATGATCCTCTTTGTTTCAAGGCTGACCCTTTCCAGAGCTTGCAAATCCACATGCCTTGGGTGCCAAAGTGGCGGGCAGTGCCTACAAACTGCATCCTCTCACCTATAGCTTGTCTACTTAGGTGAGGAGGTCTGAGTCTTGCCTCTCAGAGTGGTTGAACTCCCATATTTTCCTCCTCACACATGTCACACCACGATGGCAGTAAAAGCCCTGTGGGTGCATCCAAACTCTACTCCCTGCCTCAGACAGGGACCTGAATTCATGAGCTTTATCATTCCAGGAGGTTTTTCCTATCCCCAGCATGAAGCAGGAGATGGATGATCCTTTCTGTGTCAGGGGAAAATAGAGTCTTCTCTGAGGAGCTCAAGAGGTCTTGGTCACTCTGGGAAGTCCAAGCCCTCTTTTCAATCCACTTGTAGAGACAGGCCCTTCTGAGAAGGCCCGAGTTCCCCTCCACCATTGCCTCAGCCTACAAAAGCATTCCCAGTTAGGTTCTGTGGAATGAAACTGAATAGAAATCTCTAAAGACTTTGTAAACTCAAATTTAAAATAGAGGCTGCCCTTAGGCAAAACTGACAGAGAGGGAGTGATGGTCACCATGAGTGTGGTTAATACCTCCTGCCTGAGCAGGGTGGGAGTTCCAGTGGGGAGGAAGGGCCCTGGCATACAGCTCAGTCAGTGTGTGACTGAGGCAGTACATGACCATGCAAAAAATGGCTGACTCTATGATATGTAACACACAAAAAGCTGCTTCCAGCTACTTGATGTCTTCCTAGAGTGAGGGAGAGTGAGTCGGAAGGAATTTCAGTGTGTGAGGGCTTTATGTAGTGAGGGATGAAGGGGAAGGACGCCACTGAAAGAGGAGAGACACTGCTAGCTGTCTTTGAAGTGCTCAAACTGCCACATAATAAAACTGTCCACATTTTCAGGACAAAGACCATGCCTGAGATTTCTGTCATGGGTCCTACAAGAAGTTATATATTGCAAGCACTTAAATGCACATTCAGTGGCCTCTTTCTCCTTCAGAGAGGGAAAAGAATACTTGGGAATTGCAGACATCCTCTGCTGCCATGGCCAACACTGTGTTCAGTTAAAAATCTGTGAGTTAATGTAGGGCTTTGATGGTCACTTTTGACTGGAATAGAATTTTTCCTCTGTGTGTGCCCATGTCTGTGATCGTGCATGTGATCAGAGCGAAGTCTAATCACAAAGCATCTCTGCCCCACCAATATGGAGCTCAGGGAAAAAAAAAATCACCTTAACTCTGCCCCGGGTAGTGAGAGACCCTGTGCATCCAGTCTGCCGGTAGCGACTAAGAATTTCTTCTTCCTGCAGCCCAACGAGTATTGCCCACCCTCTAAGACCAATGCCATATCAGCTAAGTCTTACATATCTTTCTGTCTTTGACCTTTGCACATGGTGCCATGTCTGCATTTAGCCCCCAATAAATTCACAGAAATCACAGCTCTCCCATGCCCCTGCCGGTAATCCTAACAGCAAGAAGACTTTTGTGCTGGCTTCTGACACACAGGCACTCCACGTGGTGGCAACACCCGCTTTTCTTGAACCACATGGGTAAGTGCTGGGCAGAAGGACTCATCCATCCCACAGAAACACATCATATGGCTTTGTGCTACCTCATTCTGTTGTCACAGTCACAGCTTTGCTAAGCTGCTCCCTGTTAATCATGACAAAATTCACTGTTGGTCATGAGAAGTCTTCCAGTCCTCATACTTTTGTCTCAAGTATCAGCTACTGCCTGTTAGGTGCTAGCAAAGTTGAAATTCCTGGTAAAACTCTGGGAGTTTAGTTTTACTGAGTTCAGCCTTCTGAAGTGGTCTGAGATAGCACAGAATAAACTGAACTTCACCTTGATGATGCTTCTGTGCAATTTGATGTGTGGATCTAACTGCTTGATCACAGCACAGATTGGAAAACCGAAACTGCTTTAGGACACTTTCTATCAAGCCAGCTGCAGTGCACACGGCCATACTGCTGAGTATTTAGAGATTTTATTTTTTTTATAAAAAGAATAAAGATGCAGCTAGATGCCCTGTTATTAGTGTCTGTGCTGATAAGAAAATGAAGGGATTAAATTCTTTTCCATGTAATGCACTACATTCACCTCACCCCTCTGCTCTTCACCTGAATGCCTACAATCTTCAGGGGGGCAAGAGAATGAAAAGCTCTTTCTGCATAGGCAGATCATACAAATCTTACAAATCCTACAAATCTTAATCCACTGGATACTTGGCAGGGTTTCAACAAAGAGCCATGGGGCCTCTGGTTCCCCCATGCAGAGAATCTGGCCCTGCTGCGACCCTGCCAAGAGCTCTGGCCTGCACATTACAAAATTATTTTCTTTCCTTTCCATACATCTTGAAAGCAAGGACTGAAATCTAAGAGTTTATAAAAAAGAGATTTGGTAACATCAGATATTCAGTCATCAGACTTTGCTGAGAACCAAATGACAGAATAAATGGAGTAATGCCACTCTGGGAGTTTAACTGTTGGTTATCTGAAAGTGAAAGCAATACTGTGGAAATCTATTTGCTCCATAGTACAGTAATTATACTTTCCTCTCATTATTTGGCTAGAAAGTATATTCACTGAATAGAAAACAATTAAAAAAAAAAAGAAATGAGTATGTTGAATTTTCTGTCCCCTTGTCATTTTTATCATGATCATCACACAGCAGCTTTGAGAGTCAGGACTCTTTTCGAGCATAGACAGAACTTACGCATAACCACCCTCCTTTGAGCTCAGTGAAAACAAAGAAACATTCCAGTTTAAGCTTATTGCTCATTCCCACTCCTTTCCCCAGGTGAAACAGAGCATGTTCTGTTCTCTTACCTGGGTATGGCACTCTCCCTTTTGTTACCAGCTCTGTCAGCAGGATCCCAAAAGACCACACATCCGACTTTATTGTGAACCTTCCATACAATGCCGCTTCTGGCGCAGTCCATTTAATGGGAAACTTTGCACCTGGTGAAAGAATAAATGAATCTTAATCATGATAGAGACAGGATCAAAGTACCACTTTGAGGTGACTGTTGTGTGCTGCAACATGTGCAGGAGGAAAGAGCTACTGGCAAGTGTTAACAAACAGCTGCATGGACCATGGTCAGAGAGGACAGGCAGACGGAATATGTAGAGCAGAAGGAAAGACAGCACAGAAGGGGTGGGTTTGTCCTACATCCCAAGAGAAGGTTAAGATATTTTAATTCAGGTTTGAAGTTTTATAAAAGAAAAATACAGTTTTAAAAACCAATGAGCGACATATAATGGAAATTCTTTCTCACAAAATGTTTTAAATTATCATTTCCATGTGATATTTGCAAGTCAAACACAGTTAACATGTATGAATAGAAGTGAGATTTTTTGGACATACACTTCCCAGTTTCCCTGCTCAAGCTGAGCAAAATGTGAAACAAATGAACATGGTAAAACATAAATTAAAAACAAACGTAATGTTTCAAGGACTTAAAAATAATACTGTCATTTGAGTTGCTTGGAGTGCAGTGATGTCAAGGCACAACTTTGGCCTGTGATTTATAACTTGACAGTGTAATTTAAGCTCCTGGCACTGAAAAGCCTGTAGTGCCTTAAATACGTGCAGTTCTAATGTGCTCATCCGTCATCAGAGCTTGCAGGAGCCAGTTGTGGTAAGGATGGTAAGATAACAAGCCTTTAAACACTGATTTATTTGCTTTACCAATCATTTACTGTTTTCTTAGGGAAAATATTTTCAGTATGACTTTTCTTTAAAGTCTTGTGGTAATAATTAACTTGTAGTATGTACGAAAAAATATGCAGACATTTCCCTGGTGCCTTGTATTAACATACAGGCAAAAGAGTTGCATTGCTTATTGCCAATCCCTAGTGACAAACACTCTTGAATTTGGAAGCAGACTGACTTGGAGTTCTCACCACCCTCTCGTAAAAGTTCCCTTAGCTTTCAGGAGGAGTGTGGAAAGTGCAACAACGTGGACAAATCACTCTCGGGGAGTGAAGTTATGGCACTGTTTACAGTTCCCTGCTGGCGCTGTTCTGCCATCACCTCCAGTGCTCCATGCCCCATATCTTATGCTACATGCTGCAATCTGACTTAACTCTGAGTACAAAGTAAACACGGCAGTTCTCATCTCCCTACTTAGTAAAACTTCAGGTGCGTTAAATTTTTTTCCTGCTCTACATGTAAGTGATCCTAAGGGAGAATATTACTCAGAAACAAATACATTTTTTTCCAGGGAAAATTGCAGTTGTTCTAGCAAGTCCTGCTAAATTAAAAGATGTAAGACAAAGCTTCAAATCCCGAAGGCCTGAAGTCAGAAATTTAAGTGTAGTTAAGTGTCAACACATCAGTGGTTATATTTGCAAAGGTGCCAGAGGAGTTTTGGATGTCTATTCGCTTTCAAAAAATCCTGCCTCTTCTGTATTTTCCTTAGTTGATATGCAGGCAGGAGTTAAAACTCGAGTGCTTGGCTTTGGTCTCAATCTCCCTAATTTACACTTCTTCATGGGACTACTTCTAGTTTACAAGACTCAAAATTTTCAGAACTTCATCTTCTCTTAAAAATCGCCTTGGCTGTGATGACCAAGATCTCTGCAGCAGGCGCCTGCCATCACTTGGGCCTCCGTCCTGGAAGCTGGCCTTGCCTCAAGCAGTACCAGCAGCCACACAAGGTTGGCAATCAGCTCCTGCAGCCACTAGCAGGTCCTGGGGCTATACACCCGATGTCAGTCCATGGAAAAACTGCAAGCTGTGAATACATCTGGTGGTCAGGTTGCCTAGGCCTACAGTGCATGGCTTTAGATGGGTTTATGCAGGCGTGCCATGAATATGAGGGCTAACGTTACTCTGGTCTCTCATATATGCAGCTGAGATAGTACACACAGACCATGCCAGTCGAATAGCTCCAGGCTGGCCAGCAGCCTGAAGGCTTGGACGTTGGCTGGTGGTGTGAGAGATAGCCAAACATGACTTTGCTCATTCATGTGTTGCACACATATTATTCAACATTTTTTTTTTTTTTAATTTTTGTTTTTTCCTCTAATCAGCTGTGTTTTTCTGAGAAGCTGAGCCAAACCCGGTCTAATTCCCTTGGGCTTCATCCTCAGATCCAAGGGCACCAACCACCTACAAATCATCTTTGGAGGAAAGAAATCTCTTCAGACTCCTTTGTGGCCAAGTCCCCCGATGTGTTTGCCTTCCTCATCTACTGCTGGTGTGGCCCTGGGAGGTGAGTACATGGTGTATTGAGTGACCACGGGAAGATGAGAAGCAAGGTAAGTAGGTGAGAACTGGGGACAATTCCAGCACATCTGTCTTCCTGAGAGAGCAGCACAAACCCCATTGGACTGTGATGAGCACTGCTAGAGAAGACAAATGATCTATGCTGTGGATTTTCCAATGACAGGATAGTTACTCATTACATTTCTGTGTTGCCCCTGCTGTGGGTGATTCTCTGGCTAAAACAACTAATACAAAAATCACACGTTCTGCATTTTGTGTAGTATTTCCTGAACTTTGATTTGATGTGATAGATGGGAAGGCGGGAAAGGGCAAGGTTGATGGAGAGGTTGCTAGCAGAGCCTTGCCTCGTGTTTTTTTGGCCCTGCAATGTGTACTGGAGGCTAGATAGTCCAAGAGAGCCTGCAACCCAGTATGGCGGAGCCACCAGTAAGGAGGGAGCCGAGTCCAGTGAGGACATCCCAGGCTGACCACCTGCACGGCTGCAGGTACAACACAGGCACTGTCCTAACACAGAGATCAGACACAGCTTGTGTGAATGGAGGGTGTGGGGGGGTGTCAGGGATCCTCTGAAGGTGCTGCCTCCCATCTAGTATCTGGCACAGGAGACACAGGCAGTGCGCTTCTGTGAAAACACAAAAATCCCCAATTGTGTTGAGCACCGCTGCAATGCCTCCTGATTGCCGCTGCTCTATGAACCGTTCACAAAGGCCAGACGCTGTGCATGGCTCCTGACCAACACACGGTCTCTGCACTTACTCTCTTTCCAACACAATGATTAAAACCCCCATCCCCTCTCTCTGCCTAGGCCTCAGCAGCTTACTAAACAAGATGACTTTGTGCTGCAAACAAATTACAGCATCAGATCATCAGATAAAATGTGTATAACTGACAAGCATGTTAATAAATCTGATAAGCCAAATTACCCCAGCTGACAAGGCAGCCTATCTCCTACTTTGAAGGCAGATTTTATATCAGTAGGGGGGGATTAATCTTTTTTTTTTTTTTTCTCCTGGAACTCATTTTATTGCAAACTAGCACGTCAGTAACTCCATGTGTACAAACCAACTGCACATCACATTCATTAGGTCAGGATAGCTTGTCTTTGACCCAAAGTGAGGTACTAATCTGCAGCTTTCATCTCTGTCCCTTTTTTTGAAATGTTTCAGCCTGGGGAAAGCCATTTTAGGGTTTCTGCACTGCTCAAAACCACATCAAGCCAAAACTGCTTGTACAATTTACTGTTAGGGCAGCCGGCCCCCGCCTCCAGCTTCTGAGGATTTTTGTGAGGCTCAGCCCTGTTCTTGGGACCTCTGCCCGGCTCTGCCCAGGCATTCACACAGGTTATCTCTCAGGAGGATTTTCTCAGGAAAAATCAATCTGTGGCCTGGTTTTAATTCTTCATTGGCTATAGGCGGGTCACGTGCTCAGAAGGAGCAGAGTGGGCTGGGATAATTGAGTGACCTTGACGTACAACTCGCAGCATGGTTTCTTCTGAGGGGAGTGAAAATCCCTCAGAGCTTTGTTTTTTTTCAGATCTAAACCTCAATGAAGCAGAAACCTCTGAAATTCATGCCCCAGGGCCACTGCCAGCTTGATAATGATCCTGTTTCCGGAAGTGCTACAAAGCCGCTACGTCTCCTCGTACCTTAAAACCACACCAAATGCAGCACCCCAATCTCTGAGCCCCAAAACACAGGGGAACTCTTGGGTTAGTGACCAGAGAATGTAATGCAGCACTGAATTGCTCCTGGGGCTGGAAAGGGAAAGCTGCGAAAGGTAAAACCAAACTGCTGAAGCAAGCATGTAACAGGAAACGAGTGAGCCCTGGTAAGCGATGATGAGTGCTGTGTGGGAGGGACTGCACAATTACATTTTTTGTGCTGTGAGAATGCACACGAAATTACAAGCCTGGCAAAACGTCAGCGATCAGAAGCAGGCTCCACGGGCTGACTTCTCCTGGGATGCAGGGCACAAGGGGCAGAACTCTGGGCCTAAACACCCTTCTCACCCTTTGCCTGCACGTCTCCCATCCCCTTCCCCTTCCTCTTGACCTGGCCCTGCTCCTTCTCACAGGGCAGATAGCATCTCTGTAGGAGCATATCAGTGATCCCCCTCCTGGACCTCGTGGGCTGGCTGTTGAGAAGCAAGAGTCCCTCCTCCTGTCCACTCTGTGGCTGAACCGAGGAATGGCAAATAAAGAGCAAGAACAAAGCCCTGAATGTTACAGTCCTCAGTACAGCCAGTCTTGAACAAGAGATCTGATTAGGTGGTGAGCTGGGAGCCAAGTCTCTAAAAAAGGACTGGGGAGAGCCTAGAAGGGGGAAAAAAATCCCGGCTCATTTCTAGGAAAACAAAATAAGAAGCGTCTCTTGTTTTTTAAGCAGGGCAGGAAGGAGATATTTCTAAGTGTTAAGGAAGCAAAAATGACCTGAGAGTTTACAAACACATACTGGAGTTCCCAAAATAGCTTTAACTTGTCTGGAAGGCATCAGAAAGATCCTTATTGTTTCATGTGTGCTTGGAGCGGCACTGCTGCGAGCGCTGCCAGCATATGCAGTAGAAACATAGCCTGGAAAATAACTCCTTTTTTTTTTTTNTTTTTTTTTTTTTTTTTTTTTTATTAAGGCAATTTTAAATTTGTATCAGCTGCTACTGCTTAGAATAGTAACAACTCTTCCCCAGCAACTCTGTGGAGCCCTCGGCACTCTCTACAGAAATGCCATGTGCTTGGCCCAAACTCAGCATAGCTGCAAACCAGATCAGTGTAAGGGAAGCAGAACTGCATGGGAAATCCTGTCTTGGAGGTGCCGGGAAGTTTCTCTCTGTCCTATAAGATACCGGGAGTTTTATGTCTTGCCTTACAGGACTGACACAAGCATCATCACCGGTGGAAGGAAACAAGATAGAATTCCTGGCACTGTGGTGGTGGTGGGGAAGATGTTGCAACAGCAACAGCCAAAAGAAGCAAGTCCCAATGGTGAAGGCTGCAATACAGTCCAGAAGCATAGCCTTTAAAATGGGCGTCACTGTAACAGGCATGTTTTTCCTCTTTGATTACTCACTTCCTCTAAAAGCAAGAGGAGCCAAATGCTCATTACAAGCCAAGAACTGCTTTTTATATTCTTTAATGGCAGTGTATAGTTGCTGGTCACACACTTTAAATCATTGGTGGCATGACCATCTCTTTCCTTCCTGACAATTGCTGAGAAATGGCAGTGCAGACAACGAACTGCTTTTTATTTACCTCTCATAAATCAGGAGCAGTCAGGCCTCCTTTGTTCAAACCAAAAAGAAAATAAACCGGCCAGTAAAACATTACCACCAGGCTGAGTAATACCCATGCAGGTTCAGGAATCCTGCACTCTAGTCCGCTGGGGCTCAAAGCATCCCCATCTGTTTCCTTTCAAAATATTTAATCGGAGACAAAAGTGACAGTGGGGGAAGGGAATTAGGAGATCAAGCAAGGCTGGAGAAAACCACCTTTTCCCTGCGCCGACAATGAGCTCTGTACTAACACACTAAGTCGAGAGAAGGACGACTGCTGAGAAGAGAGTGACCAGAAGCTTTAATCTTCAGATTTTGTAAGGCAAAACATTTCCTTTCTCCCACAGGAGCTGCCAGTCTGGAGCACTCCCCGTCCCCCTCCCCTCTGTGGGCCAGGCTCTTCTCCAGTGTTAAAATTCCCACTGAAGCAGTAGTCAGCTAGATAAACAGTGCAGTCCCCAGATGCATCCCCTTTGAGGCTTAATAATAGGTCATGGGAAACAAGCAGAGGTAACCATTTCCTTCAGATACTGTGGTCTCCACCAAGCAATGCTCAAACTGAAGTTAACTAAACAAGCCAGGACTGATTCCCACTTGAAGGAAAATTCCAGTGGCTCATTAGAAACCAAGTTTCTTCCTCAATAAATGAAAAGTCCAGAGCTCACCTTGGCTGCCCAGCCAGATTGGAAGCCAGGTTAATTGCAATGGAATGTAAATCGAGAGTGTGCTGCTTGGTCAAAAATGCAGCCGGCCCTAGAACAAGTTACCACTTAAGAAAGGGTCAAAAGACCACTAGTGAAAGTAAGAAAACCTTTCTATAAGATGCCTGTGATTACAGCTCTTTGGGTCTCTCTTTCAAGGAATTCCATAGCTCTGAAGGACTTATGCCTGACCGTGAGATGAGGGGAAGAAAGTATTGTCCATTGCCCTGAAATATGGGAAGGATAGATGACTTCTCCATACTTTCACCATGAGTTGAAGCCAGGCAAACATGATTCAGGTCTCCAGATCAGCAGCGATGCAGGTGAAAAGCCTAACTACTCTCTTCCCAGACACTTTTTCTACAATACAAGTGATTTTTTGCCATGGAAGGAGGGCAGGAGATACCCACGACTATGCTTCCTCTCCCTGCCAGTCCTCGTGTTATGCTTTTCCTAGCTCAAAGTTTGCCCACCCAAAATCCAATCTTTTTTATTGTCATAAAAAATTCTAAGCTTCTCAACATCAGTCAGTCAGGTTTTCACAGCTTTCTAGCATAAAGAGGACAAAACTATTCTGAAAGATTTAAACCAGG
Organism: Baryphthengus martii; assembly: GCA_013396935.1. Lineage (NCBI taxonomy): Eukaryota > Metazoa > Chordata > Aves > Coraciiformes > Momotidae > Baryphthengus > Baryphthengus martii. Next base: position 177,291 of record VWZK01000716.1, on the reverse strand, counting down.
AAGCAAACAAGTCATCAGAGGATTTCCTAGGGATCAGGAGCCTGAAGAAATCTGGCCAGAAGTAGGTCACATACTTGTCTATTAAAACAAATAATTAGTCATGTCAAACTGTATGTTGGGTGGTTTCCAAAGGGAACAAAAGACACGACAGTAAAACAGACAAACGGAGATAATATAGGACACTTTCAAAGTCCTTTTGCAGACTGGATCTGGCTGCCTTGTTTAAGGAAAAGTCTTCTCATTTTACAAAGGGGAAGGGCAAGCAGGCAACTTTCTGTCTACCAGAGCCTGCAGACACTTTACTACTCTGGAGAGAATGACACAAGGCTATTTTTTCTAGCAGTGAGCAATTTCCACCCTCGGGCTGAAATCAAGAGTGGTTAACTCTCTGCATTAGTACCTACTATGGGTTCTTCACCCCTCAAAATAATCAGGTCTTGTCATCTGAATGTGAAGGAGGTAACTTTTAGGGGGGACACAGCCTGTGGTCCACACCCCTGTGACTAGGTACTGTTGATAGCAGTTCAGAGGGCTGTGAAAGGCATGAGAGCTGCTGCTCCCAGGCCAAGACAAAGCATACTGGAAACTCTCTGGTTCCTTCTGTCAACACTTGAAAGTTACAGAAAGACTTTAGCTGTATCCTAAGAATTAGTGGCAAAATCCACTCTGAAAGAGGGACTTCTGGTCAAGAGAAAAAACCTCACAACAGGAAGGGGTAAACGCAGGTCATGAAGTACTTAATGGACCTGTGCTTTCTGATGACATACAGCAGAGTTTAATGGGACGCTCCTTGGCTTTGGCATTGAAATGGATGGAGCGGTATTTACCAACACATATTGAGCAAGCACTACCAATGTACTGCCAACAGAAAGAGAACAAAACCATAGCTCTGCAAACTTGGACCAACATCTGACAATTAAGTATGACTCGTAAAGAACGACAAACTACAAAAAGCCTGTGTCATGGCTCAGTCTGAACACACACACACACACACACTCACACTCACACTTTTCCAAAAAAGCTACACCACTGTTTGATACATAACTACAGTGTATCAGTGGTTGGCTGTGCCCAGCACTCTGTGTGGCACTGGAAAATGGCTTTCCTATTAAAGTAACTTTTTAAGTTCCCAAAGAAAATAGTGCTCAGAGAGATTGCTGCACTGCATAGGGACACAATTCTTTGACTCATTTGAAACAGAGAAGATAAGAACAGCACAGCAATATTGATAGTGGTTAGCAAATACTAAAAGGCACACTACAAAACAAATAGCTTACACGAGCTTTTCTGAATTAGCCCGTTCAAGCTTTCAATGCTGATAAGGTAAAGTATCCTCTTTGTTATGGCATCGTGAGGATCTTGTCTTTACTCTCACTTCATCCACCTGTGCTGTCACTCATCATCTTTGTTTCCTTTTGGTCAGTTTTTAAAGGGAAGACAACTAAGTAAGTCACTCTCTTTAGGACATGCATTCAGCAGTGAAGTTCTGGGCTAGGAGTTAATATGAGTTCAGGATTTACTGAAAGCAACCCCAAAGCAGATGAGAGGGAGCTTTTCAAAGCCATTGCTCTGCTCTTCCCCTGTCACAAGAAGGACACTCAGTGCTATGTCTGCTGCTGTATTTACCTTGTCTGGCTGTATATTCGTTGTCTTCAATCAGTCTTGCCAATCCAAAGTCAGCAATCTTGCATATTAGGCCATTCCCCACCAGAATGTTCGCAGAGCGCAGATCCCTGTGTATGTAATTCATCCGCTCGATGTACGCCATTCCTGCAGCCACCTGGGAGAAGCATGAAACACAACTGGCGCTTTTTAGAACCAGCTCAGGCAGACATGAGCTATAAAACACAGGCACCTAAGCGCCCAATACTAAGTGCTGAAAACAGACCTGGGCTGCCATGTCCACCAAATTCGGTAACTTCAAAGCTCTTCCTTCTCCATCTTTCAAGAAATCTAGCAAACTCCCTGCAAATGCAAAGTTGACACAACAGAGAGATGATAAGAAAACAGTGGCTGTTCATCAGGATGGAGGTGCAGCAGTATGTGCAATATTAAAGATAGCAATGTTTTGAGTTCAAGTGGACAGTTTCAAAAAAAACCACTGTATCATAGAACTCTCCTATTACACTTGTTTCAGTCTTCTTCAAGGTTGGCTTGCAGAATAATATGTCACTAGTCCAAAGGCAGTTGCAAGAAAAAGAAAACAACATTGTTTTTCATTTTCCTGACCATTACTGAGGAAGCTGATCTTTCTTAACTTTTCCAGTGCTCCTTGAAACTACATACCTGCTGCTCTCTAAAGGCCTCAGCTAGCTGCAGTGCATCAGCTCAGTTCCAAGCCACACAAGCTATGGAAAAAGTCAGATCCCAGCTCAACCTGCTCCAAAAGAAAGGTCAGCCCGGAGCCTGGTAAGCCCAAAGAGGGTAGCATTAACAAAAGCTATTTTTCCTTAGAAATTAATAGTCCTTCTCTAGGTAACCCATAACTAAATGTAGCACGTACCATTAAACTCCACTATGTAGAAATCAAATTAAAGGAATTTTAGCAAAAGCAATGAGGACATAGCTGCCCTGTGCAAGGGAAAGCAAAGAGGTTCCCTATAGTTTTTAAAAAAGGCCTAGGTTTCTATAGCTCCCTTCCCTATCTTGTATTCAAACAGAGAAGTGTGGCAGTCTCCTTTAAATAAGGTCAGTGAATTGGTTTAATAAATAAGAGGAAAAGACAGATGATTAGGCGTTTCTCCCTTGATAAATTGTCAGCCTCAAGCTCAGATCCAAAGATGTAAAATGTTACAGTAAAAACTAGTAGAGTAAGCCAAAATACACCACGTACTTCAGAAGGATTTTGAGAAGTCTTTTTCTTTAAAGGGGAAAAATCACATGCTTGTCACTGAGACGTATGATTAAAGTGTGAGTTAGTCAGGGTTTGGATGCCTCTGAGGAGGGACGTGGGCAGGCACCTGCCAGGAAAATAAAAATCAACTCCAAATAGACTGAAAAAATGCACTTAAAATTTCAGAGTGTATCCTCCAACGTACAATGAAACTTCCCTGTGAAAACTTATGTTTCCTATTTGGTTCATTTGCTTTTCCAAAAGAAGCAGATTTTTTGCTCTGGTCTCAGCACCCCTGCTGGAGATCTGATGGAGCGAAAAGTTTTCCTTTTCTCATTTTACTACACCTTTACCGGTTAAGTAGCTTAAAGAAAATGAGAAAGGAGAGGAAGAAAGGGAAGAGGGAAGAGGAAAGAGGAGGGAAAGAACCATATATACAAATCACATATTAAAATAATAAATGGGGTAGACTGAAAATTAAGCTGTGACCTGAGAGTGAGGTGCATGTGACAAAACTCAGGATTGCTAAATGAAGAAACAAATCTTAGGCTGACAAGTAAACTCTGAAAGAAGATGTCATATGAACTCTGGCACCAGGAAAAGCTAGGATCTTGGGAAGCAACATATAACACCATTCAAACCTAGAAAATGCAAACCTCCACTTGTCAGAGAAGTTTAGATGCTGATGCAGTTGGAAGCACTTAAGCTGCACCAGCTTCTCCCTCCTCCACCTAGTGCAGATTTTCTTCATCCATCTAGTGGATTTCAGGTTTTGTTCCCAGTTCAGAGTTGAATTCATAATCCTTCTGAAGTAAGAGGTGAATTTAAGCTCCTGTTCTCTCTCTCCTTCCCCACACGCTGTTCATGCATCACACTGCACCTTGCTCTGAAACCCCAAGGAGCATAAAAAAAAAAAAGATTGTTATCAATGGCAGCAGCTCTGGCTTCACCTTTGCTCATGTACTCTGTGACAATATAGATAGGTTCTTCAGATACCACAGCATAAAGTTGGACCAATTTGTCATGTTTTAGCTTCTTCATGATTTGGGCTTCCTCTAAGAAGGATTCTGGAGACATAGTGCCAGGCTTCAGGGTCTTGATAGCCACTTTAGTATTTCCATTCCACGTACCTACAAGCACAGATACTTAGTTAGATTAAATGTCTTCTGCTCATTTTTCTGCCCGATACCTAATGTAACCAAAGGATAAACTAACAAGGACACTTAACAAAATATTATTATTTTTTTTAAACTGTGGTTTCCCAAGTTGCCTTATCTTTATACTCCTCCCATGCCTCCCTCATATTTTCATCTTTTCCTATTATACCAAAAAATAATACTCCCATTGGCACTGGGGTACAATCATCGTCATCGTACTCAGACAACGCTTCTGCTGATGTCCACAGAAATCTTCTCTGAGTAAGAAACGTAGGCCTACTGAAACACATCTCTGTGTATTCCCTTGCTAACAAGTAATTGCTACAGACAACAAGACAGATCCTGTCACAGATTTGGATAACAAAACTGGTTAAACGCAAAACTCTCCATTTGCAACATTTTTTAACATTTTGGTTTTGTTCTGAGTCAGAGGAAAAAAAATATCCTAAGAAAAATTCCCAAGAAACAAATCCTGAGTTGATTTCATTTTAGAAACACAGATGTGTTTCCAAACCAAAATGCGTCTTTTTCCTCCCTTTCCTCATCCCCCAGAAGCCCAGCAGCTGCTGACTGAAAAGAGGTGGTTTCTGTCCGCTTCACTTTGTTCTTTACTTGCGGTCAGTGCTGAAATGGACAAACTGCACCATTTTTCAGCCACCATCTACCAAGCCTTCTGTAACACCTGAAAGCCTGCACAAGGACCTGAAAGGAGTTGGGGAAAGCTGACTCAGGGCATCTCACAGGAGTTGGGGCTTTACTCAGGTAATTGCAAGGGATAAAAGGAGGACTGGAAAGGAAAAAAACAGATCCAACACCTACATATGTTAACAGTTTTTTTGGGGGGGCAGGAACCTAGGGAAGGGAAAGGAAGGAAAGTTGAAATGGGTGGAAATAATCGCTTTCCTAGCACCTCCTGGTTGTCTCTTGGCCAGACCTGCCAGAACCCTGCTCCAGAGCCAGGGCTGAAATGGCTTTGAATGTGACCTATGATCTGTTCACACGGAGCTGCTGTGTGATAAGGCAGAACAATACTAAATGACTTCAGGAATTAATCCCATCAGGAAAAAAATTACTCCTCTGCACTTAAGCATGAGGATAGCAAAAATCTGCAAAGTACATGAAGATTCAGACTCAGATCTAATTTCTATAAACTAAGATGTCTTCAAAAAAGGTAATATGTGAAATAAGCCTGGTTTGTCTTTGTTAAAACCACATGGACAGTTACCAGGATTCAGCTGCCAACTGAATCTGGAACTGGTTAAGCCAAAATAACTTCATCAGCAGCTTTTGCAACCTGTTAGAGCATAAAATGAGCTGGATTGTTTTTCGTGCAAGCCATCAGGTCCCAGCTGCCACCTCACCTGGCTGAGGACAGGGGAAGAGCAGTGAGGGAGTCACTGCCTGTTTGGTTCTCACAGGGTAATCCCTGCAGCCACACATGACCCCGTTCCCGGAGGGAGACCTGAAGCACAAATTAGTCAAAAGTGTGCAGTGCAAGCTGGGTTTTCACGGCACTTTGATTTTCTTCTGCCAGCTCAGTGCCAGGTGCTGTTACCTCTACTGCTGGTAGATTAATGTCTTGAGTTACTATGGCTGCTACCCCAGCTCACTTGAGGAGAACTCCTGAGGTCTTAGTTTCACTCAGTTCCTCAATTCAGAAATGAAGCAGAGCTCCGCTTTAGTGGCACTCCTATGCAAGCTGGGAAGGATGTGGTTTTGCCTCCTAATGTCAAGCAGGGTGGCCAAAATCTTTTCTGATGGGTGGCAGGGAGCATGTTTTAACTGGAGCCACTGAAGCTCCAGACTGCAGAGTGCTGTCAGTCACAGCCACTTTGCAGAAATACCACAAAGTATATGAACTAAATGAAACCGGAACTTCATGGGCACCAGTGTTTCTGTCACTGGCATTAACAAACTAGGATTTTACCCGATATGTTAACAGAATTAACTGTGTATTATCTGTTTGAATTGACTTTAAAATCCTAGGGTTCTTTGTGTTACTATGAGGTGTTTTCAGCAGTTTTATTTTGAAATACTTTTATGAATTTCTCCAGTTAAAAAAAGAAAACCAAACAAAAAGGTTAATTTATCCTCTCAGCCCAGATTTCAGCTTAAATTATTGAATTTTCCTGTTGTGGTTTGGTATGTTTTTCTCTAATAGAAAATTAGTATAGATTTCCCTCTAAATTCCTCCCATATGTAGTTACTTACTACTTAATGCATTTTCTATTAATTTTTATTGTGTTGCTCTATTCCAATCTGGTAATGCTTCAGGGCTGTTAACGTATTTTTACTACACATTACTTTAAGAAACATAGTATCATCATTGTTATAATACTTTTTGCATTTCTGACAGATATTTGGTGCTGATACTTGACATTTTATTTCTCATAGTTGATTTTTTTTTTTTCTTTTAAGTTGCATTTGCTCCTTTAGCTTATTGTCTCAGTTTAAGATCCATGGCACACAAAGCTGACCACTAAGTATTAACATCAACTTGAAATCTCACATGCATTCCAGATGGAGAAAAAGGAGAAACTGCAGTTACCTGGGGACGTTAACAGAAAACACAGGTGCTTTTTTTTGCAACACGTCAACTGTAATTCTGTGAAATTCTACAAATTTCTGTATTTCTACTGTATAAATTCTATAAATTTCATGGACTTGCTGCCATGCTCCTTGCTGTAGTTTTGCAATGGAAAATGGCTGCAAGAACCCAGGAGAGCCTGTTGGTTATTTTGGTTGTACATACTTTCGTGTCACTACAACAAAAAGAGTGGCCAAACTGCTCCACCAATTTTTTCTGAAGAACCAACATATAGTGAAACTTTATTTGAATCAGTCATTTTAAAGAGGCTACGCAGAACGTAATTTGGCACAAAAATTGAACCCACCTCTCATTAAATTGCCATTATATTGTGTTTCGATGCTACGGCCATACTAAGATTTATGTATATTTTAAATTGCTATTGTTTTACAGTCATTAAAAGAATGAGGTCCATAGAGGGAGTATAGTAAGTAAAGCTGGCAAATGTGCAGAGAACAATGCCAGTGGATTTGGAAAATGTCAAAATTTCTGGACTTCGAAGTGGGGGTTCAGCTGGGCTGGGCAAGTCTTGCCTCCATTGTCCCTGGTCTCTATATAGAGTTATGGGTTTCTGGGGTAGATACAAATTTCACAACAGACTTAAAGAAGTGGATACATGGGAAAGCTAGCATGACAGTATCAGCTTGCTGATATTTGCCATTTGTTTTTAAACTGAGAGTGTGTACGGAAGTATTTTCAGGGTCTGAACCCATCAGTGCTAAAACACACGAGGACAAAAAAATGTCTACTTACCACATTAATTTCTGGTTAGCCATTTCATCTTACAACTTTAGCATCATTCCTATTTTAATACCTAATAATTGTGTAGTCATCGAAAAAACAAATCCAATCCAATTAATGAAGTTTAATGCCCTTAGCCTCTCGTACCAATGTGTGCAAGCGAAAGGAAGTTTCCCCTGTGGATTACTGTATTTAAGTCTGTTTTAGGCAATAGACTAACATTTCATATTATTCTCATCTTTTAGCTTTATGATATCTACTTGAAATATTTATTTCTGCCAAGAGGGCCTTAAAAGATCCATCCAAAGCAAAATATGTTCTCTGCCTTACCACGCCACACTTCAGCGAAACACCCCTGACCAAGCTTCTGTTCCAGAAATAATGAATCACGTGCAACTTCCCATGCATCTTTAGCCAATCCAACTGTTTGTGGGGTATTATTCGTAGCAACCACAGTTAAGTTAAAACATAAACCATCAGCTTTCTCTATAGGAGAGGAAATTAATAAAAAAAACACACTTATAATCCAAAATTATGCATGCATCGAGAAAGATGGAAGGTGACTTGTCTCTCAGTGCTGCATTAAAGTTGGTTTGCAAACACTGATTTTGGGATACTGAAGGTAAGATCTTTTTCGTTAGCTTGCACAAGAAGGCTCCTTGGTATAATTAATAGATTGCTATGATTTATTATTAAGACAGTTGTAATTTGTCAAAATCAAAACCTTCCAAGGAACCACAGAATTTCAGTTTTCTTTTGCCATAAATTACTGTGAAAGTTGAAGAATAAAGAATTTCAAAGTCAAAGATATGATTCCATTGACTTTTTTCCTAACAGTTCCAGCTTCATTCTTTTTTTTTTCTTGAGTCAGTGTCCTGAGTTTTCACCTTCCATCTTGTAATACCCACACAGAGAGCTATTTTAGAATAATTATTTTGCTCCATACCCATCCATACTTCCCCAAACTGCCCATTTCCCAGTCTCTTGATCAACTGTAGGGATTCTCGTGGAATTTCCCAGACATCTTTGGTTTTGACAGACAGATCAGTAAGCCTTGGCATTCCTTTATGACAGGGGACTACTAAGCGGCAGCAAAGACCTGCAGCTCTCTCTGATGGAGCCAGAAGTGAAGCCAACAGCAAAGGAGAGGAAAGAAAAAACAGTGTGACATGAAACAAAAACAGTAAGCATAAAAACAATGCTACTCACAACAGTTGTTAGTTGCATACCACAAAGCAACCTGGAAGATTAGAAATTGAACACTGAAACATAATCATCTGAGACAGAACAGGAAATATTTCAGTCTCTGCTTCCACAGCCTGAAATGGAAGGTGACTGCCAATGGTTTCTCTCGTGGACTCAGGATTTCCCTTCTCCCACAATGCTGCATTAACTTCATGAGTGACTGGTATACTGTAGCACAGAAAAACTTTTTAAACATCACCTATAAGTCACAAACTGGATTGTTTCTATACTGAGGAAAAGAAACACAGAGGAGATTCACTTTTTTTCTGAAAATCACAGCAATACAAATTTGCTAGGACTTTTTTTTGCCCATTTTTCTCCAGGTATCCTGGAAAAAAAGATATTCTCTGTATTCTACTCTGTGTAAAGGTTTTTTTGTAGGTGTCCTGTAAAAGACTTTTTCCTGCCATTCTTTCTAGAGCAAACCTTTATTAGCATATGCAACCAGTCCTACATCGTTTGGGGCAGATTCATTATACTTATCTCATGCAAAGCTTCACAGAAGACTGAACTATGACAGAAGCAATTTTTCAAAGATGTTTTAGCAGGAGTAAAAGCAATGATTGATACATATATATATATACACACAGACATATACTGTTGTGTAATATATTATGCTGCACAAAGCAGACTACAATATAAAGCTTGCAAAATGACTTTTATTTTAAAATAGGTGAAGGAATCATGTTTATCTTACAGAGTCCATTTGGGCATCTTTGAGCTCTCTCTAGAAGTAAATCTAGGCACTCACAAGGCATTGTGCTAATCTAACCCCACAATCCAGACTGCAGAGCAAGCAGCTAGAGGCAGCCTTAACATTTCAAGTCAGCTGGGCCTGGCATGGAATGAGGGCTCCTGTGTTCACCTGGGTCTGGGAGACCACAGGTGAAACCTCTGGAGTGTGGGTCTGGACCATGCCCTCCTAAGCTACTCTACCCGTATCCTGCTGATTATGCCTCTGTGTTGCACAGAAATAGCTGTTTTCAGATCTGTGTGTTTCTGCATCTGTGCATGGAAAATATGCCGCCCAAATAATCTGACCACAGAAAACTAGAAGTTGACATATACCGGTTGGTATAGAGGGATTGAAATTATCTTCCTTAGATGTGCGCTTTTATACATTATTTAGCTTAGTTTAATGTAGAGTCAACAGAAACAACTAGAAATTCTCCCAGGCAGCACAAAACCATCAGAAATTGGGCGGAGGAGACAGCCAGATGTCTAGTATGAATAGCATAAGAATACAGCAGACAGAATACAAAGAATACAGAAAAAACACCCTACAGAGAAGTTGATTTACTGAGTAAAAATTATGACAAGTTTTTGAGCAGGGAGCATTTGAGGCCATCTGTTAATATTATGAAAAGCTAAAGTAAGGAAAAAATAAAGAGCAAAACAATTAAAAATACAAATTTCTGCTTAAAGCATGACCATGTTGGCAAGCATGGCAGTCTTATGCATAAGAACTGGTTGTCCTATGCAGAGGTTCGGTGAAGCTTTAAAGTCACATCTTTTGTACATCAATCGCCTTTTGCACTTTTGGGTTGAACAGCGCCTGCAACATTTTAACCACAGGAAATAAAAAAAACCCAAGAACAACAAAACAGCCTAGTGGGTGGACACAAACGGTGTGCATAAAGAAACACCCATATTGCCATATTTATTTTTTAAATTAGATCGATTAGAATTTATATGTGAATGCTTTGCACACTGAACACAAATCCAGTGGGAAAATTTGAGTCAGGTAATATATGCAAACCCTTTGGTCACTGCTTGAGGTGACTGAATTTGCCAGTGCAATTCCCTATTTGCTTTATTAGCAACAGTGTGCTGCAAAATGGTACCTATTAGCACTCACTTATGCACCGGGAATTCAAGCTCTGTGATGTGCAAGTCAAATTCAGTAATTCTGTTTGCTTAGAGGAGGGAGAGCAGGCAAAACCTTTACCTTAGTAGAGTGCCAGCTTTTAAAAGCTCTGCCGCGGGTTGGAGGGCACTCAAAGCCATTTATAACTGTAATGGTGACGGGATAATGGAAGATGCATTACAACAAGCAAGAGACAGAGCTCAAATGGCTCTTTAGGGCATCTTATACATACATCAGCTCAGCAGCAAACACTTTTGTTCTAAAATACTTCAGAGTGATGTTTATTATCCAAAAAATTACCTGAATAATGCTGAACCAGCTGCTGAAGAGTTTCAAATTGCGCCCGAGTTGTGATATAATATCCACCATTGTCAAGTTTACGAATCTTATAATGTTTGACATGATCTCCCTTCATATCATCCCAGTCTCGAATAGACAGGGAATAGGCACCTGTTTCAAGCAAAGGAGAAATAAAAAATTGTAAGTATCTTTTAGACACAAAGATTTTTGTTTGCTGGTCAGTTGTTACAAAATGAAAGAGAAATGGCTTCCAAAAAAACACTTACTGTACCTTGGAAAGAAAGAAGTGAATCTACCTCAATGAAGTAAGTATCACAGAAATCTTATGATGTTCACACCATGTCCCTTTCATACTTTTCTAGAAAGAAATCAGGACTTCTGTGTAAATGAAAACTTACATTTTAACATTTGCTGCTTCAGGTTGTTAAATTGACTTTTCCTATTTTAAGTGTCAGGTTACACTGCAAATACTATACTTTAGGTAAATGCCAGTTGGTGGTAAATATCAAGATTTTCACTGGAGATAATTACTTTATATATGTGTAGTGTTGTTACCCACATGGATCTCAAACTTCTTCATAAACATTAAACAACCAAATTAGCATTCTTTGTACATCACAGCCTTTGGAAGGTGGCACTACACCTAGATCTGAAAGGACTGCATTTTTCCAAATCTATGCAGGAGCTTTAGAGCTTACTGGTGGGATTCATATGCCCAAACACAGGGGTTAAGCGTCATGTGAGATGCCTCAGGACATCCTGCTTGGCAGTTTTCCCACAGGCTGTCAGCTTTGTCCGATCCAGGTGGATGTCCTGCAGGCATTTTGAATGGCTCTGGATGTACACGCCAGGTAAAGGAACATCAGTTGAAGGTCTGGTAAAGGAACCTGAGTTGAGAGGCTGAATTTAGTTGCAGGCGTAGTGGTGGCTCTCTGCAGGTAGGCTATGGGCTTGCTTTAGATGACAACACATAAACTTCTAGTACTTTTAGGACAGTGGAATCCCAGCCCAGTTTCCATGAGTGTTATCCACTCTAGGTATCAATGACATAATGCAAGTTTGAGCATTGGGCGTATGTAGTTATGGGCAGTTGAACCGAAGCCTAGCTTCCCGATGACCGTAAAGGGAGCTTGGCCACAGATATGGTGACCTGCACATTCCGGTGTCTTAATTTGAAACAGAGTCCTGTTCTACGTATCATGACAACTACACATTGGTTCTCTACTGTGGCAAAGGCAAAGCCTCATTTTACAGCATAATACAGTTTCTGAGCAAAAGCTTGATCATTTCCAAGGCAGTGCCAAAGACAAGTCTTCATTCATGACTCAGACAAACAGAGTGTTTACTCAAAGGTAATTCAGGCATTAAAAGTAAAAAAAAAAGGAGGTAACCAGCAGCTGCAGAGATCTCAGGAAGGTTGTCCTTGTGGAGCCTGGGCTCGTTGCACTGGTAAACATGTCCGCTAAGGGCAGGAAAGGAAAACCACCAGCAGACAATTTTGGACAACATGAAAGGAGGAGTGATTTCCTATCAGTCTTATAGCAAACAGCACCAACTGCTGCTTGTCTCAATTCAGGGTATTTTTCAACATATCTGGCGGGTTCAAATCTTCTAGAACCACCTCCAGCTAACTGAAAGGTTTTAAAGAATCACAGAATTACAGAGTGGTGGGGGTTGGAAGGTACCTCTGGAGATCATTTAGTCAAATCCCCCTGCCAAAGCTGGGTCACCTAGAGCAGGTTGCACAGGACGACATCCAGGCAGGTTTTGAAAGTCTCCAGAGAAGGAGACTCAAAAACCTTCCTGGGGCAGCCGGTTCCAGTGCTCAGTCAGCATCACATCAAAGAAGTTTTTCCTTAAGTTCAGATGGAACTTCCTGTGTTCCAGAGCCCCCACAGTTAAGTGTGGTTGAGATTCCTGGTGTAAGATGTCTTCCTGGGGAAGACTTCCCCAGGAAGTCTTCCCAACCATGTTAACCTGCAACAGGTGGCACTGGTGGGTAGCTCACCACCGAGGGAGCTGCAGTGAACAAAACATCTCCACCCTGACTCCAAAGACTTCTTAAATTCCCTGTTGTTTGTCCTCTAAATAGGAGGAAAAGAGCCAGCACTTACACAGATGATTCTACTTTATGTGAATGGGAGACACCCTGAGAGGAGTGACAGGGCTTTTATTTCTAAGTGTAGAAAAATACTGTTTGTTTAGGATATTTTTCTGAGGAGGTTCTCCCACTGAGTAGGTACATCTCTCTCAGCTAGGAGTTCAAAGCTTTTTGGGGATTTGCAAGCACTTCTTGTGCATGCTTTGTACCACCACTGTGGGTTACACCGTCAGCCTACTTTAAAAATTTTTCAGGCAGTGTTCTCCACCTCTGCATTTGTGAGTTTTGATCTACCGGCAGCAGCTGTATTTTCTTTAGTCACGCTCTCTGCCTATCTGGTCACTATTTTAGATTCTTTAGGGAAAATGTAAACAATCTGTGGCTCCAGGTCTGCAATCAGAGCTGTGTGGGTGGCCCTCTGTGGACCCCCGCTGACCCCAGATCGAGTTGCAGGACTGGAGCTTTAGTTCAAATTTGGACAAAAACAAGAACCAAGATGGATTTCATTATTCATTTATTTAGGCTGTTGGTTATTTATACTATTCATTATTATCTGATGATAAATTCAAATATAAGGGATATACATAATAAAAATTTGGATAGGAATATGACATTACCATATATCATACTAATGAATTTAATATCATACTAATGAATTTTAAAAAGACCAAACAACCTACAATCAGACAGCCTTGGAGGGTGGAGATTGAAACCAGGTGAAGGATTATACAGACAAGAGCTGATGAAGTACCTGGGTAGTGAGGCACTGAAAAAATGAAAAGCCAGCTCCATATGATTTATTTTGGAAGTGAGAAGGCAACCATGATCAAGGGAGGTTAAACTCATGCTGAAGTCATCCACGATGATACTTTTAACATGATCCTGATTAATTTTATTATTGTTATTATTTAAAGCAGAAGGGACGATTCTAGGTCACAAAACAATTCCTGCCTCAAGCCCAAAATGACTAGCGGGAGTAAAGCATTTTTGGGGAAGACTTATGGGAGAATGCCACCATTTGAGCCCTCCCAGCCAACTTTTTTTCTCTTTCATGAACAACATGCTCCCTCTGTTTTCTTCTAACAACATACTGAAACACCACATGGATGAGAAGGGAAATAGGCGTTTTTGACAAAAAAACACGCATGTTTGGTTTTTCCAATGGCTTTGATGCAAACTTAGCCTGAAGATGTAGAAAGCCTTACGTTCAAATGCAGAGAAGTTAAGCTTGCTGCTATAAGTTCATCAATGATGGATTACTCCATTTTCCTAACGTTTTTGTGTGTCACAAGAAGCTCTAGAAAAAAGCTCTGACTTAGTTAAGTCAACAGCACTGCAAAACATATCTCCTGTTACTGTACAACAAATGGTCACAACAGACTAAACTGATAATGTGGTTTAGAGAAACAGTATTGTGTTTGTTTTTAGGATCCATGGGTGCCTATTTGAGTGAGATTTTAAACTTGGCACAGAGTGGAATGAAGTTCTGCTCCTCACAAACATCACAACAACTGCTGATTGTGACAAACAGGTGGAGGCTATTTGCAGAAAAAGAGCAAGTTAGAGCCTGTCTTGCTCCTGGTGAGAATGCCTCACTGCTACATAAGGTATGATGAAGCTGTGGGGTGACAAGATGGGACATTAGCTGTCTGAAATAACAACATGGCTATTCAGATTTTGCATCAGAAACAGCCTTTGGAGTTGTGGGCAGTGAAGGAAGAATCCAGTGACTGCAGGAGTCAAAAATGTAGAACTTTACAATTTTAGATGACAGAATGCAACATCTGAAAACAGGTCAAGTAGAGAGGAGTGAGAAGTAGTGCTTCTCTTCTTTAAACCCCCTTACCAGCTATGACTGCAACCCCTTTGCACATTAACTCTAGATGACAGACTGAGCTCTGATTTTTAATTACACGAATCATCATTAGACTTCAGAATTTACATGGAATTAATTGTAGTGACTTACACTTCCCACAGCTATTGTTTTGGATTGCTCATTAATTGAGAAATGGCCAGGTTTGTTTTCACTTACTTGCAGGTTTTCCCCTCAACAGCTGTCTGACTTAAAGAGATCTTTTCATACATGTGAAGCTTTGAAGAATATGTTGACAGGACTCATGAACAAAATGTAAAAGCAAAAATAGCACCCATCAAGAAAACTGGAACTTCTCCAGTTTTTTGAGGGAGGGAGGAGAATATGTTCTTCCACTTGATTTCAACAGAATGGATACAACTGAATACTTTATGGATATATTAATTAGGAATATCTTCAAGTCTTTTCACTGTGAATTTATGAATTTAAAACTGCTTTTAAAAAAAAAAAATCTGCAACCTTCCCAAAATAATAAGCACTATCTCCTTCCCACAAAAAAATCTTACGTTACATCTTGCAGGCAAGAAGGTTCAAATATTCTGTTTGTTCAGAAGTAAGCAGTAATTTTAACCAAACTAGACTGGAGATTCCCAGCATCTGTTCACCAGGCTGCACCTGGTCCCAACTATGGACACCAGTGGGTCTGCCTCCTGTAGCCCCATAGCTGCTGGTCTGAGGGACCACTCTCCACTCAACTTCATTGTAGTAGCAGTGTCCTCCACACAGGTGTTGAGAGAGACAGTGTGATATTCAGAGTGTCAGAGTGGAATGAATCATCCTGCCTGTGCACGACTTGCACTGCAGATACCATGGGTAGAACATGGCATGGGTTGCAGTTGGCTCGTTCTCTGCTTTGAACATTAACTCTAAGATCTCAGACGTGCATATATCTAATTCCCTAGCACACATACATGCAAGATGACACTTATCTCTACCTTCACACCACTGAAAACAGTATTTCACAAACTTATCACAATTTTTCTCGTATTTCTTCTCATTTGTAGTCAGAATAGCTTTGGCTCAGCCTACCTTTGGTAGTTTCACTTTCCCGGATCAGGAAGGTACCTCTGGGGTTTCCAAATGACAACAGCTGCCTCTCGGCATCTTTTCGGCCAAGTTTGCCAAAGTACCACCTGAGGGAAACATCAGAAACAGTAAGACAAATGCTACACAGCATTACTGGATAGTGTCACAGAGCTCAGACATGGAGGATTATTTGCAGAAACTATAGTTACTCAAGTATATTCAACCATTTTTGCCATACTGTGTCTCTTTTATAGTGGAGGGAAGCTAAGGTGACAAACTGTGTAGCATATGTTGTGCAGTAGTGCTCTGTATTATGCCTATCATCAGTAGATGCTGAGAATGCTTGTTCGGTGTTTTATGACAAAGGCCAGACTTGGTCAGAGAGTAAGACTTGGTGGTGGGAAGGAGTAGACAAAGAAAAGGGCAGAAAAATATGTCACTGCTGAAGAGCAGTATTTCTACGGATGTTGCGAGAAAACTACATATTTGACTTATATAGTGATGTATTAGGATGCAGTATTTTTGTTGCAACACAGCTATAAAACCTCAGTAGAAGGACCAGATGCAACCACTTTACTGTGATTGTATGAGGCCTGCAGAATTTTGGTACCTTTTTCCTTCCTGTAGCATTTATTTATTTATTTATGTTTCACAATCAACCAAGTACAACCTAAAGTACAGACTACAGTAGTACCTGCTCAGCTATATAAGCTCCTCCAGTGTTTCTTTTACACTGAAAATAATATGGATACACATAGCACTCCATTTTTTGCATAGATATGTCCTCATCATGCTGCCTGCTGTATGCACTGCAGGCATCCTACCTTTTGCTAGGTATTTGTTGATACAACGTTCTCTGTCTAATAGACAGTTTGCACAGAGATTGACTCTAAATATTTTTACAAGTTGGTTCAGGAAAAAGAAAGGCATCTTTCACTTAAAGCTTGAAATTAGTTGACACTTGAATAAAGGAAGCAGACCTATGTTCCTTTAGGTTTTCTTCCTTTGTTTTGACATTGAAAAAGCACTGAGATTGTGCTTCTTTTGTTACTAATTACCTAATTATTTATCAGGGCAGCTAAGAATTGAAATAAAAGTAATGTAAATAATCTGAAAAATAGCTGCAGTCAAAACCAACTCAAACCTCCTTCAAATACAGCACTAACAGGTCTTTACATTGAAAAGAAAACATACTCCTCTGCTTGGATGGAATCGACTGGAGCCACATAATTACTGGGAATGTAACCAGTTTCGCCTGTCGTCAAGGACCGGGCCTCCCACCAGTCTCCCTCCCTGCAGAAAGAGAGGTAAGGAGAAGAAGTGAGAGTCAAACACATCTATAAAGACAATGCTCTGACTTTGCTGACAGCACTCACAGCTCCACCGTGTAAGAATCCACAGCAAATCATCTCTTTATCAATCACCAGCATTCATCTGAGAGAGTTGTTTGCATATAACCCCAAATAAAACACATATTTCTTTACATCTATTATTATTTCAGTGCTGACTAGTAATGTAGCCTTCCAAATGTAGCATAAAGGCATAAACAGGCCTAAATCCATTCCCCTTTGGTGAGGGCTGGATTTAAGACTAGCATATTGAAAACCGTGTCCATAGCAATTATTCTAATGCAGACCCTTGGGAGAGCTCATAGAAAAACTGCCAAACTCAACACTGTCACATCCAGTGCTAATTTTAAACTTCTGTGGGTATAATTAATCTGAAACCCAAAGGCATCAAAAAGCCATCTATCAACACGGAGTTTCAGATGGCCCTTAAGGATCAAACTTCATTGCTTACGTTTCCTCTCCTGGCCACCTAGAGGAAGTATCAGAAGTAGCAAAAGACTCCGCTGCATTTTTCAATACTTAAAACCCCCCATTCTTCTATAACATTTAAATATGAAGAGGTCCACGCAGGACCATCTTATGGCAGTGTTCCACAGCTTAGCAGCAATTTTTGTTGTACACTGGTGCTCACAATGGAACATAGTACTGCCCTTCAGACAATTTGTATTTTGTTTTCAGCAGCAGATTCACCAACATTTAACTTCTACAGCTACTAATAAGCATTCTCTTTTCTATTTCTGGGCTGCCTAGAAACACTTTTTCAATTCCCCTCTCTGTGAAAGAGGCATTTGTTCATTAAATAAAACACTGTTATAAAAAGTGACCAGAGAATTCAGCCTCTTCCGTAAACAAACTGTTACACAAAACCACATTGTCTAAGTTATTATTGTCAGGACAGGTTGTGTAAAAGTGAGCTTGTACTTTAAATTTTCAACTCCATTTTCTTTAACTGTTTGAAGGAGTATGAACCCTATGGAAAACAACTAGAAAACAGCCGTGATTAGTCAAAAAGGAGACGTTTCCATGTCTACAGTTCAAAACAGTGTAGAACAAGTAGCTTTTCTAGAGGCTGGTGGCTGACCTTGTGTGCATTAGTATGTCAGGTAAATGGCCCTATCTGATTATGTCCTTAATACTACCAGCTGAAGTGCTAGCCCTTCCCCCATATGTTGCTGTAGAATATTTTTGAGATGATGCCATACTGTGGCTGATAAATTGTACTATTGTATTTCTTCTCTTTACTGTTCAGAGAGTCCACTAGATGGAGGTATTTTATCATATCTAGGGAGAAAAGAAGCGATCCCGCAGATGATCACGAGGAGCGACCCCCTCTGCTTTGACAGAGAAGCTTAAATCTCTCAAAGCACTGCCAGAAAGGAGGAGGAATGCAGACTTTTTTTTCCACAGCTCTTAGACACCCAACTGAGGTAGGAGGAGAGCAGTCCATGGGAGTAGTCAGGGTGTGAGGGAGAGGTGGCAGGGATGCAGGGGATCACAGAGTATTTCTGAGCCCTAAAATCAGGCTGTACTCTGAACCACACCTGCAGGTACCTCGTTCCCTGAGACTGCCCTTGGTATCATTTCTGACCTCAAATCACAGGGACACCCTCTGTATGTCACTTCAGGGATTGCTGTCCTGAACCTTTAATCCAAGGCATAAGTCCACTTTCATTTGTTGAGAGCTAAAAAAAAAAAAAAGATCTAAACCCCTCCAAAAATTCCAGACAAACTACTTCTGTTCACATATATGCTGTATGGTTGCAAGCAGTATTGGTAGACTCTTGAAAAAAAATGGACTTCTTTCATATAATTTCTGACAGAAGTGAAGGAAGGAAGCATTCTCACAGAAAAGCTGCTTTCTGGAGATTCCCAGCCTGGCTCTCAGTACTCCAGGAGTGTGGTTAGGTCTGTGTTTATAAGCAGAGAGAGCTGACTACGATGGGAACTGAGCTTCTATAATCCTGAAAGAAAATCTGTGGATGCTTGGTTTTTTTTTTCTTTTAGAAAATCCTCCTCCAGGCAGTAATTATCCGCATCAAAACGCATGTACTGCAGCCGCCCACACGTGGAGGAATCTCTGCACCAACTCTAAGTATGATTGCTCTGCAAGTCCCGGTGAGCACCCCCTGATTTCATCAACCAGCATGTGTAAGGAATTTATAATGCATGGAATTTCTTCTTGTTTCAAGCTATGGCATAGTTTGTGCAAGTTTAGGAAAGCAGCAGGCAATGATAAGAAAAATGGATGATAGGTTAAAAAAGGTTTTTTTTCCAAGTGTTAATTTAGAAGCAGAGAGGTTTTTAAACTGCTGTTCCCTCTACAAGTCGTAACTGAAGTTTCTGTGCTTTCATCTACATCAAAGGTCTTCCTTCAGCTTCATGAAATATTCGACAGAATTACCTGACTTTGTTTCTTTTTTTTTTTTTTTTTTTTTTTTTTAACCTTAATGCACATTAAGGCAACTCCAACCCTGGAGATATTCTTTTAAAATTAACAGGAGTTCCACCGGGGATGACTTTGCCTCACTGTCACATAGTGTAAGAAAAAAAGATGAGAGCAATATCACAAAGTCTCTAGAAAGCGACATACTGGGTTGTTAACCCATTTTTCCTGCTACATGATGGCAATACAGAGCCTTCAACTTTATCTCCTTAGCCAAGAATTACAAGATGTTCAGATATAGGTCACTAGCACAGTAGGTTTTAGATGTTATTTTTAAATTGCTAAGGGATTTTTTTTCTCTGGGCAGCTAATAAAATTAATTTTAAGTTGATGATTTCCAGGATGGAAGGGTGGTTTTCATGCCAAATGCACAATGGTGCATTCTCACTTAACAGAACGTCCTAGCATGTTCTGTCTGTATCACCTACCTTTAAAATGGGAGAAAAACGCTTTTAAACATGGCATGCAATGTCATGGGTAATGTCTCATTTGTGAATAGTTTTTCAGCTCATTTCTGCTTAGAGATACTTGCAGCACAATGCAAAAAGTGTTAGTATATGCACTGCAGAACTTCTGTGGCTGGTGGTGAAATACAGAGCTGGTACTCTCAGTTCTGAATGTAACATTTACTGTGAAATATAAGCAGTGAATCACACAATCTAATGCTTACTTTTGAAGTAAAGCTGAATGCAGCCTAAGGATTCTTTTTCAACAATAAAGCACTTTGCCAAAGTGCTAAATTCAAAGACAAGTAAGCATACAGTAAAACCCCTACATATCTTGAATATCCAACATTAGATTTTACTAAAAACATAAGCAGACAAATATAATTGTCAACAGTATAAGTTTAAAAACATCAAAAAAGCATATTCCCAAGCCTAAAACTTACGAGCTGTTAAGTATTTGAAATTTTTCTCCTTTGTGAAAACTCAAGTCATCTTCTGTTCTTGCTTCGTAGTCATAAAGCGCCACAAAAAGGGTTACACCTAAAGAAGAAGATAAGTGAGTTACACTCCATCACAAAAAACAGGAAGGAAAAGAGCCTCCGGATATGAGGTGGCTAAGCCAAATGTAAGCCACTCTGGTTGCTGAGAAGCAAAATGAACTGAAGCCTGCTACTTCTTGGACAATCATCCTAATTTCTCTGCTGTTATGCAACCAGCAGGAACGCCACCTCCTTCACTCTGTATGGTCATCAGTACTCTTGGTTTGGTACCCACACAGAGTGTAGGATCCCAACCGGGCGAAGGGGATTTGGAGAGAGAATTCAGACATAGCCATGGCAACTATTTCCTGTTAACTACTTGAGGTGGCTCAGGCCGCATTTTCCGTTTCCTAGTAGAGGGCTGAGGCAGTCAGTCAGCCAAACTGGGCACGTATACATAATTTCTCACCCCCCGAGTGAACTAGCATCTGCAAGTTACCAAAGGTAGAGCTGAAAACCCAGCTCCACCCCTACTTCAATTCTTTGCACTATTTCATGATATAACTCCTCCCAAAAGCAGCACGCTGAGACAGCTGCACCTCTGCTGCAATCATGTGATTGATGCTCACTAAGAGCACTGAAAGAAGACTCTGAAATTCACCTGTTCCTCCTCTTGTACGCAGCGTCCCTGTATGAGAGGAAGAGTTGACTCCACCAAACACAGTCAGTCCTTGGCCTCCTGTGGCATGGAAGTTGTTGTAGTTTGGGATTGAAGTCACACCAAAGCTAGGATAGTGCTGCGGAGTGGGATCTGTCCCATAGCGGTAGCCTGAGCTTTGAGTTAAACTGCCATCCCTCTCATCAGTCAGTTTTGTAGCTTCTTTATCCTTACATTGCACACAGCCCATTATCTAAAATCCTAGGAGAGGAAGGAAAGGACATGTGTTCATATGTTGATGCTCACTAGATCCCCCCCAAACCCACATATGATGGGGATCAAATTAAGGTCACTGCTCAAAAGTTAAGTACTTTGAAAAAAATCCACAACCGTTTGAATATAAACAGCAACATAGAATCATAGAATCATTTATGTTGAAAGAGACTTTTGAGATCATGAAGTCCAACTGTTAACCCAGCACTGCCAGGTCACCACTAAACCATGTCCCTAAGTGTCACATCTACACATCTTTTAAATACCTCCAAGGATGGTGACTCCACCACTTCCCCAGGCAGTCTGTTCCAGTGCTTCACAATCCTTTCTGCAAAGAAATTCTTCCTAATATCCAAACTAAACCTTCCCTAGCACAACTTGAAGCCATTTCCTTATGTCCTATTGCTCGCTACTTAGGAGAACAGACGGACTCCCCACCTTGCTGGAAAAGCTCCCACAGAATCTTCCTCACAGTGGTTTACCATTGAGGCCTTGGGAAGGATGTCCTGCCTGCTCTTAGGGTAATGGCAGCCCTCTGCCCAGCCCTGCCAGGCAACTGCTCGCACAAAGGGAGAGAAAAGATGAAACCTCTCTCACTCACTCTTTGCCAGGATAACAAGACTGGCACGCAAAGGACTCAGCCAAAAAGTGCAGCTGGAGGTGTTCAAGTCTGCCACCCAAAACACAGAAGGAGGCGCTTAGCTCACGGTTCATGTTTGACCTTGCTAGCTACAAAAGAGTTGACACGCCTTAAAGGCAATACAACCTTTTTCCATTGCTAGAACCATGTGTGACAGGCAGAAAAGTAGATACAAAGAGCCAATAGTTATTCCAGCACAGGAAAGTAGGAGGGAGCTATGAGATGGCACAACTGAAACAAAAGGGAAGCGCATTTTTATGCAATACTGAAATAAAGGGTAAAACCTGCTGTTAGCAGGAGGTGGGACTACCAAAAGTATCCATGAGTTAAGAAACTAGAGAAAGTCCTGGAAGAATTAACATCGCAAACACAGAGCTTCTCAAAGTCCAGATCTTGGACAAGAGAGGAAACTGAAAGGGTATGTCTTGGAAAAGGTTGTTCTAAGTTTTTTAATTCTTGTAACCTTTTGTTTAGCACCCTCATGGGGCACTACCAGGCCCTGGGTTAATCTCTCTGAATTGTAGATGCCTACCTCTGTTCAGGTGGAGGAAGACAGACGGTGATTCGACACATCTTAGAAGCAGCCCTGCAAGGTTAGTTCTGTTACCTAGTAGTGCTTTTCATCTGTGGGCTCTAGTATCTTGTTATCTCTGTGCTGATGTTACTGAACTCTCTCCTATTGACTTGAGCTGGATCTAGACACAGAACCCGAGTTTCTGAAGCAGTGTGAAGAATCTGGGGAATCAGATACTCATCTGGACGCACCCTTGATTTGAACTGGTATGGTGACTCTTACTTGGAACCTGGCACACAAACAACATACTCTAAATACTGAGGTTACAAGAAGTGTGGCAACAACAGAAAAATCTTTAAAAATTGAAACATACTACACATACTTTGTCCAAAATATATAAATAGACAGGGAGAAAATGCAAAGAACAGAAAAAAATAACCCAGAAAATTATACCAAAGCACATTCCCACCTGCCCCCGCCACGGTTTCTTTCCACATTTCAGGCGGTATCTGTCACTTAGGGTAAATAAAAAGCCTATCCTTTTTCAAATATCCTCATTTTTCTGTAGCTGCCAGGCTGGCTATTTTGTATGCCTTACCCCAACATCAACACAGGAAATTGTTTTTGACAAACTCATGGGATTCAGAAAAACCATATTCCTCCACTGCTAATGCTTGAAAAATTATGCAGCAGCTTCCTGCTTGTCTGTGACAGTCCACAGTCTGAATATCTGCTTCCTAAATCTAACTTGCCTAATTAGAAAAAAAACAAAACACCAACCTTTCAGTTGAAGGGTATTTTCTACAATTTGAAGATACTTCCAGTTACTCTACAAACCTGTTCAGAAAACCAAGCTCCATTTTAATGTATTTTCCTGAGCTGCATTGCCTGCACACGTCTACCATCTCTTGCTCTTAGCTTAACTTAAAGGTGCCCTTTTTGCATTTCTTTACCTCCTTCAAGACACCACAACCATTTAGCAGGGTACCCTCACCAAAACGTTTAAGTTTCTTCACGTGAACAGAAACAAGGACTTCCGACTCTGCACTTGCTGCAGTGGGTGGCATGTGCTGGGATCCCTCAAGGAAGTGAAGTGACAACAGGTCACTCACCAGCGAGTAAAGCGGGACCACAGAGAAGGTGAGGACCTCATGGGGTGACAGCTCATCTCCCTGCTATCAGCACGGGCAGAGCCCAGGGAGATTTTGGATGAGAGGGGCAAGCCTAGGACTCACTGTTTGGACTCTGCTACGCCTCTGTGAAAGCCTCCGGAGCACAGAGAACAAAATAGAAGCAAGCTAATGTTGCATGGGAGGTGCCATGAGGGAAATTCCAGCTTGAGAGAAAGGGCAGAGAGAGATGCCAATTGTCTGAACAGGGTAGACTGAGCCATTAAAGCAACTGGTAAACAGGTAAAAGTGATGGAACTTGTGCTTATTTGCTTCAAAATAGTTAAGGCTTTACTATGTAAAGAAGAATCTCGGCAGCCTTTTCATTAGCTTGCAAACCTCCCTCCCCGTGAAATTGTATCACCTCCTCCCTTTCCCCTCCCAGCTCTTGTTTCTCTCATTTTTTTTCCCCATGTGTTTCTGTGGAAAAAAGCAGAAAAGAAAATGAAAGAATAAAAGAAAAAAAATAGAAATGGGAAAAATGAAATCTGGGAGAACAGTGAGGGGAAAGGGGATTTCTTGTTGCTCATTTACAAATGTTCAGCTGAGCATGGAAAAAAATCTCCACTGAAACACGGGAATATTTCATGTACCAAATTTCAAGTGCTGACAAGCCAGCCCTACACACTTCATTTACACATCAATGAGGAAGAAGTTAAAATGACGAATCAGCTGCAAATACAAAATTGTTCAATGTATTAATTATTAAAAAAAAAGGTGAATAAACCAGGAGATGGTATAAACACATACTGATACTTTCAGAGAAAAGAACAGCATGAGGTTTTCTTTTTACTAGAAATAATATGCATACAAACCCAGCAAATTATCAGTTTCTTGATTTTTATTCAGCTTTTACTCCCTTTATCTCTTTGCTGGCAATGGTAGCAAACAGGGAAGGAGAATTTGATGCAAAGTGAATGACTGACAAAAAGGGCTTTTTCTTCCGCTTGCCCTCTCCTACTTTGTCACGGTGTCTAGACAATCTGAGTATAAAGACTGCTTGATTGTAGCCTCTTGTAAAATGTGACAGAGGGTATTACACGCACGCATCTTTTCAAGCTAAGTCCCTGAAAGTTGTCTGGCTCAAAGAAACCAGCATCACAGGGAGCTGGCTAAATGTGAGAGAATACATGTGTGCATGTACATGCTTAAAGTGATTTCAGCTAACTCAGGGGTTTCATAGACAATAAACATAACCTTCATTCACCATTGGCCTTTGTGTCAATGAATGGATTTCAAAAACTAATCTCTTTCAGTATCACAGAGCTGGCTTTTAATATCCAAAAGTCTCATCTCCCTGCATGTCAGCATTTGGAGCTGTGGAAGGCTGGAATTATTCAGCCAGCACTGAGATCACCAAACAAAATCTGGAGCTGTTTTACACTAAGCTCTCTAGAGAGAAGCACACAATGTTGTTCATCCAACACGCTGCGCAACTTACAGTAAAGGAACGAGATTTTATTAATTTCCCTTAGGAAAGGCAGCATTTCTCAGATGTGTGAGTTACGGGTCATGCAGCATTATCATAATTTGACACTGGTATTGTTAAAATGTATGTAACTACCCTAATTAAAATGAACTTTTCTAACGCAAGCAAGTTGAATTAGTTTATTTTGAAGCTGTGTTTTTATGGGCACTATAAAACATGTGTGTTTGTAAAAACACAAAACATTTGCATGTTTTTTGAGACTTCCTTAGAAACAAATGAAAATAATCACTATGTTATTTGTCTCCTTTCTTGTCCTTGTTGTATTTCTTGGACTCTGACATTTAGAGTGCAAATCCAACATTAGCCTAACCAGAACAGCAGTTTCTTCCCACATAGTGGAAACATTATTTGACAAAGATATAAAATTAATTATATCATTATTAATTATTTATATAGTCATAGCACCTTAATTACTTTCAGTTAGGAAACAGATGAAGGCTAGGGAGATGTTACTAACACTATTATTACTATCGTAAATCACCCTCTTTCAGTTTTTCTGTTGGTTCTCAACACAAAATGGAAGCCAAGACTGAAACACCCGCCAAAGCCAGACATCCACTCCATTAACAGAAACAAAGCAGTCCTCCGTTAGCTAATCAAAGCCTAGGAAAAGTGCAGGAGTACAAGAAAAGTCAATTTTTCATACTTCTATTTTAAAATTCAAAGCTCCAAGCCATAATATTTAAAAAACAAAAAGTATTGGCAAGCCTTTGCTTAGTCTACCTTCTGCAATTGTAAGCCATCAGGAAAAGATGGATGGGAGGAAGAGTCTTTCAGAGCACTGGAAGTTTTTCCATAAGATTTTGCAACTCACAGCTGAAACTCTGAATTACAGTACCTCTTCAGAATCTGATTTTTTTTGAGTATTGTAGGAGAAAGTGGGTCTTCAAAATGTTTGATAGAGGGGTACAGGGAGATGCAGTCTACTCTGCACTATTCTATCCATGCCATGGCCTCTGTCCTCCAATCCTTGTGTAGGAAAATGAGACCACTGTGGGAGAGGGCTCCCACCTGTTGAAGAGATGTGGAGCAGGTTCAGACCCAGCAGGTCACATTCTCCTTTCTCTTGGTTTTCTTGGGAATGAAAATTTGATGGCATCATTTTCAGAGAATTTCTTTCATTGAAAGACATGAAAGGGGAAGGCTGGATGACTGGTTACTGTCAATTGTCGTCTTCTGACCAAATCTAAAAAATGTTTTCTGGAAAGTATCAGCAGGAAAGCTGAGTTAAGAAACAGTTACGCTAAAAGGGAACCAGAAGAACAAAATCCTTGGCTTTTATTAAGTCTCTGTGGTGAACACGCTTGTTATTCAAACCAAGGGTTGCATCCAGCATGGCTGTGAAAAATATATTCTCTTCAGGGATAGATATCTTCTTGGTGTTCTATGTTTTGCTGAAAGCACCACAGAAGTATCAGTCTGTGACATCAAATAAGCCAAATTTCATGAGCTGCAGTAGGACTAAACATTAAAAATGCCACATTCTGAGTTACTGTGAAGAAGCAAGAAGGATAGAAAAGGCTTTCCAGGGATAAGAACTATAACATTTTTCAAAAGACAATTTAGTTTTCTGTGGAATGCTGCCTGCAGGCTGGATAGGGGGAATACTCGACACAGAAATTTACCCTGAAGTTGAAATGTCTTACTTTCCATGGCACTATTAGTAGCTCCCTAGAGAGAAAGTGATGGAGTACATATTACAAATCACAAGCCTGAGGCACACCAAAACACCCAATTTTCATTAAAGTCTTGATCACCCACTTTGACCATTACAAGTTGTGATGAAGGCGTTCCAAGTTGGGCAACAAACGGGCACTTAAAACTAGTCCCATGTAGGTCAGTAATTCTGAGGCTGTCTGCTTGCTGACCTCTCCTTGACTTAACATCTATGCTGATGGGAGCATTTTGGATTTCCAGAATTAATTCTGTGTCAGTTCAAGTCAACTCAAATTAAACAGCTGGAATAAAATAGAAACACTAGCTGCATTATTTCTGGTTTTATCTACTAACTCTGGGACCTTTCATACACGCTGCCTTAATTTCAGCTTGACCAGTGATTCTACAATTTTAGGAATCATAAAGCAGGTCGGAAAGATATAACAAATACTTTAAAATAATTTGAACTCTTGGGTGTTATTCATTATTTGTCAGGCTTGTAGTTTGCAGAGAAGTAGTAGTTTGGAGAAGATGCAGTACTATTACTGGATATCCTGTGACTATTAAAGATGTACAGAAAATCTCGCATACACAATGTGTATCTGGGAACAAAAGGCGAGCAACTCCAGAGCATAACTTCAAGTCAAGTATGTATCAGGATCACGACTGCATTGAAACAGCGTTTTCATCAGGAAAACAGCACTGAAAAATGCCTGGCCTGCATTCCTTCGATTTTTGCAGAGAGTCCTTTAACATTTCACTCCCAGATTCTGTTTTGGTGGGCTGAGCAGAAAAACCTCAGAAGTTTAATGGCTTGTTTGTCTGCAGCAGTCAAAAGTTAGGCCACTGCCCACTGTCAATGGAAATCCAAGGCCAGAGGAGTAGGAAGAGCTCCTGCTGTCGTAGAGCTCTGGCTCAAAGCAAACGCCATTTACAGTGCTGGAGTGCTCTTACTGCTGTTTTATTGTCAGCATAAAGTTGCTTTGGAAGTTTTCTACAATGGCGGCAAAAGGGATTTAGGCAAAGGAGCAACTCCTGCTGCCATGAGAAGGGCAGACCCTATAAGGAGCTTTGAAGTGCCATATTCTGCCCTGCTGCTCCTCCACATTTACTGAGTGACTGGGGACGCGGCCCTGGAAATAACAGCTTCTTGACACTACAATGTCTAACTTGTAACACATGTCTGCAGAGTATAGCACTGTGCTTGCCTTCCTCCTTTGGGACCTGAAGCAAAAGTCAGTTATGAAAGATGAAGATTTGGGCCGCCTTTTTGCCAGTTTGATTTCAGCCAGCCTCAGAGGCCAGAATCAGTGAAGGGAAGGTGCATGTTGAAGGATTTCATTGAACTACAACCAGATCCTTGATTTCAGCTGTCCATGAATGGGTGGGTGGCTACTAAATGCCAGGAAGACAGAGCAATGAATATCTTGACAAGCAGATCCACAGTCCTGCTGGTGTGGCATGGTTCCTCTCCAGCAAGAGATTTACCACAATCTAGATAATCTTTTTATTATCTATCTATACAATCTATCTATCACAAGCCAGAGAGGAAAAAGGAAGTCAGTGTTCCAGCTGGTCAGGAGGGACAAGAATGGCATCCACGTGTCATGCTTGTTTGAGGGACAGTTGTGGTGGTGGGATTGGCTAGTAAGCTGGCTGGTGGGAAGGACACCCGACAAGACCACCAGAAGCTGCATTAGCACAAGCGGCCATATTTAAAAGCTCCCCAATGCAACTGGTGCCAAAAGAGGGGACAAATCCTCCAAGCTGCCCACAAAAGGACATGTCGCCATCCTTTTGGTTTTCTGCAGCTTCTCTGCCAGCTGAGTCTGTGAATGTGATGGCCTCATCTTTTTCAAAAAGCAGTGAATTCTTTTCCACTCCCTGTGATACATCTGTTTCAGTAAAACCAAACCAGAACAAAACATAAGAAGCGATTAAAGCAGAGTCTCACCCTGAGATCTTTTAAAGTAACAATAACTGAGTTACATCTCGTACTTTCTCAGGGCTTTTACTGCTTTAAAAAAAAAATGCCCTAGAAAAATGCAGTAAAGGAAGACCAGTTCTGAGGAGAGGTTCTTCTGGTTTGTTTTTTTTTGTTTTTTTTTTTCCTTTTCCCATCAGCATCCAATTTCACTTGCAATCTAAAAGAAATAAGCTTACATAGAGCTAACTTCAGAAGGAAGGCCAGCAGGTTTTATAATTGAAAAGCAAGTAAGACTCAAAACTGCACTTAAGATTTCTTTCTTTTTTGTGTGTGTGCTTAAAATGAGTTAAAGGAAGCTTTGAAGTTAACAGTTAAAAGCAGCAGCTACACACAGTAAACATACTGCTTACTCTGCAGTTAAACCCTCCAAAGGATGGGTCTATCCTTGGTTCTGAGTAACACATGAGAACACCATGTAAATTCAATAGCGTGATTTCAGACTACATTCCTCCTTCATCAGGCTGCTTGTGGTGGCTCTATTCACATGAAGAGAGAAGTGGGTGGATGGTCTGCATAAGCCTTTTGAGCTAATGCGCCTAAATTTTAAAGTGCCTTTTAAGTATATAAATTAGAAAACGTGTATCAAGAGAACAACTGCTGCAAACGCCAGAACCGTTTTATCTTGGAAATAAAAGAAGTGAAACAGTGTCTCCACTGATTTCCTCTTTCTTTTTCCCCCATTAAGAGAACAGAAAGATGATTGCAGGTTGATTCACACTGTTCTGAATTTTTTTTCTTTCAATTCTTATTTTTAGAATCTACCTAGGATTAATGGGTGTTCATCTGATCCACAGCATGGGAACAGCACGGAGTAGAATGCAAAATGTGAATCAGGATGGGCAGGAAAGGAAGGCAGGGAAAGGGACCAGCACAGAAGTTCTGCCTGTTTAATTCTTTAGAATACATAAGACGCATAGAGAAAGGTTTTATCTCAAAGAAAACTATTGCTGCCTCCCCATTTCACTTTGCCTATGCACAAATGAAACTAACCTCTTCTCCGCCTTGTCTGATTTCTGTTTTGTGACTGTAGAACTCAGAGGATGTGACAGCAAGGAAATGGGAGCAAGCTGAGACTCAAAGTGGGAGATGATTTACTTTCAAGACCATTCCAGACTCAGTTCCCTCCCGAAGGAGCTCTCGTTTCACCTTGGTTGCTACTGCTAATATTTTAGAAGTGTTATTTAAATTTCTTATTTGTTCAGTTACTTTGGGGAAAAAAATACTCTCCTTCCTAAATAGGAGCAAAAATTTGCCTGCGGCCAGCTCACAAAGAAATCCCCAGTCTTCTCAGCAGCACTGCAGCTGGCTTCATTTACAACAGCAAAGATGCTTACAGGCAGAGACCCCACACAAGGTGATAACCACATGGCGACAAAGGCCAGTGAGAAACCCGAGTGCTGAAGGTACCGACTACATCAGTAATGGGAAGACACAAAAAATTCTGCCTACATTCACACACACACAAATGTGCTACTAATGAGACCTGTTTTCTCAAACCCAGCTGTTGCCACTGTGGTTTCGGTGTATGACACCTTGGGTAAGTGCACTGGGTCTGGATGGGGTTAAGTTTCTTCCCAGCAGCCCAAACCGTGCTGTGCTTTAGATCTGTGACCAAAGTAGTGCTGATAACACACCCATGTTTTAGCTGTTGTTGAGCAGCTCTTGCATAGCATCAAGATGTTCTTTGTTTCTCACTCTGCCCCCGCAGTGAGCAGGCTGGGGGTGGGCAAGAGGTTGAGAGGGGACACAGTTGGGGCAGCTGACTCTAGCTGACATAAGATCTTGTGCTTAGCAATAAAAGCTGAGTTTTTTGAAAGTAGCCGTTGCTCAGAGACTGGCTACATTGGTCTGCTGGTGGGAGATGGTGAGTGAGTGTCTTTGCATCACTTGTTTTCTTTTTATTTCCTTCACTTATTGAACTGATCTTATTTCAATCCATGAGTTTTCTTGCTTTTGCCCTTCAGATTCTCTCCCCTATCTTGCTAGGGTACAGTGAGGAAGCGACTGGGTGGGGGTTTAGCTGCTGGCTGGGGTCAACCCACCACAGCAAGTAATAAAAGTGATGTTCTTGGTCCAGAAAATAACTTGAGAGGCACACAGGTTAAGCCATGTTAATTGGACAGGCAAGAATTGAGATACTGCCTGGAGATTAATTTGTCAGGATTACAAAGAAGGCACATTACCCTCTAGTCCATTTTTAGCAGAGATTTTGAAATCTGGAAAACAAGAGAGTGGGAGGCTGATATGGTAGTGGAAAACACCCTGGACAATGGAATGTGGAAGGAGACAGGTCCTAACTTGCATTCCCTCTTACAGAAGAGTGACAGCGCTGATGCATACAGTCTAACCACAAGGCCACTAAGACCAGTGATTCTCAACTCTGTTTTGCCAACTGCTCTACAAGCTGCAGTTCTCCATATTCCACAGTTCTGTGCTGCCGCAGGGTGCATCTGTGCCACTGGGGATGTCTTCTAGGAAGTCTATGATAAGTCCTTCCTTCCTTTTAACCACACACAGTCCCTAGTGTCAAAAACCTGGGAAAAGCCCCTAGAAATAAAGTGAAACTACAAAAACCTAGATAGGGCAATTGGCAGAGCAGCAGATGCATAACAGAAGGGGAACTGAGGCAGAATCCACAGGAATTGGAGGAAAAAGAGGTGCTACTGTGTCCTTCACCGGCTTCTGCTGAAGACCAGTCACTCACAGCAAAGTTCTTCTGCCTCCAAAGGTGGATCAATACTGCTTAATTCAGAATGGACCCTACAGAGCCCACGGAGGTTGCCTACAACTCACTGCTACCTCAGGGAACTCTAGGAGGTAGTACCAAAACTGATACACATCGATCTATGCCCTCAAAAGCCTGTTCCTCTCTGTCTCTCTGTGTCTTTCTTTCTGTCTCCCTCTTCCTCTGTCTCCTGAAAAGATACCAGCATTCAAGGTATCATCATCGGCAACAGAGGAACACAAAACAACAGTGCTAGACAGATGCCTTCTCTCCTCAATGTATTATCTTCAAACTTTGTCTTTGCATCGGTGTATATGTTTCTAGGACTGATGAGTCTTCATTTTTGGTGATTAATTCCACAGCCTTCTCTGACTCTTAGGAGGCTGCACAGCTTCAATTGGAATGTCACAGTCTGGAGGACAATAAGCCAACAATAAACATGGGAGAGTATCACAGGTACTTCAAGAGTTGAGAAACAGTTCAAAAAAGTGGGTGATGGTGGGGAAAATCATGAGGGAAGGTTCCTTCTGTTACCCAGAGAAGATGGGGCTTAAAAGGCATCAGATGCCAGCTAAAGGCCGTGAAAAAAAGATTCTGCTGGGTTAGTGAGCATTTTCCGAAAGAAGCCACCAAATAGCTAGACTGTCCTTAAAAACTGATCAAAATATCTAAGTATCCCTAAGCATATGGTAGATCTATTTTTAAGATTTATGTCCATGTCTGAGGGTAAGTAAAAGAGAGAATTTGATTAGAGGTGCAGTTCACAGCACAACAGCCACAACGTGAAGAGCTTGTGGCACATAGCTAAACTCCACTGCACACAGCTAAACCCCACAGTGGTCACCTTAGCACACCACGTGCAGCAGGGCGTATTGACTCACTCCCTGTCCCAGCCAGGGACAGCACCAGGCAGGAGTCGCAGTGCCGGCACAAGGACATCTTACTGCCGGTCGTATGATGTAGCTACACCTGAACTACCTGTGAGTCATGGATTGTTTAGCAGTGGAGCCAGACGATCCCTGCTCTAGACTTTGTCTCGCTAGGGAGGAAATGATCACAAACCAGAATGTTACTGGTTGTTTAGACTGAAAGGGACCGACACTTTCTGTGCAAATAGCTATCGTTGCTTGTGATTAAATCCAGACTAATAAAATCGTGTACACATCAATTAAAATCACAGTGTATGCTTTCTGAGATGCGATTTCACAAATCTGTAGCAAATGGGAGTCAAATCAGGCTGAAGACAGAACGTACAGCAAATTGCTGACATCTGCAAACAGTTTAAGACATTTCCTAAATGCCTACAACATTATAACCATGAAAAGAAGACTGGGCTAGACAAAAATAACACACTGCAAAAAAACCCAACAGCTGGGTTTACCAGGGAAGTGAAAATACATGTAAGATGTTATATACAAAACCAACACATCAAGATGAAAAGGGAAAAAGATAATGATGAGTAAAAAAGCTAAAATAAAGGTTATATAGGAAGCAAGATGATACTAGGAAAAATTAAGGCAAATAGAATCAGATAATACGATTTTTAATTTTTCTATGCAGATTATGAAAGAAGAACCCTGAACAATAAAAGTAATAAAATCATTCACAATAATATGACAGCGGCAGAAGTTATTCAATAAATATCAGCACACAGGTAAAAGGCTGGACAATCTGTTTGTAATGATGATGAAATAACTTCCCACCACAGCAGCCCTCGGAGAGGGAACATAAAGCAGCAGACAGATGATTCCGAGTGTTTTGTATTTCAGTTGCTAGAAATAAACTCGTCTCAGAAGGTTTTAGAGAACTAGCCTTGGGGCTGCTACTGCTGCATCTAAAACGGTTGTGGCTCATGTTAGGTCACTGTTGAAGAAGGGTAAAAAGTAATTATAGGGCAGCTGGCTGAGTTTCGAGTATTTTGCATAGAATAAAACAACCAATATAGGACTTGATTAATAAAATCTAAAAAACCCCCACGAGGCTCTGTAATTAAAGTCAGTCAACTTGGCTTTAAGGAAAACAGATCCTGTCAAACTAATTTGATGTCATTCCTGTAAAAATTATAGGTTCACTTGACGAAGGAAGCGTTGTTGACAGTATTACAAGTCTAAGTCATTTGACTTGTTTTGTGGAACATCTTTATGAAGAAACTGAGTGGTTTGAAGCTTGTATGGAGTGTCTCCGCCTATACACGGAGAGCAGGACTGCATAGGTGGAGAGCACTGTATGAGGGCAGGCAAAAATCTCAAACGTGCTTTATAATGAAGTCACATCTGAGTCCACAATCATACTAAATGTATTAAAAAGTTGATAAATGAAGGAAGCCAAAGCGTAACTATAAATGGGAAACTATTTATTAGCAAACAGATGGTTTCCTGTTGGGTTCCCCCAGGTGCTGGTGATCATTCCTTTACTATTTAATAGCAAATCACTTAATAGTCATCTGGATTAAAGTTAAGTCACCATGGTTAGATATGAGACTGATGTCAGCAAAAACCAAACAATTAGAGGACAAGCCTGACACAGAGCAACTGCGGTCTGCAGAAAGATGAGAAAAACCATTCAGGTGTTAATATGGCCAAGTGCAGAGTCACCTTATTAGAATAAAGAATACAGGCTGTACTTACAGGATGAGAGGGAGAGAGAGGACTCTATCCTCCGAAGCAGACACTGAATATGAGACCGGGGGTCCTGGGACGCAATCAGCTCGACATGAATTCCCCACACAAGGCTGTGGCCAAAAGGGCTAATGTGAGCCTCAGCTGTACAAACAAATGAAAATCAAAATATAAGTAGGTAGGTTTCAGTGATGCTGCATTTGGCTCTCATTGCTCTGCTCTGTGAATAATGTATCCGGTTCTGCTGCTCCATTTTTCAAATAAAGTGTTGGAAAAATTGGAAGAATGTTCAGGAGAGAGAGATTAAAGAATTGAAAATACTGGTTAGCAGAAAGCTTTGTTAGAAACAAAAACCTTAAAGGGACTTTTGTTATTTTGCTCACCGTATAGAAGTGGTCCATATGAGGAATAAATTTGGTAACAGCAGGCTCTAATCTAGCAAAGGTGGAAAAAGCTTTGGAATTGGAAACTAATCCAATCCAGACTGTGAATGGGCAATCTTGTTTTGCTTTTTTAGCAATGACCTGTTATGGCTAATTAACCAGTAATTAACCCTTTACACCACAGGCTGTGATGTACTGTCCATCTCTGCAAAGTCATGAAAATAAATAGCCATGCTTGATTTAAAAGGAACGCACACCTATGCATCTTGGGTTATTAGGCATGAAGCAGGAGCTCCTGCAGGTGAGATCTACTGCCTGCAGAAAGCTGGAGGTCAGGTGTGTGGCCATGGTATCACCCAGTGCTTTGTGTTTCCATTAAGAAACAGTCCCTCCCCTCTCAGGGTAGTAATTCTGGCAGCCCTCCTGCTCATGGGCTATGAAATATCCCCAAGGGAAACCCCAACCTTTTGGGGCTGAGGTGCCATCTAAGTACAGATGACACCTAACTGTCTGTCTTCTGCAGGATTTGCAGGCAACTGTCTCTGAATTCTCAGCATCCAGCTCTACACAAAAGCTCAGTCTGCAAGTTCCTCACATTGAGATGCCAAGGAAACAACTTTTAGGAAACCAATGGGGGTTATGACAGCTCTGCCACTGAGAGGGTACCTGCAACTCTTTGCTTCTGCAGTTCACTTCATTTGCTGCCTGCTGCTGAGATCCTCTCCCAGGGATCTGTCTGGGGTCCCATCCCAGGATCCTGCAGCCACAGAATGTGACCTCTGAGAAGCAGGCTGAGGGAAGGAGTCCTCCATACCTCACAGATATTTTCTTTCCCAACTTCACCCTTTTGAGATGAACTGATGGACTAGTTACCTTCTTCAGGAAAACAAGTCAGTGCCTTTAAGAGGGGTGAGTAGACATGAGGACCGCTCCCACAGACACCTCCCAGCTCACTCAGGATATCCACATCTTCTCTTTCCCCTTCACCCTGTGAGAGAACTGGGTGCTGCCAAGAAAGCTTTTGTCTCTGTGTCCCAAGATGGGGTCTTGCAGGTGGGCTCCTGAGGACCACGTGCTCAGCAGGGGGCCCTGGCTACTGAGGTTTGCTTCATCCTACAGCCTGCCAATATTTGAGTTGGGTGGTTTTTAAGGATGCAGTGCAAGCTTTTGTCCATGTTGTCTGTCTTAACCTGGGCCTTTGCCAGAAACTATTATTCCTGTCAATGCGCAGAAGTGGGGAAGGCTGGGGAATGTTTGATTTTTGCCAGTTGCTGGCATCAGCTCATTTTAAGCTTCTGGAATGAACCCACTTATAGCTGAATGCTGCAGTGAATATTCTGCAAATAAACCAGATAAAATAATCTCAATTACTTGAGCTCAGCATTGGTTCACATATGCCACTCCAGAGACTCAGAAGGCATTATTTCGTACAAACATTTAATTATGATTCTACAGAAATTTTTCTGTTCAACAGGTAGGAAAAAACTCCACATTTTTTCAAACTTTCAGTCCCTTTCAGTAAATGATGCCTGCTAAAACACAGCGTACGTAGCAGAGTAAAACCTCACTGCTATGCTACAAACATAAAAGAGACATCCCATCTTAAGTGAACTATTGTTGTATAAAACTTCTGCAGAGCGAACTAAAGCAAAAAAGCTTGTGAAAAATTTAGGGAGGAAAAAGACTTGTCCAAATGTGGTATATATATTTATATATATGTGCACATGCATTCACACACACATCCCACCACCAGGTCTCTGCTATACCTGGTATTCCTATCAACAGATCTCAAGACTCAAAATTGTGATTGACAACTCTTTAGTCACTAAAAGAGCAGAAGTTTTGGGAAAGCTCATCAAGAGCGAGGTTTCAGAGCTACTAATAAAAGATGATTCAATCTGCTAAAGTACAGTCTGAATTGTGCATTTTTGCATCTTAATACTTTCTGTCCTCCTGGATGCATTTTTCTCCCTCTTCCTCTGGCACAATTTCAGCTACATTCTATAGCATTAGGATGTTCTGTGTTCACATGTGCAAATGTGTTTTAAGCCTTCTAAAGGCTTGCTTATGTCAAAAGATTTACCATTACAAAGCTAACATAGACTAGACTCCAGAAATTTATTTTTACAGATGAAGCAACCACGGTAATCTTCTTAAACGCAAATTATAGAAACTACATAGATGCAAACAGTTTTAATACATGAATTAAAAAAAATCTTTTTGAAATATTAAGAAATAAATCAGATGCAAGGCTTCTCTTTTAACTCCAGACGCATACAGAAAAAATTAAATGTGAGAAATCATCCCATCTGGGTCTGTAAGCCACCCAGACTAGGCACAGAAATGGTATGGAAGTTAATGCAATGAACCCCAGAAGTGTCACTTTCATAAATCTCAAGAGGCATCATTGACCTGAGGCTGGCTGCAGTTTCTGCCCCAATTCCACTTTAATGTATTCCTGTTTGACCCTCAAGCGACAGTGCTGCTGGAGAACATGCTAAGAAACAAATGCAGGCAATTGCTTTGACATAATTCTTTTGGACGCAGGCAGATCGAATGTGCTGATGTCAACAAAGACCAGAAAGGAGTTTTACCCAATCTTCTTTCCTCACTGAAGAAAACAATAAGAGAAAGCAAAGCACAACCCAAAACCTAGCCAAACACATGCCCACCTCTCAGCAGCTAAATTAATACATGCTCTCTAAGAAAGGGAGAACCAAGACAAATGCTTCTAAATTATCGTTTGGATGTATACACAGCATTTCATTGATAGCTTAAATTTACATGACTTGTATATATAATTGGCTCTTTGCAAGTAACTCGCATGCAACATCTGTTCTATAGAGGATATTGATCTAAAACCCTCCAAACAACATAATTCAGTCGTTTATGCTCATAGTACACTCAAAAGAGTTCCTAAACCAGTTCCCTCACCTTCAAGCAAACTGCTCTTCTTCCCTTTCTGACGTTCTTCTAAAATTTAAGAGACTACACATACCTGCTTTCAATATGATTGACAGGACAAAACCTTTCTGCCTTGTCAATCACTTAAGTGCCCAAACTTGAGCAACTTTGAGTCTGCATAGTTTAATGTCAGAAAACATTGAGGCAACACTGATTTTTCTGCAAAGGGACAGCAGGAATAGAAGCTGGGGATATTTTTTTCCATGGGAAAATTGAATTATGGTAGGAATCCAGATCAAGGAAGCCACGATGAGTATCTTGAGAACAAAATACTAAGCTAGATTTTTTTCTCTACCTGGTTGCTCTTGCTACTGAAATAACTTCCGTATAAAAGGAAAAGAGAAAAAAACCACACATCAATGGTACAGTTTTTCATAACTCACAAGGGAAAATATCAGGGTTGAACGTGGCTTGTCCCTCAACTTTATACAATGAAAACAGAACAAAGAAACAGATTTCAAGTTCATTCCCTCCTCCTGCTTTTACTACTTCTCATAAGAAAGACTTCTACCTCTGCTACTCACAATTTCCCTTTTTTTCCCATCCCTCCAGGTGCCCCAGCAATCCATGCAAACAGATTGTCTGGAATAGTATCATACAAAACCCAGATGAGATCCTTAAGGCTTCCCCTTTCTGCACACCTAGAGTGCTTCCACAAAGAGAAAGTCTTATGAAAAAGACGGATTCTTACTTCTCTTTCCTGCAGCTACTTGTGTGGGTCACTCTACCACAAGACTGTCTACATCTGCTACATGACCACAACGGAGAGACAGATAAAACACACCATTTTGAACATCCACAAGGAGCACTGTCTCTGAGAGAAGAATGATCATGTGTTACAGCTACTGAAACTACTTGATCTAGAACATCAAACCACCCCTACACAAATTGAAAACTTTTGTCCTTCTTCATCTGCCACTCTTTATGTGATCTGCTCTCAAAATGTGTTCACATAATGTGGTCAACAGTTTGACTGATCATCAGAGCCTGCAGAACCTTTTCCGCTATGTTTGGACCTGTGTAAATGTTGTAGTGTTCAGGAAATATGGGTTTTAAGACCACCAATCATCAGGTATTATGAAACTCTTCAGTCCCTGGAGTGTGTGGTGTCCTGCTCCTTCCATAACCATCCTAAAAGAAAACTTAGGAATCACTGCTCTAGAGAGTCAGAGGACAAAGTCTGATCAAAAATATGACTGAATGTCCCAAGGAATTCCTTGAATGCTGTCACGTTTTGAGATGGTGCGGCTAGCACAGCTGGACCTCACTGGTGCTATAAGACAACTTGTGGAATAGGGCTACAAACCGGTGTTATTGCAGATAGAAATAAATACAGCACTTGCACTCTAGGATTAAAGCACATGAAAAAGAAAGGGTAAGTCACCCACATGATTCTGTCTCAATGCATAGATGATAGAAAACAAAAAGCAAGAACCAAACGCACCCATAGCTTTACACTGCCATTTGTGTGAAGAGTCAAAGTTCATTATTTCCTCCACATTGCAAAGCTACGGTTGTTATGACAATCACAGCAGTTATTATGTACTGCACGCTCACTATCTTTTCAGAGCATGAAAGATCCAATCATCTGCAGGCTTTGAACACTTCCTTCCAAACGTGCTCATCTAATGTGACTCCGGTTTTCAGAGACAGTAGGTTATCAGTTGTTTGGCTGCTGCCGGCTGTTACCATATTTTTACAACAGGAAATGTGCATTCCATACGTAAGAGAACTACACTCAGAAGAAGTAACGCAGGAAAGTGATCTAATTTCTATTCCGCTTCCTTCCTTCTGCAATGTGGTGCATTAAGATGTTTGTTCCAATACAGAGATATTAGTTCAAGGCCAAAATTTTATTTAGCCTCATCTATGATCCTACAAAACAAGTCTGTAACTAGACTGTAATTCAAACACCTCACGCTGTTGTACTGCATTCACATTCATGTAAGTGATTTAGGTTAGCGGGCTTAAAATCTCTCTTTTCAAGGTTACTGATCCTGTTTTAACTGGATATTTGCACCAGTTTTGAAACTCCTGGGAATTAAGAACACTTCCTGAAGATGTGAACAGTACATCAAACAGGAAGCATCAGTTGCGAAGCGTCTTTGTTGCAGTCCTGAACCTCAGTATTGCAAGACTGTTAAGAAAATGGTCATTGTGCTGCATTTAGGGAGACAGCACAATACCTTCGCAAAGCGCTGCACCCATCCATGGATGTTACCCAGAGACCACTGCTGAATAGAGAAACCTGACTGACTGCCGTGCTTCATTTCTCGGCCGTTACAAAACCAGGTTTTAATTTAGGAAGTCTGAGGCAGCTTTTTAAGAGGAAAACTTCAAGCATTCTCTTATCTTATTTATTACTGTGACTGACAATACATGTATGAATAAACGGCCACATGCAACTGCTTCCCATCTGGCAAGAGACTCTACACCGCTAACAGGCCAAATCTGCATCAGGCAGGTTGCTGAATTCGGGAAGTTTAGAGCACCAGTGGATTGGCAAGCAGACTAGTCAGTGATGAAGTTCTTGGGAAGGAATAAACAGATGGGTCAGGAAAGGACAGTATTTTGAGCTGGATAGCATAGCTGTAGAAATAATACCCAAGAGTTCCATGCTGTTCTAGCATGGAAGATAGAGAACCATTAAAAAACATCCTACATTTTCGGTAAGATGACAGGACTAACTCTTTCATGTTTATGTGTTAGCAAGGTTGGGAGAGTTAAAAACACAAAGTTATGTTTGTTTTGTTTATGATGTCAGTAGTGTACTCTTGTGGCAAGGCAATACTGACTCTGAAATGCAGATTTCCCTAAGGCTGGGCTGAAGCTTCTGCATTTTCTTTGCATTTGGGCATTTAACCATCTTCAGTGAAGATTTTCTTGAGCACGAAAAATGAGGCTATGTGTTTTCTTTTGCATATACTTTTTTCAGAGCAGTTTTTCAAATGCCAGGAGCATAAATACAAGCAAAAGAAAACCAGTCCCAACTTTGTGAACTTCCCAGCACTACATTTTGTATGCTAGTGCTTTTGTTTTCTTGCAAGTTCAGCATTACTTGAATGGCAATACCCTGGATTCCCCCTGCCCCCAACAAGTGATACATATTAGTACATCTGTTTTCTCTGTAAAGTCTTTCTGCATTCTTTGCGGGGCACAGGAAGGATGTGGGCTCCTTTTCACATTCAAATGAGGCAAATTAGCCCTTGCCTGGTTCCTACAGTATAATGCTTATTTTACATTTAAGCGTGAGAAAAGAGGAGGAAATAAAACCCAACATGTTAGGTGGGTAACATATTTCATTTTGGTACAAGCCCCACTTAGCCTTCTTTTGCAAACCGCTTTCCACAGGACATAATTTCGGGACAGGGTTCAAAGTTTAGTCATGTAAAACAACCGAACAGTTTGCACAACGAAATAGCAGCCACAGATACATTGAACATGAGAAAAGACCGAAAATGCCAACTTAAATCAGCAGGGATCAAGCAACCTAGGAGATCCTGAACTGCATTGATAGTAACTTCCTAACACAGGTGACTGAGCCAACAATGGTAAAGGCTGTGCTGGACCTTCTACTTTCAAACAAGAATCGGGAGATGTGCAGCATGGGCATGCACCGACCTGTTTTTCCAAACAGACAGACTGCAAACCATACAAAGAGCAGACTTTGGACTCTTCAGGGATCTGCCTGGAAGAATCCCTGGAGAAAAAAAGGGTCCAGGAAAGCTGGTTGATTTTCAAGGATCACATTCTGTGAGCTGCAGAATGGTTCATCTCAATACTCACGGAGTCAAGTACAGGCAGCAGGAGGCTCGCATGCATGAACAAGGAGCTCCTGACTAAACTCCAATATGAAATGGAAATGCACAAGAGGTGGAAGCAGTCAGATAGGGTTAGGAAAGCCAAAGTTCCCCTGGAGTTGAATCCAGTGAAGGCTGACAAAAGCAGCAAGAAGGGTTTCCACAGGAATATGAGCAGCAAAAAGGGCCTGCTGCTAAATGAGGCATTAGTGGTGTACCCTAGAAGTTGATACTGGGGCAAATACAGTTTAACCTCTTCATTAGTGATCTGCATGATAGTAAAGGATGCATCCTCAAAATGTTTGGGAAGAGTGGTTGACATCTCAGGTAGTTGTGCTGCCATTCACAGGTACCTTGACAGGCTGTTGAAATGAACCAACGGGAACCTCATGAAGTTCACCAAAGGCAAATGCAAAGTCCTGCACTTGGGTGAGGAATAATCCCATGCTGAGGGCTGACCAGCTAGAAATCAGCTCTGCAGGAGAAAATCTGGGTGTTCCAGTGGACACTAAGTTGAACACGATGCAGCAATGCTCCCTTATGGCAAAGGCAGCCATCAGCATCCTGGTCTGCACCAGGAACAGCACTTCAGCAGGTCGAGGAAGGTGATCCTTCCCCTTCACTCAGCACTGGTAAGACATGGCTAGAGGGCTGGATTCAGTTCGCAGATTCCTGAAATTTGAGGTTCCCCAGCAGAGAAGAGACAGGGACGTATTCAAGTGGATCCAGTGAAGGGCCACAAAGATGATTGAGTGTTGGAGCATGCCTCCTATGAAGAAAGGCTGAGAGAGTGGGGACTCTTCAGACTGGAGAGGAGAAGGCTCAGGAGAATCTTTTTAACGTGCATATATATCTCAAGGGAATTAGCTAAGGAAATGAGGCAAGGTCTCTCAGTAGTGCTCAGTAACAGGCAATAGACACAAATCAAAATACAGGAAATGCTGTTTAAATATAAGAAAAAAACCTTTTTTTTTTACTGTGTGGGTGTTCAACACTGGCACAGGTTGCCCAGAGAGGCTTTAGAGTCTCCATTGTTGGAGATACTCAAACCCCAGCTGGACATGACTCTTGAGACATCAACTTTTAAGTTGACCCTGCTTTGAGCAGAAAGTTGGAGAAGATGATCTCCAGAGGCCTTTTCTAACCCCAGTGTGATTCTGCCAGGTCACATGCAGACCTGCTGCATTTATTAAATCCTCCTCTTGCTCTTTAGAAACTAGAGACAAATGCAACAATTCAGGAAGGTAACAAAGGCACGGTACATATTTTGCAGGGAAACGGCGTGGTGCAAATTCCTACTTTTTTAGAACCTGTGCTCTAATCCAAGCGGTAAAGTTAAAAGACGGGATGCAAGAAAAACTGAAAAATTGCTTGGTAAACTGTGGTCTACCACAGGCATTTAGCACGAGGCAGTAGCAGACACTCTTTACAATTCTTGTACACTTAGTGCACACTATGCATAAAGTAGCATGCTCCATATTCAGGGAACTGTTATGAAGTAGTTGGGTGCTGTAAATTTACACTTGGTTTCACTGGTAGCAATCTCACAGGGCAAACAAGCCCTTATTA
This sequence comes from Baryphthengus martii, assembly GCA_013396935.1. Lineage (NCBI taxonomy): Eukaryota > Metazoa > Chordata > Aves > Coraciiformes > Momotidae > Baryphthengus > Baryphthengus martii. The sequence goes on along the minus strand of VWZK01000716.1, from coordinate 134,399 downwards.
CTGCTGACAGTCATGTGCCAGGTTTGACAGTTTTTACTGAGAGCTGAGTTTTGACACAGCTCCTAACGCATGGAAGTGTTTTATCCAGTTCAGTTGCATCCTCATCCATGGTTCTGGGATGCACCAGTCTTGAATCAACCAATGGGCTGTGTCCTTGTTCTGGGGATCTGCAAGACACATGGCTGAAGTCTCTGCTCTGCTCAAACACTATCCCTTGAAATAAGTGACTTGTTTTTTCTCAGTTTTCCCCATTTTGACCTGAGTCACTGTACAATGACCTCTTTTCTCATCCTGCATGAGCACAGCCCTGCCATGGCCTCCCACTCACCCCTGTGAGAGCCCTGAAGCCTCCTCTGGCTGCAATAGGGAGGCCACTGAGAAGCATCAAGAGTTCTTAATCACTCAGAGTTGACACTGGTTTTCCAGACACTTGGCTGCCCAAAGCACACAAGGGCCTAGGGTTCTCCCTCACCTTTCTCCCCTCTAAGGCATTCAGATTGATTAGTCTTACAACATACAACAGAACGGTGACATTATGTGTTTCGGCCTGAACTCCCCTTCTCCTTCTAGCTCTCTCCCTAAAACAGCAGCACAAAGCTCCAGCTCAGAGTCCTGAAGTAAAGATAATCCAGTCTGGATTTAGATCTAGACTTCTCCCAAAGACTGAGCCTCACTCAGTGCCAGGCTCTGGTTGTCCTCTAGCAGTAGAAGCAATGAGGCTGCTCAATCAGATCCTGATGCCTTTAACACTGGTTTACTTAAAAGTGTTGAGCCAAACGGGTATGTGGAGGGGGCTGAATAATGAAGAAAGTTCTCAAAAGCAATTTGACTGAAAATATATTTTAGGCATCCTGGGAACAGCCAATTTCTCTCTATTGAGGCACTCATAGCACTTTTAATCCATAATTTCCACTGTAGCCTGATAAATAATGAGATTTATTATTCTGATCACATGTCCTTTCTGAAGACACTGGGAAAGTGTAGCAGAGGGAAGAGAGAAAATTAGTTATCAGTCACCACTTGCCAACAGTAGATTAAGCCCTCAAGAGTTATACATTCATGTATAAATGACTCAAGGGAGTTTCATTTACTCCTTTTCTCCTCATTTATACTTTTTTGCTCCTGTCATGCAGCCCTTGCTCCCCTGCTGTTCTTGATCACAATCTGCTTGCAGTGGACAAGCTGGAGAGTGCTAAACAGTTCTGGATTTTTCCTTTTTCATCGTGAGATTTCATTTGTACTCCCTTTCCCAGACCTCAGAGCATGCCTAATTTCTGGGAGTAGAACAGAGAAAAAGAATAGAGTTAATCTTTATGAATGTGATAAAAATCGCTCTCTCACACAGATAACTGGAGAAAGATTTCAAAAGAGCTGTTGTGCCAAGCACCTGATAGCAAAACCCGAAACTGAAGCCAACCCACACCTTCCTGCTCATATTCTCCCCAGCGCTCCTCTCTTCTCTACTAATTCTGCCTGGTACTAAAATGTAAAGTCACCATCGAGCGTACCCTTACCCCAAAACACGCTGTGTTTTCAGAGGCCACTATTTTCCATAACAAAACCACAACCACTGCTGCATTACAGTGGCAGTCACCTCACCTCTCTTTCTTTTTTTTTAACATATTTAGTAAAAACACATTAAGCAATCGGACTGGAGAGAGGGGATAGGAGAACAGGCCATGTGGAGATTCGATGGCTTTGGTGCAACCGAAGGCACCAAAGAGCAGGCAGGTGAGCCGAGCAGCTGGGAAGCGAGGGGAGGAGAGCGCAGCAGGAGATGCAGGAAGGGCCAGCGGCTTGCACTCCCAACGCCAGAGTGCCAGCTGGCAGCTACATGTTGCTGGTTGCGTGTGGGCTGTGAATATAACAGAGGAGATGAGCCTTTAGGGGAGGAGCTGTCTGATAAATCATTAATGAATGAAAATATGAAGTAATCTGTCTGCCTTGGAGGCAGAATAGTCTAATGATGAGGAAGATGGGCTAGGAAGCCGGAAATGAGGAGCCTATCTCACCCACAGGACCACTGGCACACCAGCTCCTTTTGCTGTGTGCAAGAAGAAACACTCACCTCCTTACATTGAAGGGCCGCTTTCTTAAAATCAACATGGAAACCTCCTGATCTAGGTGAAATCATGACAATAAAATTTACAGCACCCTTTGGAAAGCTGCATCCCTGCCTTCCCTCCTTTTTGTGGGCAGCACACAAAGAACGAATATTCCTTCTCAGGGACAGCTTTCAGTAAAACAGATTTTTTTTTTCAAAGCCATAACAAACCCCAGTACAACCTTTCACCAGCACCAGTGGCATTTAATTTTAAACTGATTATCTACATAACACAATACTAATTACCCATGGGTATTTCTTTATCAATTAGACTATTGGTTGGAAATGTAAGGGTATGTCTGTGTGTGGACAAAGGCACTCTGCTTTCTCTGTGCTCTCCAAAATGAAGAGGAGAAAGCTCCAGAAACGATGTTGAAAGGCGCATTTGTGTTTATGGGGATAGCTGCAGGGGCACCAGACACAGGCGGTCAGAAAGCGATGAGGTTGTCAGTGGAAGGGGCAGGAGGTTAGTGCGGTTTCTTTTGCACAAAGACCTAGCAGGATGTATCATGCAGCACAAAATCAATATGAACCCAGCATGAAAAAGTAACCATTGGCTTTGTACAGTTCTCAAGCTTATTTTGGAAAGATCCTCACAAAATGGATTCCCAATTTGTGTGAAATCTTTAAGTTTCCTCTCTTTCCTCTGTCTTAAATCCCCTGAAAATTCAGGGATTAAAATATTTTGAAATACTGAAGAAAGACATGGTACAAATCAATGTGAATCCATCTAATGTAACTCCTATCCCACAAATACACCAACAAGTGCTTTATCAATCAGTGTACTTAAAATCATGATTTTCCAGAGTGAACGATGCGTAGATTGCAGAAACCATAAATAGAAGATGCATATGGCCATGGCAGAGCCTATGTATCTGGAAACTTAACCAAACACCTGAGCAGATCTGTGGAGTTTAACTGCATACCTATTTGCAGCTCTGAAGTCCATTTTAATTATCTTGCCAAACGCCCCTGAGCCACCACACGTTATTACCGTTTACCAAAGGACCTGCTCAGTCAATTTTACAAGGCAATTGCCTGTGCATAATGTAATTGCTAAAAAGTAGTTGAAACTACCTTAGACCTAGAAAGACCAACAAAGAAGCAGGAACCTCAAAAAGGTTCAAGAAGGTTTGTCAGGCTGTTCATGATGTAAATAACAGCCGTGGCGATTTAAGGATGAGCTCCCTGGAGAGGCTCTCCGTCACAGTCAAACACTGTTTACCACCCAGAACTAACATAATGCAGGTGAGACGACTTAACAGCGCACAAAAGTATGATTTCTCACATACATAAGCCTTTTACTGGTTATTGAAAAAATTTACATAATAAGTAGGCTTTGTAAATTATCCACTGATGATGTCATACAGATTTAAATAATCTGCAGCGTCAGCCTCTGTTATTTGCAAGCCATATCTGACACTTAAAGAGTCTTTGCAAAAGGTTTAACTGGGCTCCATTGAAGAATCCTGTTTTTCAAGCTTTTGTTTAATCATAAGATGAGCAACATCTATAAAATTTAATGAATGGATTGGGATGGCTTAAATGTCTCCAAAGCCCTGCAGGAAAACAGTACACAGCATCAGAAGGAATTACTTTTGTAAACTACAGAAAGTTTAACTGGAGACTGCTGGACACATTAAGCTACAGTTGAGCTTGGTAATGCAGTAAATGTCCAGCATTACCTATCAAATAACCAGATGAGTACCCTTGGTGAGTCACTTACTAGCTTATGTCCTGCCAAACTAACCAAAAACAGATTTCTGCCAGAACTGTTACCGACCGCTACTTTGACACGTTGTGTGAACTGCGATGATTTCAGCGTGCGTACCGCCTGCTATTTTGCTCATGTATTCTGGGTTTAAAAAACCAGAAGGGAAAAAAATAAAAGCTCCCTTCACACTCCCCCGCTCCACTGACACAGATGAGCCTAGGACAGATGACCTGGATTCAAACTGGTTCAATAGAAGCAGCAAGTCGTGAGCAGACAGAGCAACCTCCAAGGGGATTTCTCTCAGACTTTCACAGTTTTCTGGTGCTTTAACCAATCCTGACTTGCAGAGCATATTAAATTTGCTGTTCTCCCTGTCTAATATCATTACAGAACTGTCTGTCAAAGAACAAATTTCTACCAGAGCTGGTTAAGAACCTGAAGAAGCCATACAACTAATTACCAGCTGTGCCTAGGGTATCTTAATCCTCCACTATGGATCTGAAAAGTTTTTTTCACATTTATATATAATCATATGCCCACCCACCCCCATTTTCTTGTTTTAAATAAGGGAAGTTCTTGTCTGGGTGACAAGTAGAAGCATCTCCAACCCAGAAGAGCCTAGAGCTACATCTTAAAGCTCCTGAAACTTATCCCAGATGTGAGAGATTCAAAAGAAAAAGAAGATAGCAAGACATTCGTAGGTAGCTTCAAAAAGAGGAAAAATATTCTGGGAAAAAATACCATGAGAATTGCTGGTTTCAGTGGAAGCAAAGCAGCAGGAATAATTTGGCACAAAAATTCTCTACACAGCAGCACTCTTACAGCTGCTGCTGAAGCAGTATGGTGGCCTGGAATAGTACTGGTCTCATAGTATTGAGGAAGTTTTCTTAGAGAAAAAGAGGTGGTTAAAAGTCACAGCTTAGGGATTTTTTTATTCCTTCAATCAGAAGTACAACCAGGAAGATATTTAATACAGCAACAGAAACTTTAGATGTTAAAAACCAGAAATATTTAATACAGTAATAACAAGCCCCCTAGAATACATGTGGCTTTTGATGGTGTCTCAAATATAGGCCTCAAAGGAAAAACATAATTTAGCTTTTGTTTCTGGAAACTTCAAGGTGCTGCAAAAGGTGTTTTGCAACACCAGAGAAACAGGTCAACGTTTCTGACAAAATTCAAAGCTCAAGTCTCACATCCAAATCACACATGTACGAAAATACGGGTAAAAGCAGGTGCAAGTTTTGGGACCTAACCTGGACGGTGAAAGCAAAGCAACAAAAACCGATTTGAATGTGATCTCCTTCCCCAAACCCCTGGCTGCGCACAGCCGGCTGTTTGAGCTGCAAGATGCAAGACAAAGGGTGCTACATCTTTTAGTGAGCATAAGCCACGTGAAAATGCTCAGAGCAGGACAAGAGCTACAGTTGCGTGCAAGATGCACTGGCCTTAATAACAGTCAATGGCATATTCCACATGCATGACGAGACAAGCTTCTGCAAATAACTGTTTCTGGATAATATCTACAGCACATGCAGAGGATGACACACACGTGGAAGGCACATGCCACACTAACACGGAAATGATGAATACTTTAGTATCAACACGCAAGAATTCTGTTTCACGCTAGCAATGCAGCTTGCGTCTTCACCACGCACTTAGGTCCTCAGGGTGAGTGAACGGCTGCTGCAAGCAGGTGCTTAATTTAACACAAGCTTTCCTTCTGCTTTGTCAGCTTTGAATAGTTCTCTCTCTCTCTCATCTCAAACACTTGGTTTATAAACAGTCCAATCCAAAAAAAAAGGAAACAAAGATACATGCTGTCATTTACAACTGTGCAGGCTAATCCCCCAACAACATCTAATGACATACAGAAAAGCTGGTGGTAAGACTCAAACTAAGCCTCCCTGTGTAATTACAGTCATTTAGAGAGCAAAACTCAAGAGCAAAAAATTAAAAAAACCACAAATAGAATGATATCAGCTTCCTGCAAAGGCATTTAATAGATACCAAAATGTCATAAAGGATATCTTACAAATACAACTGTGAATGTTGCAATCTTCCCAGGGAAAAACATACGCCACTTCACTCATATACTAGTTTGTTTCTCTGTGTTTTGACACACTTGGCAAAATCACCACGGTAGAAAACAATGAGAAGTCTACAGCATCTATCAACTGTCACTCTCTATGTTTCTGTATGTCTACAGATGTATTTGGAGGTATCCCGCTCTATAGATAGAGCAGAATTTCATGTAATGGATCTTCCATCAGCCTCTGTCTTACAATCAAGATATGTAGTGGCCTAAATATTTCTCATCAAAGGATGTAAATAGAAAGAAATGGGGGGAAGAATGGATTAATATTTTTTAGAAAATGGAATGCAAAGAGACGCTAATGCCCTAATATTGCAGAATTAGGAGAGGGACAAAACCTCCTAATCATGCACAACCAACAAATACCATAGCAAAATGAGGTCTTTCCTAAACTGATGGTTCAGTCCAATTGAAGCTAACCAGACTTAGAACCCACCACAGTGATGAGTGCTGGTGCACCAATGCAACCACTTTAAGGTGACTGAATTTGGTGTAAGTTCCCACTGACAAAAAAGACAAACTTTAAAACTTTTGATAAGCAGCAAAAGAGGACAAGAAATGACCTGAAATCCTGTTTCTTCAGTGTGTAGTTGAAGTTCCCTTCCACAGAGTCTTCTTTCTAACTAGCATCTTAACTGCATGAACAAGAAGGTTTTTTAACCAGGAACCAAAGTAGTTAACATTTCAGATTACAACTGAGATGCACCCATATTTCTAATTAATAATTTTACAAAGAATCTAAAAAGTCTCATGCTATTTCTACTTTTATCTTTCTGCCTGGAAAGCCACTCGCTTCTGTTATGATTTTTGCACAATATAAAATACAAGGTGAGAAATGCAGTTTGATTTAAATAAAAGCAAAATTTACATCAGTAAATCAATACGGTCTGAAAGGTTGTTACAGGATTAGATATCACCTCGTAAGACTAGAAAGGCAGGATTCTCAGCACTCAGCACAATATTCAAAACCCTAGCAGTCTGAGCTGGTAGATTTTATATTTCTCACTGTTCCATGACACATTCAAGGATGCACAGGAGTTTCAAGGTTTTTCAAGCTTTTGCCAGAGGGAAAATTTGAAAGCAGACTTCTCTCGGTCTCATAACACTAAACGGGCTGGGCAGGAATGACATTTACACACTAGAAGCTTTTCTATTTTCTGTTCTCTAAAAACAATAGGAGCAATATGACTTGCTATATTAGATACACTCCTATAGGTGGGCAGAGAACACATATAACGGTCACAAGGATGAAACAATGTTTATCAGAAGGCTGTATAAAACTGTTACGTCTGAGCTTTTCAGGGTGAGATCTTCAACATGAACACAAATTTCTCATGAATTTAAGATCTCTGGTTATTTTCTAAAAACCACCGTCAGTGATTTCCCTGATAACGTGTTTTGGGAAGAGCTGACTCTCCCAGACCAGTGGAGGCTGTGTGGAACTCCTAGGAGCCCATAAATGCTGTTCACCCTTTCTAGCAGGGCTGCTGCAGGACAATGCAAAGCTCTCCCTGACAGAGCTTTCCACCTCAGCTGATGGAGAGCGAAAGATAAGCAGGAATCTCTCTCATCACTGAACACTGGCCTTCAAGATCCACTCATCTTCATTTTTATTTTGAAATGGGTATTATGAGACAGCACTGCAGGCATTATCAAAATACACACTAACACATGATCTTCACACTAGTTTCTGTTCTCAGTTTTTCTAGATTGCATCCCAGGCTTTCTTTTATCTTTAGACTTAGCAAACTAATTAATATAAATGTCCAAAATATTCAGCTTTGGTAATCTGCACTGAGATCTCTCCTTTTCTTCTGTGCTCCTTTAGATGCATTATGTTCGTGCCAGATGAGCATTTAAGTGAAAGGGAGACGTAACGAGAGGTGCAGAACTAAAGCAGTGTGCTTATGCTATGAGGTAGAAACACACACTTGTGCCTAGAGATCTATACCAAACCCTTATTGAAGAGATAACTTGCCCACATGCAAAGTATTTAGTGCCCAACCTAAAGTTTCACAAAAGGCACAGACAAATCTCCTGTACAAATCCTGTAATAATTAAACCATCTGAGTACTGCAGCATCCTACATCGCACGCACACGCGTTCCATCCTCCATTTAGTTTCAGCAACCTTTGCTGTGCTCGGCTGGTAAAATAATCTCCCAAATGAGTGTAGCTCTAAAAATCTATTAAATCCATGAAGTATTGATGAGGCAGAATAAATGTCAAGTGAATTACTTTAACTGCCTCCCTCTCCCTGTATTTCATGAAACAAACTCCAGAAGTAAAGCAAGACGGTGGTTGTACTACAAAATACAGCGTGCTCTGGTCAAGAAGGTCTACATCTGTCCACACACCTTCAACTCCACCTATAAATGTGTTTATCACTACAACACGTGTTCATTCAGTGTCTTATCCACAGAAGTGGACTTATCTGATCCTCAGAAATCATGCTTACTCTTCTTTTTAATCTCATATGATTAAACAGGCACTGGGTACGAGCTCTGACCCTCTGTGTGCTGTTCCTCACACCCTGCACTCCAGGGCTCATTAGCTGTGGGTTGAGAGTGTTACCTAAGATCCTGTTGCTGCCTGATTATAAACTTGGCATAAACAATCCTAAGTTTGGCAATGTTATCCATGCTGGATGTTTGCTGGGAGGACTTTTTTTTTTTTTTTTTCCTCCTTGCTTTGTTTCTGTTTTGGATTTTTGGCATCACTTCAGCCAAATTTTTTCAAGCTAATTCTGAAACAAGGCATGGGAACCTGGAGTGATTTGTTCATGTTAAAAGCTTCTGGTCAGCCCTTGAGAGGTTTTGTGATTTGGACCATAAACTTGCAAGGTGTTGAGGCAAAATCTTTGTATTTTGATCTCTGCAGAAAACTCCCAAACATGACTAAATTACTAACCTCTGAAAAAAAAATCAAAAAAAAAAATCTCCATTTGCATGAGCTCACTAAGGAGGTGATGCTTCCTAGCAACTAAATTCCCTAGAGATCCCACCTACAATGCTCCAGGGTCCTGCTACCACTTGAGTGGGACCTGCCTGTGCCAAGCTGCACTTAACACTTCAGTATTAAATGATCAGAGCTAGATGAAACTAGATGCAAAGCTGTTCCGTATCTAAATCTGAACTCCTAGCAGGCTGGATGGTAGTGGCCCCTGCAGTATATCACATACATGTATTTATTCAGTTCTCTAGAGGGGAGGAAGTGGAACAGAAGGTGTGAGAACATGCCAGTGTGATGGAACAGGAGTTTTTATATCAACTGCACTGACAAAAATCATACAATTATATATTCCCAGGATACCTGCCCCTGCTTCCACTGTCTGTGCAGTTCCTTGCTGTCCTTTAGTTTGACCAGCAGGTCTTGACTCGGCCATGCCGATCTCTTCCTTTCCTTGCTTGATGTCTTGCACCTGGGGATGGAGAGCTGTTCTGCTCTATGGAAAGCACCCTTAAAGATCTGCCAGCTCTGCTCAGCTCCCTTGTCCCTGAAGGCTGTCTCCCAAGGGGTCCTATTGACTAACTCCTTGAAGGTTGCTTTCCTAAAATTCAGGGTCCCGACTCTACGCTGCCTTTGCCTTAGTCTTTACTGCCAAGGCCTGCTCCCAGGAGTCCCAGACCTTTAAGACCACAGAGGAAGTCTGGAGGAAGGATGATTTTGCCTCTGTCGATGAGGACTGGGTCAGAGATCAGTTAGGCAAATTGAATATCCACAAGTCCATGGGCCCTGATGGGATGTACCGGCGAGTGCTGAGGGAGATGGCTGAGGTCATTGCTAGGCCACTCTCCATAATCTTTGAAAGGTCCTGGAGAACAGGAGAGGTGCCTGAGGACTGGAGGAAGGCCAAGGTCATTCCAATCTTCAAAAAGGGCAAGAAGGACCCGGGTAACTATAGGCCGATCAGCCTCACCTCCATCCCTGGAAAGCTGATGGAACAGCGTGTTCTTGGTGTCATCTCAAAGCATGTTGAGGAAAGGAGGCTTATCACAAGTAGTCAACATGGATTCAACATGGAGAAGTCATGCTTGACTAATCTGATAGCCTTTTATGATAGCACAACTAGATGGATAGATGAGGGGAAGGCAGTGGATGTGGTCTATCTCGACTTCAGCAAAGCTTTCGATACTGTTTCCCATTGTATCCTTGCAGAATAACTTAAGATGTGCGGACGGGATGACTGTGTGGTGAGATCGATTTGGAACTGGCTGAAGGACAGAGCCCACAGAGTTGTGGTCAGTGGAGCCGACTCTAGCTGGAGACCTGTGACTAGTAGTGTTCCCCAGGGGTCGGTACTGGGTCCAATGCTGTTTAGTATCTTCATCAATAACCTGGATGAGGAGATGGAGTGTATCCTCAGCAAGTTTGCTGATGATACAAAACCGGGAGGAGTGGCTGACACCCTGGAAGGCTGTGCTGCCATCCAGCATGACCTGGACAGACTGGAGAGCTGAGCAGGAAGAAATTTAATGAACTTCAACAAGGGCAAGTGTAAAGTTCTGCATCTGGGGAAGAACAATCCCATGTATCAGTACAGGTTGGGGGCTAGTCTGTTGGAGAGCAGCTGGAGAGAATCCAGCGCAGAGCGACTAAGCTTATTAAGAGACTGGAGCATCTCCCTTATGAGGAGAGGCTGAGGGAGCTGGGTCTCTTTAGCTTGAAGAAGAGGAGACTGAGGGGTGACCTCATTAATGTTTATAAACATGTAAAGGGCAAGTGTCAGGAGGACAGAGCCAGGCTCTTCTTGGTGACATCCAATGATAGGACAAGGGGCAATGGGTGCAAACTGGAGCATAGGAAGTTCCGTGTAAACACAAGGAAACACTTTTTCACAGTGAGGGTGACAGAGCACTGGAACGGGCTGCCCAGAGAGGTTGTGGAGTCTTCTTCTCTGGAGACAATCAAAACTCGCCTGGACGTGTTCCTGTGTGACTTACTCTAGGTGATCCTGCTCTGGCAGGGGAATTGGACTCAATGATCTTTCAAGGTCCCTTCTAGCCCCTGACATTCTGTGATTCTACTCTTTGCATGGCCCATATGCCTCAGGACTGTGAACTTCACCCATGGGTGATTACTGCAACCCAGACTATCTCCAATCTTAACGACAGTGATTAGCTCACTTGCATCAGTGACCATCAGCTCCAGTATTGCCTCGCCTCTGGTAGAGGGTGTCTATTACCTGGCTTAAGAAGTTATCATCCATGCATTCCAGGAATGTTCTGGACTGCCTACAGCTTGCCATACTACTTTTTCAGCAGATGTCAGGGCAGTTGAAGTCCCCCATCAGGAGAAGAGCCTGTGAGCATGAAGCCTCCCGCACCTGGAGTAAGAAGACTTCATCGGTAGGCTCCCCTTGATCAAGTGGCTTGTAGTAGAAACCAACCACGGGGTTCTCTTTGTTGCTTTAGTCTCTAATTCTTACCCATAAGATTTTGACCTGCTCACAGCTATTGTTCAGGGACAACTCTTCACTCTCTATCCATTTTTTGACGCAGAGGGCAACACCTCTGCCTCTACTTCCTCACCTGTCCCTTCTGAACAGCCTGTAGCCATCGATAGTCGCCCTCTAGTCATGGGATTCATTCTACCAAGTTTCAGTAATGGCAACCAGGTCATAGCTTTCTAGTAGCTTGGTAGCTTCCAACTTCTCCTGTATTTTTGCCCATGGTGCATGTGTTGTTGTAGAGACACTTCAGCTGGGCTGTTGGCCGTGACACCTTCTTACAAGAACATCCCTTAATTCCTTTGAGGTCTTTCACTGATGTTTCCCTGTTGGCTTTTGCTACCTCAGGAGCCTCTGGCTCATCTCTGTAAGACTATATACCCCAATGCACATAGTGAAAACAGCAAAGTTGATGGAACACACCCTAAAGCAATATCTGCATTTTCAAATTTAATGCTTTTCTTTCAGTAATGCGCGTGGAGGGCTTGTATCTAGATTTAAACCAATTTACCACTTGAAAAATCCTATCATGAATCTTCAAGCTACTGCAGCAGCATCATTGATCCACTGCAAACATCTCTGCCATTGAGCCAGCTAAAACAGCTGAGAATATAGCTGCATTTAGTGCTCTGCTCCACCTGCTATCTTAACTGTCCTTCCCTATTTCTTCACCAGTAGCTACAACAAGATGAACATCCAGACAGATGGCCCACAGACCAACTCTCTTTTGCTGAGCAATTCTGACAATTGGATCACCTCAAACTCAGAGAAAAAAAACAAAACAAAACAAAAAAAGAAAAGCTATACTAAACGGGTTACCAGGGAGATGTAGGAAAACACTTGGGAAAATGAAAAAGACTGAAACACAAAGATCTCTTCTGTAGGAGACTGGAACATAACCTCTCTGTTTAGGGTTATCTGATTTAATAAACCAAACAGAAGTATAACAATGCTTCACATCCCTTAGAAGAGTAGGCTAATGCTGGTCAGGACTGGAGGAGACATGCCGCTCTGGGCAGGGGACAAGCCACATTCCTTAGAAATCTTACAGACCATATTTAACATTCACCACACCCAGTGGCACCACCATGCACATCATCTTCACAGGCTAAATGGAAAGAGACTAAAATTGAAGGAATTACAGGCACAGCACAGCAAATCTTGGTAAACTCCAAGATGTTTGAAAATGCTCAAGCATTTCCACGCACTTTCGTTCCTAAGGATGCAAGGCAATCTTCAGCCCACAGGAAGAGATAATGAAGATATGCAATAGAAGCACATTATGAGGTGCATCAGTGCTTAATTAATGACTCTGGAAAACTAAAAGCTACTAGAAATAGGACCAAAATGCACCAGGTCAGCCCTAATTACAGAGAATAGCTAATGACTCTGGCAAAGCCTCTTGTGGGCATGGCAGAATACAGGTAACAAAACAAAAGTTACGGCGGGTTATTTTTGCAGTGAGAACACATATTCCAAGCTCTTTGCAGATAATATGTAGTTGCTCTATAATACTTTATGTCAGGAACTTGACAAGTGTGAAGAATCACCAAGAGAAATTCTATAGTATTTTTCGTTTCAAGGACATAAATAATTCTCTCATACAAATCAGACACTGAGGAATTCACAGGGCATCACAGTATTTCTAAAGGCAAACAAATTTAATATGAATAAATATACTGAAAATTTGTTTTGATATAATTTCTTGAAATCAAAGCAGGCACTACCTGCTATTTTTTTTTGTTTAAAATAGAGAAGAAAAATCTGACTGTCCTTAATGGGTAAAAAAACCAAAACAAAACACAAGATGAGTGTCTTAGCAGCTGAAATCCAAAATTTCCATGATACATCTAAGCAATTAGAAATAGCTGAGACCATTGTTTGAGGTGTGCAGTTGCTCCTGATCAACAGAGAAGCGTGAAGATAGAAGCACAGCACCTCTAATTTCAGCTGAAACATGAAAAAGCCCTGAACTTGGCCAGACATTCTTGCCTAAATTCAGAGTAAAAAGAGTATCAGACTTCCAGGCCCCAAGGTATACATTCAGCTTCAAGGCTTGTGTTTAAAGCATTCACAGCTTTCCTGGGAAGAGGAAATCTATAGGATGCAGGAAGATGCAGGTCAGGTTTACGTTACAGCAGCCCTTATATTCACTTACTCTGATCTTGATGGCTGTAACTAACTTCAGGGTCTATATGTACAAGGACAGAACAACATACTGTACAGCATAAGTCATACTTAAAAATATAAAAAACTCTTCCGAAGGGCAAGAGTTTCAAGGGGAGTCTGGACTGGCAAAGACCAGTCTGACTAGGGAAAAAAATAAAACACAGATTACTCCAAGGTTTTCTGTCCTACATCAGTCATGCTGCTTGGGAATCCTTGTAGTCTTTTAAGCATTTGATGTGGAGGGATGGCTGTTCCACAACCGCCTGCTAAAAATTGTGCTCAACATAAGACAGGTCAAACCTGTAATGCCACGCAAATATCTGCTTCGACATCCACAAGGCTGCTTTACAGAAATCTCATCAAAAGAGGTCTCTTCTCACACTGCTCAGAAAGATATCATCAACTTAGCTGAGGGAGTTTTAAATTCAGCCAAGACTTCCCTCCCAGCATTCAAGTATACTTTTCTAATCAGCTCCTAAAACCACTATGAATTTTGGATCTGGAGGCTGCATGACCTTTTCTAGGACTTTGATACAAGATGAATAAATAACTGCTGAACCTCTGAGCTCAGCTGCTACGTCAAGATAAATTCAAAATGTTCTTTTGATGTCTAGTCCTTCTTGGATTCAGTAGGTTAGACTGGGCAAAACAGTTTCTTTGTCTTATATTTTTTGGTAATTATTTTTAAACTCTCTGGGAATTTGGAGTGCCACAGGCAAACCTACAGTGAGGTTAGAAATATTTCAGAGATCCTTACAGATGACAAGGTTCCTGATTATTCTACCCCAAAATAAGACTTTGCAAGCAGTTTGAAGTGGAAAGAGTGGAAAGAATAGCTGTGAAAACAAGCAGAATCTGTTTACGTATTATAATAGCTCCAGGAAAACAACAAATTCTAGGGCAAAATCTTGGAGCATGGAGTGCTACGAACCCAGCTCCAGACTGGCTTGAAGAAATTCCAATATGCTTACAATCCAGCAGTGAGAAGTGTCTTTTTTCATTGGCTTGTATCTCTAAGCAACTTAGGAAAACAAGTAGTTTTCAGGAGCATCAGTTTGTTGGCTAACCTTCTCCCAAGTTCTGAGATTCAATCAAGTCAAGCAGCCATGCTCTCAAAGTCTGGACATGAACTACGAGTTGAGAAACATCATCCACGTAGAAACTCTGTGAAACATATTGTGGGTTTTTTCCACTCCACTAACATGTTTACTGCATCTCTGTGATACCACATTTTCTTGGAGTTACAAGGAGCAGACTTCTGGATTCAGAGGTCTTCTCCAAGACTCCTCCTGCAGGCAGAGAAGATGAAAAGTCCACCCTGATCAACAGCGAGCAACAATGATCAGCAAAAAGGAAGCACTTTTTCACTCTGAGGATGGTCAGACATGGGAACAGATGCTTAGAGAGACTGTCAAGTTTTCAGCCAGTTCAATTTTGAAAATCAAAGCTCTGAGCAACCTGACCTAATAAGATCTGTTTCAAGAAGGTGTTTGGAAAATATGACAGCTGGCAGTTTCTTCCAATCGAAATTATTCTATGATTCTGAGAAACATGCTCTTCTGTCTCTTGCCTTTCATTGCTCTTGAATTATGCTCTTTTATCTAGGCCAGCCACGAAGACCAGGCTAGTCTCAGCTGATGCATCTTTGAAGGGAAACTGAAACACCACAATCTGATTACCAGGTCTACTGATAATTTTTTTTTTCCTTGGTGTTACACAGCATCAGTATTTCTGAACCACGACTCTACTCCTTGACCGATGAGCACCACAGCTTTGCCACACTTCACACAAAGATCAGCCCACCTGTAAGGACACTGGACAACTTTTAGGATCAAAGTATCATTACTATCATCAAAAAGAAAGCTAGATATAGATCCTATCCTCTTTTGCAGTAACAGAAATCAGCACAAAATTTCATGGGCTAATGAGCTCATGCTCTGCTCTGTGGCCCATCTTTGGCCCTACAATTAAATTCCAGTTAAATAACTGTATTTTCCAGTATATGGATATAGGTGGAAGCTTCTAACATGCACAATTGTCAGAAAAGCCAAACTGAAGACAGAAAATTGCTTAAAAGAATGAGCTGCAGTAGGGTTTACCCAGGTAGCATTGTGCAGTACTTTTTGTGAATTTGGCCAACTTCTTTGTAGAATTCTGATCTTGGTTATCTTTTCTTATCTCTAAGAATATACACCTGCAGAAGGCTAAACTATCTACATTTAAACAGCTGCTAGCTAATCCACATCTTCCTGTATTGTGTAACAACATCTGGGTTTTTTTTTAATGGCAGAAAAGAACAAGTGTTCTCATAGAGCCAGTCTTTCATTTCCAGTTTTCTACCCTGCAGGCTATCCAACTCTGAAGTCTTTTGCCAGCAGAAAATAACCCAGCTTTCATCTGCAATCTGTACGTGCTGGCTGAAGAAAACATACCAGTCCAAGACCCTGCTTGGCCAAGGGAAAGAAGGGACACAATCTTCTGATGGAATTTTTTTCCCCATGGGTGATGGCGACTGATTTGCACTATCTAGAACTGTATATATTGATCGTCTACTGGAAGGAAAAGCAAGCAGAGCCTACAAACTGCTCTGCTGCTTTTTTTTTTTCAGGCTGGAAGTAACTCTTCCAACTCAGGATTACTTCCCTCCAGCTGGAACATGTCACTAATTACCTCCCAGGTCTTCTCTTCCTCCTTATCCTCACATCTGTGCAGTCAGCAGCACAGACACAACACACACGACATGCTATATTCCCATAGTGCCTGTAGGATCAGAAGTCTGTAGGAAGCTGGTGCCTCTGGATGTGTTGCATACAGAAAAGCCAGAGAAGCAGCAAAGCTTGTCACATGGGATGGAAAGAAGGAATAGGAAAACTGGCATGGCACACAGCAGCATTAACTACCTTCTTATCTCTCAGGCATAAGCTTATCATCCCCATGTGGCAAGTGTACCACTCAGACATTCTGAGAATGGATGGAAAGATTTCTGAGTGACTGGACGCCCCCCACTACTTTGGGAGGTATGGGCTCCCTCTACATTATTTTTGCTTTGATTTTTTTATACCACTAGTATGCTGCTTTGTTCCCCTTGTTTTTAAATTAGGCCTTTGTGTTTTTTCTACTCTAGGCTTTAGCTCAACCACTCTTCAGCAGAATGTAAGAGCTACGAACACAATAAGCAGATCCCACTGGAGCAAATGAAACTATACTCCTTGCCCTGAGGCCTAGCATGCTGTTTTCTGTCAATGCTTCTCATACCGTGATTGTCCATACCAGAGGAAGGAAAACACATATAATCAACTATGTCTCTGTATTTCCCATCAAACTGAGAAAAGCTAAAACAATCTTCCCAAAATTCTCTTTTCAAGTTGATCAAGATAGCAACACTTACCAGAATTTCCCCCCAAAGAGAGCAAGTTTACATTCACCACATTTCTCCAAAAATGGCTTGAAAATATGCCCTGTAAAATAAGACAGAAAGGGAAAGAAAAAATTAGTGACCGGAGCACCACATATTACACTTCTTTCTCAATCTACTAGCATTTATCACCAAACTTCCACCATTTTTTCTGTTTTAGAGAAGGAAGTAATTGGATTTGAACCTTCACAACTAATTATTAAATACCACCGGTATTATGCAAACTATTAAAATAATTGCAGGACTCTCTCAAACTGCTCAGACACATCACTGTCACTGACATGACAGCTATTCAGACTACAGGGAGACAAGGTCAACAACATGAAACGAGCAGCATACAGCAAGTGTGACAATTATTTTAGAACGAGCCCTAAAAAAATTAGTCAACGCAGTATTTGTTAGTGATTTTGTTTTAGCAAACCGCTTTTGAAATGAGATGCACATAAAGCTCTCAACAGCCCCCTTGTTTGAAGGCTACACAATAAAAAGGAAACAGTTTGTGTCACACTACATTTTTAGACTATATTAATTACTCGTCATTCTGCAGAAGAACAAAGAAGGAGAAGAAGTCAACACAATATCCAGTCTGACACACACTAGGGCCAGTTTGAAGAAGATGAGGAGCAGAAGTGACAAATGCCATCATTTTGCCAACCCTGAGTAAATTTCAAATGACAGCTACTCCTTATTTTTCCTTGAGGCGAAACCTTTGAAAGAACAACTCTTCGAGCACAGACTAACGATGATGTTAAAACGTTTAGTTTGCGAACTCCTAGAAGATGGAGGAGCTATGATTATGCTGGTGCTCAGTTTTGGGAGCAGTAACTGTCCAGCAAATGGAGAAGGGCACACATTTCAGTGTTCAGGTGTCCACACCAGTGAAGCCAGGCTGAATTTGAACTGCTTTAAACTCCCACTCCTCCCCAAGTACAAGGCTGAATTTTCCACAAGAGAGGTATCTGTGAAATTATTTCTAGATGAGTAACTTCACAGCTATACACAGATGACTTGGAGCCCTCCACTATCGATTGCAGAAACCTGCCTCAGCTGCCTAAGCAGCGGATTTCTGCACCAGCACCTCTCCTGAAGGATCTCCTGTACACATCCACAGGAAAGGAAGAAGGCATGGCTTCTTAGGTCAAATTACTTTTACTGGTCATCATCACATGAAAAGTAGCTAAGAAAATAACATTTCTATTAATAAATAAATAAATCTTCCTTAAAACATGGCAACTGGATTACACTGCTCTAAATCCTGATTAGCAAGCAGACCTCTGATCTCACAAGGCTGAGGATTCATTTTGGGTGGAGAGTTCAGAGTGGGGGGAGAAGAAAAAAATAGAATCATTACAAATCACAAAAGACTGCTGTGAAAGATTTTAGGAACAGACATTTTTAATCACAAAACTACAAACCAATGCATCTCCTTCTCCACTTGCTTTCTTTGTTTAGTGGTTGAAAAAAACCCATGGGCATATCAAGCAATAAAGAAAGAACCCAAGACTTCCTCCTCCCCCAACACCTTTTGCACAGCTTGGCAGAATTTGTGAAAACGCTGAAGAAAAAAATCAGTCTTAACTGCTTTACTCAGGTTCGGAGAAGGTGGTTATTATTCCAGTGCCATCCAATTCCCTCCCTAGCTTCCAGGCATTTGGCCTGGAAAGAAAAAAATCAAGCCCAGAAACTCTACTTCTGCCTTCAAACTAATTGGATAACATCTGCATGCAGCAAAGTTAGGAGCTTAAGAGATGAGCCAGGTCCAAAACAATCCAATAGCACCTCGATTTCGGATTAGCTCATTATTTTCTTCTACACCAAGAGACTGATTTAATAATTTCCCCAGAGAAGTGACAAATAAGGGAAACTCTGTATGCCATGCTGCCAGTCCCATGAATACTTGAAAGACAGGGGCCGGCACTGCTGCCAAAAGGGGCTGAGCCCCTCCTGGCACTGGTACGGAGCTTCTGGATGGAGCCTCAGCAGAGCTTCCTCCCTCCCTCCCTCTACCAGAGTACAAATGCCTGTGCAACAAACAGGGCTGGTGGAGTAACTGGAGTAAAACTGAATTGAGTGAATTCTTTATCCCAGTTTGCAAAGTAACTGGAAAAAACCCCCACAAACCAAAATCCAAACCAAAAACCCACCAACAAAAAAAAGCCAAGCCTGTGCCGGCACTAGGGAAAAAGGGAGGAAAGGATGGAGAGGCAGATGTAGGATTTGAAGAATGGCAGGTTCGCTTATTTGGCTGCAGTGCTAGTTTCAACCAACAATAAGTACTGGATTTCATGCAGCTGCCCTAATACATGCTGCTAAAGGCATCTAGTCTGAGCCCTCCCTTGAGACCATGTACAACAAAAAGTAGGGCTAAGTAAAGGGGTGTCTAGTTAAATTTCAAGCAAAGACACAATTCACCATGTCTCTAGACTTGCAAGACCTTTTGAACTTCGGGGGTGGCAGGTAGAAAAGCTTGAGACTTTTCATGGGGATGCTTTTAGCTTGATTTTAGAAGATGATACAAATATGCCCTGTCTCTCTGTCTACAAAGGAGATGAGGTATTTTGAGGGTAGAGAGGGGCAGGGAGAGAAAAGAGATGGAAACATTTTTTGCTGCATAACTGGGGGCGAGGGCTGGACGTGGCTTGCAGAGAAAAACAGATTATTCACTCTTTCTTTGTATTCAATCTGGGCTCTGTACAAAACTCAGTTTTAGCCTTACTGATTTTCATTCTACCTAAGCATTTAGGAGGAATATTCTTTTTTTATCAAAGGCTTTGGATAATGTTACTTATCTTCAAATTCTGACTAGCACTTTTCAGAAAAGCTTTGCTGGCTTTGGAGAACACAGTATAGGAAATGCAGAATAAATTAACGTGGGCTTCAAGGCGCACCAACTTTGGCATCTTTAGCAATTACTATAATAAATAGAAGAGGTGACAAAAGGTTTGTCTGACTAGAATTGCTAATAGAAGGGAGCTTGCCTTCCCAAGTTTCTCTGCTTTGAAAAAATGAAAAGTTTGAGGTAGTTATCTGACTATTCAGTAAAAGGCGCACTTCTTTCAGATAAGTCTATTTTCACAAATAGTTCTTTTAGGAAAAGGCATTTACCATAAAAGGTTTTGATTTGCTTCCATTATGAAGAGTTGGCTGTAAATGTAAAAGGTATGTCCTACTAACCAACAGATTGTTGCCATCAACTGAGCAGCACATAGTAAAAGTTTAAGCCTATTTCCTACTCCACCCAGGAGAGGAGTGGGAAAGGAAGAGGAGATGTTGCAGGTGAGAAAAGTGTTGAGAATTAAAATCTTTCCTGAAAAAAAGTTCACATTGAACTCCGCTTCTGCTTACCATCTGAAATGAAATGGAGAACGAGGACGTTTTAGAGTACGATCAATTGAAAAGTATTAGATTTAAGAAACATCAGCTTCCCATAAGAAGCAGTAACCTGCTACCCATCCCTGAACAAAACATTTACAAGAGGGTCACCCCAAACTGTGACACACACATCACCGCAATATGGAAGCAGTGTCCGAATGAAAGCTGTCAAGCATCTCCTCCTAAATGGTAAGACATAGTAAAATACTTAGTACACCAGCAGATGTGAAAAGCTGCTCTGAAGCTCAAAAAGACTAGATTTACAACTCTGAAGAAAAACAAAACACTCTTGGGCTTGTTATTATTAATCAGGCTTATTACCTGCCAGGAACAACCTTTTCCTGTAAGCAGCACCATCAATTCAACGTGTTGGAATTTTTTTACCAAAAACACTATAACCTCCTCCCAGTGTGACACATATATCAGCAGTGTTTTTATACAGCTTTGTGCAAAAATTGCTTTCTTTTTGTAAAGAAAAAAGTATTTTGTGAAACTGAATGTGGTGAGTAGCATAATCGCATGTTATTCACATGTTCAGTTTCACGACATTGACTGAGATGTCAGTTTCCAGATAGGTTTTTGTCAGCTCATATTGGGATCAGAATCAAGTTTATTGCCACCAGAACCAGAGAAATCACTGACAACAGACAGTAACTACCTTTTTCTCAAGCCTGCACTCCTAAATCCATTAACATTCACCAACTTCGTGGACCTTTGGATCAAGGCTACCATGAACAATCCTAGATGTGAATCTACAACACCCCTGATTTTTCATTGAAACAAAAATTATTCAGTGACAATTTACCCACCATTTAAAACCAATAAAATCATGATTTAAGGAATATAAATGGTTACAGGGAGGATTCCGGTCTGGTCAACCGTTGCACTTCATGTGAGCTTCATCCAGCTAGAGGAAGTGGCTGACTGAAGCCATAAGTGGGCTTAAATACTTTTCAAATGCTAGTAGATGCAATTCAGTTTATGATATCCAAACACAGAAGAAAATCTACATAACAACGAGCATCTGTCAGTGTTCTAGTAGTAACACGCTTCTGCTGCTGTTTTGTCAATCCTTAAGCAGAGGCAGGCAGCCCCAGTTCTTGGGCTGGTAAAAATTGGGAAGAAGGTTTTCAGGTTGGAGAACAGATTACAAATGAACATATCTGAGTCAGGATGTAAATTTCTCTACATGAGATGGATCCACTTTGTAGACTGAGTGTTGGTTAGTCTGCAGAGCAATAGTGTCCCTTTCTCATATGTTCCAATGGCATTTGCCCTTCTTTTACAACACATCATATTACATAGATTTTGGATCATGAATTAGTCCACAAAGTATTTTTAGTAGTAGGTTACTATGGCCCTACAGTAACAGAGTCTTGAGTCACCCTTTTTAGACAGGTTGAGTTATCTGAGAGGCCACTAACACTGGTGTTTGAATGGATGTACGTAGGTGTGAATCTTTAGTTTTGCCTAGGGTGCAGCATTTTCCATCTGTTCCTACCATTTCAAGATTTAAATTATTTCTTTTTAAAAAAAAACCAAAACATGTTTTAAAAGAAATGTTGAACACAAGAAGAAAAACAACCTCCTGCATTTTGACTTTATATGGCCCGTTTATAAAGGAACTGAGGAACTGCACATCTTCATTTACATAACGCAATCGTTTACTGTGCAATGCCAGATTACATATAAAGGCTCTTTATCCTGTGAACATCTGAAAGCTTTCCAACAATGAAACGTTTAAAGTTTAAGGGGAACTTATAGGCTTGCTCTTAGACAGAAACAGAAGCCTCCCTGTTAGCCTGGAACTACCCCTTGCTAAGCAAGGATCCGAGATAGCAGGCACATGATATGAAAAAGCCCAGTCATCGATGGGGTGGAGGGGAGAGGTGAGTGCAGAAAGAGGGAGCTCCCAAAGGAAGCAACTCTTGCAACGAGTTCAGACACAACCCTGGACAACAGCAGAGAAAAAAACCAACACAACAGCACCATCATTAGAAGACTTGATTAACACTAACCACCACCATTCCTCATGCGATAGTACCAAAACTTGGAAAGTGTACTATGACTACAGGACAAGCACCTTGCATTTTTTCACGTGAAAGTAACTGGATTTCTAAAGCAGTTACTTGAAAGCTTCATGCAGTTGCAGGATGTAAGTAAGGGTAACTCGGTCCCTGTCTTAAAGGAGTGCCAAAGGAAATTAGTGGTTTGAAAACACAAATGTTTGTCTGTGCCATCAAACTAGCAGATGTCTAAAAACACATCTTTCAAACTGCTGGCCTTTCCGTTTGGAGCAGAAGGAACTCAGATGCAAAGTCACTGTTGAAATAGCAACAAGTCCTAAGAAACAGGAAACATGGGAGAAAAACACCAGGAAAACACAGAAGCTTTGTTGGATATTTTTCTACTTTTATAAAATAGAGCTAAGAAGAGAAAAAAACCAAACCCACAAACTGTGTTAAAGATCATAAACTGAACTGCCTCTTTTCCGTGATACTTTAATCTCCTCACACATCGGATCTATTGACTTATCTTTAGCAGACATGCTGCTGTCAGCTGGTCCTCGTGTCCTGTGTGTTCTGTGGCTTACAGCCTGGCCAAAGCCTGCTGCTTGCTCTCCTCCCTGGGACGCTTTGCTCCCACAGGCAGTTTAAGAGTCCCGATACCATCAGCTCAGTATTGGTGATATTAGTACCTCTTCCTCTCTGAACTTTCAAGCAGAATAAACTAAACTAAAGCTTCCCTACATTCACAGCTGCTTTTCCGTGCATCAACTTGCTTTGTAATGCAGCAGAGTGCTGAAAGTATAAAGGAACTGGGATCTGAAAACATCAAGGCACCATCTCATCAAGCACTCCTGTGTGGAAAGCGCCAATACAAGTAGAATGTGCAGATGTCTACAGAGAGGTACCGGAGGTGGATACAACGAATCAGAAGATGCCAAAAGCATTAAGAAACACTCAGTGGGACAGCCAGTGGTTATGGTGAGCAAGCGGAGCACGACCCTGCGGAAGATACCAGTGGCAGAACGGAAAACGCAATAGCCCTCACGGCCCATTCCTAAATCCTGCCTTTTGAAATCGTTCTGAGAAGATCCCACAATTTGGGGCACCCCATGTCATCTGCACTGCCTGGGAGAGAAGCAAGCGCGTATCTCTGTGTAAGCTGAAAGGCAGTGTGTTTACTGCATACCTCGGCCACCCCGCTGGAACCGCCCGCCCCTGTGCCAGGCGGCCATCGGCAATCACGAGGGCAATCAATAGAGGAAGCTCTTAGCTAGCTCAATACCAAGCACGCACTTCGACTGTGAATGTTGCTCATAGATGAGGAGCACGTGATCACAGCAAGATACTTTAGTTCTCCAAAGAGTAGAAAAATGACTTCATTAATTGTGGGAAGAACACTCGCATTACTCTTTGCACGAAAAATGAGATGCACTACGCCCCACATTTTTTATTAATTTATTTTTAAATGAGAATGGAGCCCATAGTCCTAAAAATAGATTGCACTCTCCAAACCTCTGAGCTGGCTCCTAGGAATGCTGCCGGGCACCCCTGGAGCTAAGGGAGGGGACTGGCAGCCAACGAGGCAGGGACATGGTGACTGGAGCCAGTGCTGGCACCCGTCCTCTGCACCCTTAGCCTGCACATTCTTACCTGCCTGATATCCCAGTGGCAGCAGTGAATTGCTTTTATGGCCAGAAATAAGAACTCACATTATTATTAAAGCTAAAAAAGATATCAAGATAAAAAACCACAAGCATAATGTATGATTTTAGAAGCTTTTGTTTTAATAATTGATTTTGTACTTTGTCTCAGAGAAGAAAATGTTTTCTTCTGAAGATACAAGATTGACCCTAAAATACCTTTAAGCAGAAAGTGACAACACAGCATATTCATAAATCCTCTGTAGAGAGAGTGAAGGTTATTTAGAAGTGCAATTACACCGCAATGTAAGTATAGGTTCTTATATACAAAAATTTGGTTTTATAAACAATTGTTTTTATAAACTATTTTTCCTGATCCCCTTAAGAGAGAATCTTACTTATGCAATAAACATCTTTGTGCTTTAAATAGTGTCCAGGGCTTTAATTAAGGACATTATATAGAATCATAGTATTATTTTGGTTAGGAAAGACCTTTGAGATCATCAAGTTCAACTGTTAACTCAGCAGTGACAGGTCACCACCGAACCATGTCCCTCAGCACCGCATCTACCTGTCTTTTAAAGACCTCCAGGGATGGTAACTCTACCACTTCCCTAAGCAGCCTGTTCCAGTGCTTAACAATCCTTTCTGTGAAGAAATTTTCTCTCATATCCCACCTAAACCTCCCCTAGTGTAATTTGAGGCCATTTCCTCTTGTCCTTATTGCTTGTTACTTGGGAGAACAGATTGACACCCACCTCACTACAACCTCCTGTCAGGTAGTTGTAGAGAGCGGTAAGATCTCTCCTGAGCCTCCTTTTCTCCAGGCTGAACAACCCCAGTTCCCTCAGCCTCTTCTCATAAGACTTATTTTCTAGACCCTTCACCAGCTTTGTTGCCCTTCTTTGGACATTCTCCGGCACTTCAATGTCCTCATTACAGTGAGAGGTTCAGAGCTGAACATAGTGCTTGAGATACAGCCTCACCAGTGCCGAATACAAGGGGATGGTTACTTGCCTAGTCCTGCTGGTCACACTATTTCTGATACAAGCAGGATGCTCTTGGCCTTCTTGGCCACCTGGGCACACTGCCAGGTCACATTCAGCTAGCTAGAGACCAGTACCCCCAGGTCCTTTTCCACCAGGCAGCTTTCCAGCCACTCTTTCCCAAGCCTGGAGTGTTGCATGGGGTTGTTGTGACCTAGCTGCAGGACCTGGCACTTGGCCTTGTTGAACTTCCTAAAGTATCCTCGACCCATCGATCCAGCCTGTCCAGATCCTTCTGTAGAGCCTTCCCACCCTCGAGCGGATCAACACTCTTGCCTAATTTGGTGTCATCTGCAAACTTACTGAAGGTGACCTCAATCCCCTCATCTAGATCATTGATAAAGATATTAAAGAGAACAGAACCCTATATTGAACCCTGGGGAACCCCACTTGTGACCAGTCGCCAACAGGATTCAATTCCATTCACTACAACTCTTTGGGCCCAGCCATTCAGTCAGTTTTTTACCCAGCAAAGTGTATGTTCATCCAAGCCCTGAGCAACCACTTCCTCCAGGAGAATGCTGTGGGGGAGTCTCAAAAGTTGTACGGAAGTCCAGGTAGACAACATCCATAGCCTTTCCCTCATCCACTAAGCAGGTCACATTGTCATAGAAGGAGATCAGATTAGTCAAGCAGGACCTGTCTTTCATAAACCCATGCTGACTGGGCCTGATCAACTACTTGCCCTGATGATCTGCTCCATAACCTTCCCTGCCACTAAGGTCAGACTGACAGGCCTTTAGTTCCCTGGATCCTCCTTCCGGCCCTTTTTGTAGATGGGTGTCACATTTGCTAACCTCCAGTCAACCAAGACCTTCCCAGTGAGCCAGCACTGCTGGTAAATGATGGAAAGTGTCTTGGTGAGCACTTCTGTCAGCTCCCTCTTTAGCCTTGGGTTGATCCTATCCAGCCTCAGAGACTTGTGTGCATCTAAGTGATGTAGTAGGTCACTGACCATTTCCTCTTGGATTATGAGGGCTTCATTCTGCTCATTGTCCTTGTCTTCCAACTCAGGGGGCTAGTCACCAAGAGGACAACTGGTCTTACTATTAAAGGCAGAGGCAAAGAAGGCATTAAGCACCTCAGCCTTTTCCTTGTCCTTGGTCACTATGTTTCCTCCCATATCTAATAGAGGATGGAGATTTTCCTTAGTTCTTCTTTTGTTGTTACTGTATTTATAGAAACATTTATGTTGTCTTTTATGGCAGTACTCAGATTAAGTCCTAGTTAGGCTTTGGCCTTTCTAATTTTTTTTCCTTGCATAGCCTCACAAAATCTTTGTGGTCTTCCTGAGTTGCTTGCCTCTCCTTCCATAGGTTTGTCTTAATGGCGCACCAGGGTGGTCTGCTCCTATGCCTTAAAGATTTCCCTCTTGA
The DNA here is from genome assembly GCA_013396935.1 of Baryphthengus martii. Classification (NCBI taxonomy): domain Eukaryota; kingdom Metazoa; phylum Chordata; class Aves; order Coraciiformes; family Momotidae; genus Baryphthengus; species Baryphthengus martii. Next base: position 108,011 of record VWZK01000716.1, on the reverse strand, counting down.
GGAAAGTCCAGCCTTTCTGAACTACTTTGCCCTTGAGGACTGCCTCCCAAGAGCCTCTGTCAAGCAGTCTTCTCAATAGATCAAAGTCTGTAGATCAGACTCTGGAAGTCCAAGGTGGTAGTTCTACTGACTCCTCTCCTTACTTTGCCAAGATTTGGAAACTCCACCATTCCACAATCACTATTGCCCAAGGCAGCCTTCAACTTTCACATCACCCACAAGCCCTTCTGTATTTCTGAACAGCAGGTCTAGCAAAGCCTTCCCTCATCGGGTCACTCATCAGCTGAGTCAGGAAGTTACCTACCACACACTCCAGGAACCTGCTAGACTGTTTCCTCTCTGCTGTATTGTATTTCCAGCAGACATCAGGTAAGCTGGAGTCTCCCACGAGAACAAGAGGTAGTGATTGTGAGACTTCCATACTGTATAATGAAAATTAACAAGTACATATACAGTAGATATAGAGTATATACGCTCATGCTGCAATACCATAGTACCCATAATGTCAGCCATTCCTATCGTGCAAGAAATCATAAAAAATATACACATGGGAAGAAATGGTCTCAAATCATGGTCTATTTGCCTCCAGGCTTTAAGCCTTTAAAGAATTCAACACACAACCTATATTCTTAGGACAAATTGAGGGGTGAAAAGAGAACAGCGTATGACTACGAACTTCTTGCAGTTAAGGCAATTCAGAGATTTAGCTGATTTTGACTATGTCGAATTATATTTACATCTTGTACATTTACCACTTTAATGGATTATCACTCCACATTTTGTACATTTGGTTTTCCTAACTATCCTAGCTCCAAAATTGCCAGAGAGTGAAATGGATGCATGGCATGGTCTGCAATCATGCCCCGTGAGCAGGGAAGGCAAAGTGTGTCTGCAGAAGCCACACCACCTACACGTGCTCACATTTCCTGATGTGAAATGCAAAAATGTTGAGAAGAGGCTGAAATTTTGCAAGAGTGAGCTATTTGTAAACCTGTTCCTGTATCAAAAAAAAGGCCACGAATTGAAAAGTAAACCGTGAAAGAAAAAAATATAGCAACACAATTAAATCACAAACAATGAAAATGCTGCAAATAAACTAACTGTTAACTACAACGAGCTGAAAATAAACTGTTTCCTTTTTGCCATGTTCACTTTAATCTTCTAAGAGGCAGGAAGCGGGAAGATGGGAGGAGGCAGCAGTTTCAGACTTGTGGAGCTTATCAAATCCCAGATCGGATGATTAGAGCAAAGCTAAGAAGAAAACATCCTCTCTCCCCACCTCCCTCCCCAGAAAGGAAATACAGCTTTTTGGACCAATCTGCAATGTTTGTTTGTTGGCTCTTTAAAGGATTGCACTGGAGAGCGTTTTTCCTAAGCTGTTTTTATCTCTGTCTGGAAGTTTCAAAATAAACAAGTGTACTGGAAATGGAAGAACAGAAAATATGACATTCTGGTTTATTTTATTTTATAGTGCGACAAGTAAAGCAAATAAATAAGGTCCTTGGTTGTCATACAAGACAAAGTGGAAGGGAATAAGAGCTTTAAATCTGAGAAGCATCACTGCAAGACTTAGGAGAAATCACCCTCGGGATGGGCTGGGGGGGTGGGGGGAAGGCAGCAGTCTCTCATGCTACTTCATTCATTATTTATTTACTTATTTAAATGGTGAAAATTCATATTGGTGAATTTTCTATCCAGGAAAGGAAAGCAGAAAAAGAACAACCCAAAAACAGTCACTGCATTTTGACAGTTTACTTTCCAAGAAAAGCCCTGCTCTCTTAGTGGCTTCCAAAAAGGACTCTCCCATAACAAAAGAGAGGAAATTAAATTCTCAGGACAACACACCAGAAGCACAAATTAAAAGATTGTGTAGTGACATAATGCTTCTGCCTCGAGCACAGGATTAAGTCTTTCTTCTTTCACGCTGCCCTTAAATATGTCAGGTTTCCCCTTAGAAAGCAAGTGTCCTAGTGTGAACCAGAATAAGCACAAGGTTTGTGTAATTCCAAGATTGCACTACACTAATAGAAACACCTTTACAATACAAAAGCCACAGAAATGCCTTTATTTTGCTGAAATATTCTATGGATTTAAAACATCATTACTATCCAGTATAACACCTCCCTAACTTTTTTGTCTTGTTTTTCAAGATGAAGCATATGCCTGAGCAGGGAGACTAATGAATCTGGATTTCCAGCTTATTTGGACTTGTGATGCTAAATTGACAACACGAGTCTCTCCTGGGCTGCCTCTCAGCGCTCCTGGCTTCCCCAGTGCCCTAGAGTGCCCACTACCTGGTCACATTTGCTAGGCTGAGTCTTGTTGCAGCTGCTGGATGGCCGCTTTGGGGGAGTCTGCAGCACCCTGCCCCTGCTGCCCTGCACCCAGCGTGTTTCCTCACAGCAGCTAATGCACTGCAGAAAGGACCAGGAAGCCCAATGATGTCCCTGAAATCCCTTCCCTGGATGAAGAAAGTCTGCAAAAAAGTTATAAAGAGGAGGACTGGTGTGCAGACACACTGAGTTAACAGCCTAACCCCCACTTTCTGAGGAAAGTAAGCTAAAAAATCCGGGTTTTCTCTTGCTATGCCCCCTCTTCCCACCTCCAATCATGCAGATGCAGTATAAAAAAACCAACAAAAAATGGTATAGACATAAGGCTTAAAGGCTATACTAGATCCCTGAACAGCATCTGGATTACCGTCTCAGTCATGTTTCAGAAGTGTCATTGGTTTCCTGTTTAATATTCGTGTTTTATTGCTGCACAAAGTCAGCCTCCGCTCAAAGAGCAATATATTACTCTCACATCCTCCAAGCAGACCCTTAATGAGGATATTCTGGTTTCTTCATATTCAGAGACCTTCTGTTGGCATCAGCAGAAGATCAGCATATGCTTGAATGCACAGCAAACAGAAAAGTCAGCTCTCCCTATTAAAACTAAGCCACAGGATTAAATGGGACCTTGAATGACCATCTAGGCTGCTTCACCCCACTCAAGGCAGGATCAACTGCACTTCTGTTATTCTTTTAATTAGGTCACCTGACCCAACGGGGGAAAAACAGATATGCTTTGGGGTCTGAGTCCCTTCCCCAGCTTGAAACCTCATCCCTGTGTCGCTCTGGTCCAGCCCTCTGCCACGCCAGTTGATGTAGTGTGAGATCGCTGCCTGCAAACCCAGCCTTTCTTGCATTGCCATGGTTACAATGCTGCTATTACCAGGCATGTCGAGACTATTTTTAAAAGCCTGCAATGACAGAAGATGCTGGTTAAGGCCTTAACATCAATAAGGTCTAAAATTTCTCCAGTGAGTGCTTATTATTTGTACAAGACAAGTACTGCACTCTGAAAGCAAAAGATGGGTGATGGACTGCCTAAGGCAAGGAAAAAAATGAAAGAAAAAAAATTTAAAAAGAGAGAATTTTAAAGGAGAGTCCTAAAGGACAAGAAGAAAGTAGTCCTGCCAAAATTAACAGGGTGGACGAGGTCAGCAGAAAACCCATAACTGCATGTGTGAAAGCAACTCTTGTGCACTGGAGAGACCAGCACCACAAGCAGCTGGAGGAGCCCTCTTGGAACTGGTTTTAACATAGAAAGTAGAGATGGAACGAGACACTTTGGTGATGAAGACGAGCACCTTTGGCTGAGTTAAGAGGGAACCAGTAAAGGAACACATAGGGCAGGTTATGCTGTTAAGAACTGAAGAAGCTAAAACCATTCTTTTTGCAAATGCATCCTAGACAGACAGAATTCTATTATGAAGAGGCCTGAGAAAAGGGTGTTGCATTCATTTAAAGACATCAAATGAGCGCTTAGGTGTGGATGTCAGCTGTGTGCTCTGGATAGCACAAGGCATTCCTTAATGAGGCAGTATGCAGGAAGAATCTGAGTAAAGACAGCGGGAACCAGGAAACGGAGAGATTTTGGCCTGACTGAGGGACACTGGTATTGTCCGTGGCAATAGAGGCAGGGAGATAATGGGGAGAGCTGCAAGGGGAGTGAGGAAGAGATCTATCAATGGATATCTGTTTAGCCATGCTGAATGAGATTTGATGGCTTGGTATCCACAAAGAAGTGAAGAAAGACTAACTGAGGTTGTACCTTGGACAAGAGGGGAGTTCCATAGGGAACTCAGGGAGAGTTATGTTCCAGTCCCAAGAATAATATATATGTATATCTACTTATCTATGACTATTATTATTTTTATACAAATATATTTTTATACAAATATACAAATAAATATATATTTGTATATAAATATATATTTACATATACACATGTAATAGCTCTGTCTATAGGCAAAGAAATGTGAAATCAAGTTGTAGACAGAAGAACAGAAGAGAAACAGAGCCCTGCACATCCAGCCAAAAATGGAAGTGGAAAAAGGTCTTTCCCCTTATATCTTTTCCAGGGCATGACAGGTAAGAAAGTACATAGTAGCAAAATGCTTGTGTGTTAACCCCCTACAAAGTTTAAGCAGTCAAAAAAATTTTTTTAATAATTCTTGTAGTCAGTTGCTACATCCTGCAGCTCGATGAATCCTTCCACGTTTGGAGGGCAGGCATTCCACATACTCACACACCTCACGGGATATGCAAGCAGCTACTGGCCCTGTCAGCAGTCACTTAGCCGACACAACACCCCTTGAGATAGCAGGGAGGTGTATTTTTGTCCAGTGACGGATTCATGTGTAGCCATGTGTCAAATCCGCCAGCATGCTGAGTGCTGGAAACAAATGGCACTTTCAGAGCAGTGCATCTGGGTCACTGCCTGCTCTCACTGTGCCTGTGAAGACCTTGGGGAAGAAGAAGGGAACAGAGAGGAGCAGGCTGCAGATTTGAGGAGCTGTGCTGGCAGATCTTATCTAGGCCACTGGCTGTAAACTGGATACCCTCATCCTGGAACAAGAAAACGGGACTTTCGATACTGTAATGGTAAATCTTTCGCAGTCTTAAGTGATGAGGTGGCACTGGTTTATTTTTTGCCTGTTCTCAGTTTTGCAGGTGTAATCAGGATCAAAAAAAGCACAATCAACCTCCTCTCTGCCCTCAGTGAAACAGACCATAAATCCCCAAGAAATAACACACAGAAAGTACTCACAGGCTCCACTTTATAGAGCTGTAACTAGTTTGGACTCGCGCATTTAGGAAATGTCACATTTGATTTTGACCTAGAATCAAGTTCACTCCGCCTCGCCGAAACACAAGACGCGCCATTCATGCGGCGCCCGGAGCGCAGCCTCCAGCTGCAGAATGTGGGTTACCAGAAGCAGGAGACATCTGAGAGGGAGCATTCAGAGCAGCACGTGTGCCACTTTCAGCCGTGAACGCATTTGATTATAAACTCTGCAAAATGTATGAATGGTGCAGCCTGACAGTACAATTCCTGGAAGTACATATCCATAACAACCCTATCAGGAAAAAAAAGAGGGATGCACGCCTGAGAGCCACAAAGAGGAAAGAGTTGGGTTTGGTTTTTTTCCTTTGGAGTATGCAAATAAGTTAATACATTTTCCCTCCAAAACCCATTTGCACAATCTGGGAGCCGTTGCAAGGGCCAGTGGTGAAGATTTCAACAGTAATCATCATCAGCAACAGCTAATCAATAGTCATGTTTTAAAAGGAAACTGTACATGCCAAAAACGTCATGTTCATTTCTCTCCCGTATACTTTTACATCTAATGGCAAAGTGTCAATAGAATTTGGAACTGCGACAGTCCCACAAAGCCACCAGCACTGCAGCTGGGCAGCCTATGCAGAAATGCTACCTGCCAGATCACCATGCTCTTCATGCCACGCACTGCAGTAGTCACCTTGGGTGACAACCAGTTTATTTAGTCTATTGCCTCTCTCCAAGTTACAGACACGCCCATCCACTGCTTACTCCACTTTTAACTCACCTATGTGGGCACACAGCTATAGCAAGTAGTTTCAACCACCTCATGCGTGAAAGGGTATCAAGAAAGGGAATTGTATCTGACCTTGTCAGACGTGCACGTGGGGAGTGAAAACAGTACAGTCTCTGTGAGCAGACAGATGCATTTAAAAGAATGACAGAAAGTAGGAGAGAGCACTCTTCCTCATAAGCACACGTGTTTTATCAACCGCCTGAACTCCAGATCACTTCCCTTTTCCAGATAGACACCTCTGGGTCACATCTTTCAGCTCTGTTAAAATTTCAACAGCTCGCTGGCTGCCATTTCATGCGAAGAGGGGGAAGGATCTAGACTGAGCATCAGACTGTCAAATGCAGAAACATGTTTAAATGGAAGCTGAAAATCTCTCAAGGAGAGAGCTTCCAGTACCAAAACTATGTAAGAGGAAGAAAATAAACCGCTGCAGTTCAGCAGAGTGACAGATGTGTATCATACAGCTGGGACCGTTTATGTCCGTAGAGTTTCCGCTGCACTAGCAGTAACAGAAGACTTTTCCCTCCTGAGCAAGCTCTTTCTCACTCTAGGATTCACAGTGGAGCAATTACAAGCTTCCTAAAAGCCCTGCGAAGCTTTCAAGGCTTGCAGTAGCTACAGTTTCTGACCCAGACCGACTGAAAGCATTAGCAGAGAGCAGGATGGTAGAAAACATAGCAGCCGAGCTGAAGGTTTAAACACCGGTGAGTGTGGACTTGTGGATTTCAGCAAGTTCTGCCCTATTTACATTAAAAACGCCCGTGGTCCTTTTGCTATCAATGACGCAAAAATTTCAAGCCCTAATAAGTGTGCTTGTGAAGGCTGACTCCCTCACTCCACCAATGGGGCAGTGTCACCCTGAAAGTGTAACGCTTACCACACATTTTGAGGGAGGAAGCACCAGCATCCAAACAAGCGCATACAAAGTGACAAGGGCATACAAAGCATTTTGTAGGCTTGGAACAAAGCCCTGTTTGTAGGATTCACTTAGTGAAAGAATTTATTTTAACAGATCAAGCTATTTATAGCAACTCTCCATAGAAATGAACTGTCTCTTGGTTCCTGTCCTCATGAAATGCAGCTTTCTAACTGGAGAAACACTTTCTGTACTCTAAATGCATGGGCAAAGAAGGGCACAGGCAAAGGGAAGCTGCTCCCCGACACACACCCTGTCACCTCCAGTTATGCTAGAGATAAGATGTCCTTGTGCTGTCGGCACAAAAGGTCACTTACGGTTTGAGACCCTGTGCAGTCACAGCACTCTTCCCTAGCCCCTTTGGCTGGACAGCCTGTGCCACTGCCATCGCTCGCAGCTCTGAGATGTGCCCATCCTGCCAGCAGACAGACATAACTGAGATGGATTTCTCTTCCTAGGCTCCTCCAGCCACACAGGCTTCATTACAGGCTCTTAGCCACATTAATCTGAGTATACCTAAGGATGACTGCAATTCCTTACGACAGCACAGGGACAAACCAGGAGGAAGAGATCTCGGTTTCTCCCCAGCTAGCCCTTCAGAAGATCCCAAGCCAGACTGTGTTCACATAACCTTGTGTTTCTTACACTCCCTGAAATAAAAGTATACCTACTTTAATCCTGATCTCATACAGCTAGAAACCCTCACTCCAGTATATACACCTCACCACGTCTGCAAAATCAGCACACAAAAAAACCTCACCTACTTGTTACAAGTGACCCAGATCCATGGTCTGCTTACTATCCAAGCTTAATTAATTCTGCAGAGTTGCTTATAGAAGAAGCTAAGCAAACTGCAGGCATATGACTTTTCTTAATAATAATAATAATAAAAAGCTGTTTTGGAAAAAACGCAATTAAGAGCAGATTTGCTCTTTCAAAGTACAAAAAAGTAGATAAACAAATAAACCAGAAACTAAAACACGCATATGCAAACAGACAAATCCATAATTTCTTTTGGTTAAGTATTTCCACAGATAAGATGGAATTAATTCTCTACATACATATCTGGGAAAGTTCCACTGCTGAGCTGTCATATCTCATGACCAGAGATATTTGGCCAATAAACTGTACCATGCTGTTCAGCCCTGACAGTTCAGGCCTGACTAGTGGGGAAGAAAAGGAAGAAAATTAATACATGTTTTGATCTACAAAAAGTTTCTACTTTTTGGCGAAAGCTTTATTTCAGACTAAAATAACCTCACTTTTTCCAGCTGGGATTCTACATATCTTCACTGATCTCTGCCCTTGCCAAACTCTAGACAAAACCCAGGCTCTTACTGCATACCCTTGCCCCTAAAACTCATCCATCAACAGCTTTGCAACAAAATCCCTCATAGCTGGTTCCCTCAAACTGCTTCTTTCCAGTACCTCAGACTGACACTCTTTTCTGGTTAAAAAGGCTTCTCTTAAATCCAATGATTACACCAATAAACCTAAATTAGACTAATAGGAACCCCAAACTGAAAAGCTCTAAAAGCTATAGGGTATACATATATCATGAGATTTTATTAAACTTTAAATCTGTTGATTACAATCTTATTTTCTAAAGTCAGAATTATCTTAAGCCAATTTGTTGCCCAACATAATAGCACTTGGTGTCTATAATGAAAATTAGATTACATCAGGTTAAGTTTTTTATCATTTTAGATAAACAGAATTTGACACAGTAAAGCATTCACATAGATGAAATAACGAAACACAACACGTTTTTCTTTTATTTTCATGACAATATCTCGCACTCTCCAAGCCATAAGCAAGCATCTTGCTTCAAAGTACTTGAAATATTATTTGAAAAGAAGAATTTCTCCTTCCACATTCCACAAAGAGTTAGATTAAGGTGATACATGACATCACTTATTGCAAAGGTGTAGATCCAACACAAATTGGGAGTGCTGATAAAGAAAAACCATCAGCTGTTCCTATCTGTTAGATCCAGAGGCTGTTCTGCTGCAATTCTTCACTACCTTAGTGCCTGTTGGTTACATTGCACTGACCACGGGGTCCTGGAGGCACTGGGGTTTAAAATCAGTGACTCCAAAATGTTTTGGTTTAAATTCTGAAACAGTGGTGGGTGAGGTGTGCAGGAGAGCAAGCACGAGCAGGAAATCTGGAGGTTGACTGTGTCACCCCAGAAGATCTCTCTTGAACCACAGCCCGGAGGGGAAAGCAAAGAGCACCCATAGTTTTTACACCCTTGCATTCAATATAAGTAGAAAGGTACACACAGTAAAATGTAAGCGATATTTTCTTGGACCGTCTGACAGCTCAAACTTGTGAGTCCTTCAGAGTCACACAGATCACTACACAGAGACTTTACACCAACTTATTCATTGATGACTAACCAAATCACAAACCGCTGTATGAAAAATAACATGCAAGCTTCTACATGGGCTTTTCACCACCCCAGTCACCTTTCCCAGCAACGGCTGCATGATACAGTTGTGTCCATATTGTCCCTAGCTCTTGGTCATGGTTGCATTCAGATTCTTTCACAAAGAAATGGATGACCTAAGTTTCTACATATATTTGGGAGGGTTGGGAGGAGATGAAGCAATGGTGGTGTGCACTAAAGTTGCTTCTAAGCTCTTGCCCTGCCCTGCTCAGTTCTTTCACTCTGAATCTGCTTCTTTACAGTGGCTGGAAATCAACTGCAAAATAAGAAAGTTTTCTTTCTGGAAACCGGTATTTTTAATTTTCTCTGTCCAGTGTCATAGCCAAGGAAGGAAAAGCAAGGGAGATCCCATTAGCTTTATTTATTTATTTAGAGTTGCTGCAAGTATTCAGAGGTCTCAGTAGCTCTCTTACCCAAAAGGTAAACAGCAGTAGTGACTCACTCCAGGAAAGCATCCCCCAAGCTTACTCTGAACAACAAAAATAACTACTGCCAGCACCAACTGTCGTGTGTCAAAACTCGATGCTATTCTTGGAGCAGATGCAGACCCAGGAATTTTTTTTTCTTTCTTTTTTTTTTTTTTAAAGTGAAGTAATTTCAAACCAGTCCAACCAACACATGTGATGTGTGTGACGATCTTGGCAGCCACTGATTTTCTAAATTATAATTACTGGCAGTTTATCAGTCTTAACAGTTTCAGACAGGCAGTTTGACAATGTTAACGGACGCTGCTGAACAAAAATACAGTTCCCACGGGCTCCCTCGTGCACACTTTTTCCTTCTTGCCAGTTGGAGAATTTAAAGTGTTCTGCTATGATCTGGCAAATCTTCACCCTGACCTTGCACCGCTCCTCAGATCACTGCCAGCGGAGCTCCGTTACATCTCCATAGCATACACCATTAAAAAAAAAAACTCATTTTTACAATGTATTAATTGTGCCCCTTCTGCCACATGACTGCAAATAGCTCTGGCAAACAACTGCACCTCAATGAATAAAAAGTTTGTTTGACCAAAGAGTAATTGGAGTTGCTTGGCACCAAAGATGAATGCAGCAATGCTCCAGCTGACACATCTTGCACAGACAGTCCTATCAGGTCTCCTGTACTTACTTGTATATACAAAACACAGCAAATAACCTTTCTTGGAGCTTTGGATTTAAAAAAGCAAGCTTTCTAGGCAAGCTGTAATATTAGCCTCTGTAGACGCTGAATGACTGAATTTATCTACTAGTTGTTCACATTCAGTAAGCCACAATAAAGTGCCTTCAGAGATAAAGTGCCTTCAGTGCCTATTTTTTTCCCTCTAGCAGATGCAGAATTTTATTAAACACATCCATGGGCACAAAATAAACTGACACGAAATGAATCCTAGCAAGAAAACAAAATAAGGCTTTTATACTTCTTTTTTTTTTTTTTTTAAACCTGAAAACTGATATTCCACATTGCATTACAGAAGTGTAACTCTAGACTTGGGTGAGTTGAGGAAGTTAAATCACAGATACTAAATCTCTGGAATGTCAAAGTGCTATACCCACTTTCAGCCAAACCTTCAGTGCTCCTGGTGTTTTTTGCTTCTGATAAGCCCACTTCAAGCCCTTAAGTATCTGCATGATGCAAATAGTCATCAGCTATGTGTGGTTTTCCCCTCCTTCAGGTTTTTATACCCTCTATCTTTTAGAGTTTCTTATAATAATGTCTCTGTGCCAGCAATTTCAAAGTTTCTGCAACAGAGGACAAATGTACCTTTGGTCATCATTCTGCATCCGAAACTCACCATTCTCACCACCAGGAATTTTATGGAGTAGGATCTTCACAGGGGCAAAAGCAGAAGCTTTACATCAAAAAGACCAACATCACCAAGGACTCCAAGCATGGAAACTGTGTTTGTCTGATCACCCTTCCTGCCAACATCAATGGGAATGTTCCCATTCATTTCTACAGGAGCTGGCTCCCACAGACAAAAAACAGTGTTTTTGTTCAGCAGCGTCCCTTAACATTGTCAACACAGACAGGGACAAAACACAAAGAATGTACAGCTGCTTCCTACTGTCTGTAAAACGGAAGAGGTTCCTTTTCAGGCAGTAGCAGAATCCACCACAAAGCCTGCATTCAGAAAAATCACAAGTATTCTAACATAAAATATGACAACTTAGTGAAGATATATGGCAGGTCTTTGGTAAGGTAAAAGGGATAAATAAAGCTTTTAATCTTTTTGTTTGAAAACCTCAGATGTGAACTCCGACCTTCCACTTCGCCTTAATGCTACCGTAGCTGTCTGAATCCCATGGCAAAGCAAACTCTCAAAAGAGAAAGAAAATGAGCCCAAAACCCTGAACAAAAGCAAAGCCCAACATACACTAGAAAAGTAAACCCGGATGCTTCTCCGGATGACCCCCTCGATTGCCCCTCTGCCAGGGATGCTGCTCTTCAGCTCTGAAGCCAGAGAGTGCCCGTAGGAGGTCCATGCCCAGCTGGGGAATCCCCCTCACCCATTAGCACCGCTGCTCAGAGCAGGGCTGATGTATGAGGTGACAGCAGGGCCGTGGTCCCACGCACACCCCTGGAGCAGGCCCGGTGGCTCTCAGCAGGCACTGCAGGCAGGGAGCTCAGCTTCAGCCCGCCTGACACATCTGTGGTCTTCGGAGGTGAGAGACTCAGTTTGCTGGAAGGTGCTCAGAAGAAGCATGCAAAGCATCATCTTTGTCTAGATTTTTACTGATAGCTATTTGTCACAGATAGCAATATTATTATGAAATTAAATGCTCCTCTTGTGAGTCAGGACATTTTAGATATTGAAGCGAACATAATTGTTACAAGAAAAAAATAATAAAGAGGATTTTTTGGTCATCCACTCCTTCTTCCAACACTTCAGTAGAAATATTAGTTACAAATCCCCAAGCAGTGAGAAAGGAACTTAAGAGGACACACACTGCAAGGCATGTTGACAGTGGCTCAAATGTTTATCCCCGCATAGGAACCTCAGAAGAAATCTTAAACTGTGGAGAAACAGGTATAGGGTAAAAACTTACTAGTGGTAGAAGAAAGTCCTTATTAGAAGGAAGAGGAAATGTAGTTTAAGTGCAAGTCAGCACAAAGTGATGCTGCACAGTTATTGGAGGGAATTTCCAGGACAATGAAGAAGGTGGCGCCTGGCAAGTGTGTTGAGGGGAAGTATCTCCACACAAAAATCCCCATCAGCACTCCTCCCTCACACAGTGACACAAGCGTTTTACCACTGGTAGTATTTGCTCTACAAGTGCTTCAGCAGAGATCTGCATAATGCTTCTCTGGTGGAGACCAGGGCAGGGAGGCACCACTGGCAGCAGATGTGAAAACCAGCAGGTCAAAAACTTCTGCAGGTTCTGGAAACGCCAACACCACCCTCATCTCTGGGAGATGAGGTGGAACTTTTCCCAGAGACCCTCCAGTCCTGCACAACTCATAACTAAGGCTCCATCAACTGTATTTTATGGTATCTGTGTGCACAGGCATGTGCCCTGAACAGTCACAAGGCAGAGCCTCACTCAGCAAGAAACACCAATTCTGGTCACGCAATAGGGGAAGGCAGATCTCTTGCAGGTTGGTATGAGTGATGCTGTAAGTTCATCTCCAATCTACCTCACGCCTTCACTTTAATATGTGCATTCTTCTGCTCTCATCTCTATGTAGCTTTCTCAGCTGTCAAAAACACTGAAGACGAATGTTGTGACTGTTGTTGAAAGATTTAGGGACAAATCTAAGAAAAAGTATTTAGGAATCTATCATTTAAATCCTATTTAATTTAAGTTTAAATCCTTAAGCACTTTGTTGGCTTTAGCCCTACAATAGAGAAGCCAACAACAGAATTGAGTAATCACGTGTACTTTCAACTTTGCGTTTTTATTTCCATGAAAGAAAATGTTGCTAAATAACTAGATTATGCTTCTTATTTAAATAGATAATGGGAAAGCCTGTGTTATACACAAGTGACTAAAAAGAAGGATTTAAATATTTGGCATTTGTAGTTTTAATGCAGATTACATTCAGAAACACCCAACCAGACAGGTAAGTACAATTGCAAACAGCCATTAGATTTAGGCATGCATGTAAAGCACAGAAGATTTCATTACTTGTAACCTGATTGACATGGATGGTAACCATGCAGCTCTCAACTTGTGAAACATCTGTGTCAGTTTGCGTTCTCTTTCCCTTTGAGCTTAGCTCCTTGCAGCTCGCTGTAGCTGTGATTAGTCATGTGTGCTTGGGAGAGGAAGATCACTTGGTACCAGCAAGGTAGCAATAACATCTGTGGGTGCATGTGCTGTTTGTTTCTGTGGTCACTCTACAGGTTCCTCAATGCACCCAAAAACAACATCCTCTGGGCCTTCACCCTGTTCAGCTGAGTATACAAAACAAAGTTGGATAAATACTTGAATAGGCTTCTGCAACTAATGCAGATGGCAACTCACTAAATAATCCCACTTGTTTTGAAGTGGGGAATTCAGGTGTTAATGATACCCTGAGCATTGTGCTGGAGACAGAGGGACAGCAGTTATAAGTTATCTTTCACTGAGAAAGAAAAAAAAAAGTTTCCTTTCTTTCAAGTGTGATACCTTGATAAACTGTTAGGAACCATCATTTGTTTAGGAGAAAAAGGGAGAGGAACAAACTTCTCAAACCATTCCCCTCCCAGATGCTATGTGGTATCTGAGATGCTCACTGCCAATTCTTCCAGCTGTGTGTTTGTAGGACAGTAGAGGAAGAGGGAGAATAATCCAGGGCTCAACAAGGGCACCGACAGCTTTCACAACACAATGCCTTCTTGCCTGTAATTTAGTAAGTTGAGCCACGTATCCCACGAAAGAAAAGAGCTTCCAGTTTCAAAAGCTTTACTGGAATGCTGTTTCATGGGAGATTTCTATTGACGCCAAGATCCCACTGAAAGTACCCGAGCATCTCGTTGTTCCTAACAGAATAAACAGTGTCCCCAAAAGGAAAATACTCCATTAAGTATCCAAAGAATCTTGTACTCCACATGTCTGCCTGGTTCTTAAGACCACTATTAGAAAAGGGCAAATAAATTGGGATTTCACATGCGCCTTTTCTCAGCTACATGAAATAATACTCAAGGCTTCAGTCTGCTTACAAGGCTACATGGCAGAATTGAAACAACAACATCCCCCACTCCCCCAGCTATTCATTGTATATATCCTGGGGAAATAGCAGTTGCACAATTATAAATTGCTGGCCTAATATTTCCTCAGAGCCTCAAATGGAAAAGTTATGATGACCTCCTACTCCTAATAAAATCTCATTTAAAAAGTATAATGTGAAATGACTCTATTCTGAGCTAGCAAAGCATATCCAGTCTATGAAACATTTTGAGATCCGTGCAAATAAGTTGAACATTATACAAAACAGCTTTAAAATACTGAAAGAAGTGAGCTTCTAAATTAACAGCATTGCTTTCACTTTTAAAAAAGCTGTTAGATATCCCAGGCATACCACTTGGCATTTGGATGAGGCTGGATTTTCCAGCTTTCTCAAATAGCCCAAAGCAGCACAGGTGATGGCAGCACCTTTGGGCTCCCCATAAACAGCTGGATCAAAATCTTTAGCATTGTTATTTCTTCAGAAGCCTGATGCAGGAAAAGGTAGTTGGAGAAGAACAAAATCTTAAAAGCCCATCTGAACATCCTACAAGACACATATTTGTACAGTCAGAATAAGAACCTAATTTGCTCTCAGATTAGTCACATGCTGACTGTGTCCTTGCCAATGCCGAAGTTGGTGTGCCTTGCAAAGCGTATCTCAAGTCTGGGACAATAATCTGTGCTGCCAAGGCACTGCACACTGAAGATCCCTCCTCCTTCGTGTTTGAACAGCAGATTCTTGAGAAGCACTGCAAAAAGCAACACTGCACAGAAGGAAAGCCAAAGATACGAAGCAATTACCTTTTTTTCCTCCAGGCCACACAATTCTCAAGATAGCCACTGTTATTGCACCATCAGTTATAAGCTCCTACGCAGGAGGTTAACGGCAGCTAACTCCCTTCATGCTTACCAGCTAGAACCGTTTCACAGAAACAGATAATCTTTACCATTTATCCACTAGCTTCCTTTTACAGTTTAAAAACTGGTAGGCAGTATTAATTCCTATCTGCAGATTTGTCTTCACACAGCTCTGCCTGTAAACAGTCACTTCATTCTCTCCAGCAATCAATTTTTTTTCTAGGTAGGAGTTGCTGTTCCCAGCTTCATCATGTCTTGCTCTGCAGTCACTCCAGAAGATAGAGATACATGATTAATTCAGATGCTGACCATGTGCCATGAGATCAGAGCTTTTATTCCAGTGCTTCCTCTTCACTTCCACCCCCTCTGAGTCTACCGTTACACATAGTTACTGTGACTTGCTCCACAGACAGTAGTAGAGCTGCATGTAGGATGGCATCTCTACAGAAATGACCTCTGATGCGCTTCTTATTTTCTCACAGTGAAATACAAGTGGTTTCTTTGGAAAATTTGTTCGTGGCTTGCACAGTGGACATGGCAATGCAAGTCACCTTAGTAAGTCATCTGCAACTTGAAAGTCACATGCTTACATCTGAAATAGTGCTACAGTTAGGTCAATGGATGGCCGAGAGGCAACTCTGCACAAGCGGTAGTGTGTGGGAAGGAGACAGTTCAGTGTTTGGTAGGGGTGACAGGGTGACACCCTGTAGCCAACGCTACCACACAGGGAGGAGCATCTTTAAGCATGAGTAGGTATTACCCAGAATATTGCAGCTTCGACACATCAGCTGCACTTCACAGGGCTGAGCATGCTGATGGCAGCTTCGACTTCACAGTTAATATAGGCACAGGCAAAACCATGTTTACTACCACTTTCACTAAACTATACAACGACATAGTATTATTTTCAGGTAGGGGCAAGGCCTTGGTTACTGTGACAGCTCTATGTCCAGCTTTTGCTGAGCAGGATACGAATCAACTATATGTTCATCAGAAGTTGGCAAGATTATTAATAGGCCAATGTAATACAAACTGCAGAGTCATTTATATTCAAGATCAAAAATACACAAGGAATCTTATCACAAGTAAAGTTGCTGATGCTTTTGTTTGTTTTGGTTTGTTTGGTTTTTTTAACTGTCCTGACTATAGGATACTGATCTCATTGAGTATTTACGTAATTTCTACTATACTTAACAATACTCAAGTAAATGGAAAAGGGCATTCATGATTGGGTGTTTTAAGGAAAGAACATATCAGAACATGTAGAAATGTCAAGATCAGAGCAAAGAATGGTGGCAAAGTTGGGCGAGCTTTAGATTTGCTTCCTTTTTCCTAGCTCCGAATGAGGCTAAGAAATGAGAGACTTGCAGAATCTTCTTTAGCTGCTAATTCATGCAGGAATAAAAATGGCACACTATCTGGGAAAAAACTCCAACCTGCTGTACTCCTTTTGGATCGTGGAAAGCACTAAACATGAGAAAAATGCTAATTCTTGATAAACACAAACATGACACTCTGCATTACAGAGAACTTTACGGAAAGGACAGTCAGAATTCACTTTTAAAAGACCAAGCTCCTAACTCATAGCTATACATTAGATCTGTCAGAAAGGAGAATTGAGCTGTGATTCTGCGTGGATCTATCTGAAAAAAAAAATCAGCTCTCTGAAGTATTGCTTTCATTGAAACAGCTTTCATTCCAAAGACTTTCCTGACTTTGCAACTGGAGGTATTTGAAGACAGTGTCAGTAATTCAAACACACGAATCAGACCTCTTCCTTCCTTATATCTGCTGTCCAAAAGATGCTGGGAAAGCAATACTTGCTTTTTTCCCCAAACACACAATAATACAGAGCAGATATGCAGAAATACAGATATTTTGTACAGGGTACAAGCATGAAAGTGAAACAGGAAGGGAAGAACAGAAAAGCAGATGGATCTGTGGTTCAAGAGGGCTCTCCAAAGAAATCTAGTTTTTATAGCATATATGCTGAAGAAGTTATCTCCTTTGGCTTGCATTGCAGAAGCACAGTAAGGTCTGACCTGAGAGGATGTCCTTGCCAGTTTTCCTATGGATCATGCAAATATTAACACTAATATAAATTTTAAAAATTAGATCAATTCAGCAGATGAAGTGAAATAGTTCTCTTCAAGGCCTCGGACACTCTGAATTCACAGTCTTAATTCAGTCGGGATGAAGGCAGCACACTCTGCTCTTTGGCTAGCATGAAAAAGGAGAGGTGCAGAAGCAATGGTCCCAATCCCGGACCTCAGGGGATGTGATTGTCTCAAGAGCAATGCTGTTGGGCTCCAGAGAAGTTACATCAGCTACGTTGCCACTTATTTATGGGCTCTTAAGTCAAATTAAAAGCGATGGGAGAAAGGAAATAGACACCTTTCACCCCCAAATTGACAGGATTTGGAGATTTCTTAGTGAAAATAGCTTCAACATCCATCATTTTGCCAAAGTAGCTGGAAAATAAATTAAACCCACAAAATGTCAACAGTGAGATATCTGGAATTAGAAACCAAGACCTACCCAGTTCTCAGAGCTTGAAGTCTTAATTCAAACATCTTCAGGCAGAATCTTTTGTGCATTTCTCCTAGAAGCCATTATAATGAAGGAAGTGACTATGAGATAGTAAATGATATATTAACATATTATGTACAAATACACACATATGAATTCCTTGGAAATAAATCTCAACTTTTGACCAAAACAGGGATAAGAAATTATACTAAAAGGTACAGAAAAAGCTTATCTGGACTGAGGTAATTTTTATTCATCTTGATGCAATAAAGAGATACATTCAGCTGAGCAGATGTCAGAATTTTGTTTTCTGTATTCCTCACTGGGATGTATAATGGGGCAAAAGCAAAGAGAAGCTGTGGCTGAAGGAAAGCACAAGTCCTCCAACTTTTTTGTGGTGCTGTGTTTTCCCTCTGGATGACAACCGGGCATGCCAGCTTTGGTAAGTAGGCAGGCTGGTCAGCCATGTAGACCTAGACCCAGAGGTACTCACTGCTGTGCTGAGGCTCCTGGAGCTCATGTCATGGAGTGGGACAGGGTTCCCACCACCATGGAAAGAACTTTATGCACATAACTTCCTAAGTTGGACTCCTAATTGGTTAAGACTGATATTCTTCAATGTGTAAAGAATAAGCTGTAAACTACGAAATTATTCTGATTGCCTTATGGACACAACTACCAGCTCACCACAACATTTACTGTGTTTCAGGTTGTCCACTAGATGTATTCAATCTATGGTCACCAGTTTATTCCATTCCTGCTACCAATCTTTCCAAAGCAATAATGAGGAAAATATTTCCAGGACAGTAGGTTATTTTTGTGTTTATACAATGCTTTTACTTTGGCCATCAAAAACACCTGTTGGGTTATTCCATTTGCTTTTTAAGCTACATACAATACATTAACATTCAAACTGATACATCTGTTCTGTATAGCTTTATTTTGGTGCGTTGACAAATCATGAAAGTTCTGAATTTCACATGCACTGGCCAGCCGAGCTGTCACAGAAAGCATGCAGCGTAGCAGGAATGACTAATGAACAAATCTCAAAAAAAAAGGGATGTAAAAGGATGTTTACAGATTTCCACATGGATGTGGTCCATTATGAAGCTATAACTTCCTATCTATTGTGTGTTTACTAGAAAGGCTGAGAATTAAGTTAGAGTCTTTTGTGGACAGGAAATGATCCAATGAAAATTAAACAGATACAGCAATTCACTATCAAAATGAGAGGAAACACTTTAACTGCTCAACAACCAAAAGCTTACATGGTACTAAAATACTTCTTAAAACTAGGAATAAAGATTTGTCTGAGACATGCACTTCCTCAAGACCTTCTGTGAGATTTTATCCAGCTCTCCTTAATCAGATGTCTATGAATTCCAATGGGAGACTGACAGATTAACAGTTGTGGGATTAGATACAAATTTAATTAAACACAAAAACACATGATGTGATATGTATGTTTTAAAAGCCGGATCATTTTAAGCATGATTGATGACATATCCAGGGATACATCCGCACTTCAAGAAAAAGTATTACACACCCATACATGAACAGAAAATTTACAGGAAATAATATGCAGTAATATTTCAACCCTAGGCTCACACCTAATGGCCAAAGAGTGTTTAATTTTTTCCTGTAAAAATTTCATGAAGTTGCTTTAATATAAACCGATAGCACCAAGCCTGGGGAAGAACGATATAATCCAGCAACATTCTGTATTTAAAATTTAAATATCTGTTTTACCATTTACAACCTAATCTAGATTTTCAAACTGCAAAATGATACGTTATGTGTGGCAATTTTAATCTAAATTCCACAGGAAAGGCACTTCCCATCTGCAGCTGAGCTGTCGGTGCACACCCAAAGGCTTCGTTCAAAATCTGCTCTTCAGCAGCCACCAACAGCACTGCACATGTAGCCGTGCACACAGCAAACACAAAGAGCTGTTAACTATTCACGATAAAGAGAAACTAGCACTTGAAAAGGGTCTGAAAGTGGTTACATGCAGCCGTAGGTGCACTGCTTTTTCAGAAGTACCTTGAAAGAATACCACAGAAGGGCCCTTTTGCTGAAGAAACTGCACTGTCAATGCCTGGTTCGAGTCTTTCAATTAACTGCAGCAAGTTCCCCGTCAACCTCTAGATCTTTATTAAAATACGATGGCAAAGAGTCTAGGCTCTTATAGCTTATAGCCAAGGCTGGCAGTTTATCACCCTGCAACATGTAACCTCCTGCACCAAATCTTACGTCGTCACAGGAGGTTTTATAGCTCACAGTGTTGTGAAAGCTCCCTGTGGGAGTGGAGTATCATCGGTTCTGAACTGGTTATGAAGAAGCTGTTAATGGTATGGCTTTGATTTCCAGCTTCTGTGTTATGTTCACACAGGCATAAATTCAAATATGTGCAAGTATCGTGTAGGTTCCGTTACCCAACAAGCATCTCTTTTGGCCAAATTAATAACTGAAAAATAATTAAAAATATGCTAGCAAAATTATTTTGCCTTAACAATCACTTGACAGGATATCAGAATATTCTAGGAGGGGAAAAGGAAAAGGTTTCATTCTCATTCTCGTTTCCATTCCATCCTTCCTCTCATCACTCCAGAGCTAAGTAGTGTTAAGTTTTTGACTTCCTTGCCACAACAGGGCTGAGACTCTTCTATGTTTTCACCAAGATAAATGTCATCTTGACACACCACCAAGGAATTAAACTTATGCTATCTATTTATATTCAGAAAGGCAATTAAAAAAAAAAAAAAAAAAAAAAAAAGGTTTTGGTTTTACATTACTGCCATTGCGAAACAGTGAAAACTAAACAAAACCAAGTATCTAGTTACTTTTGGGTTATTTTAAAGTGAGCTCAGTCTTAAGAGCTTCACATCCGTCACGGCCAGAGACCAACAAACAATGGCAGCTCAAGAGACGCGAGTGATTAGATCCTCAATCCACATACTGTAAATGTTGATAGATGCAAGTTTATCTAGGAGTTTCAAATGTCACAGACACTTGGAATTGAACTGAACACACATACAAAGGCAAGCACTGCAGTCCTTATCCAGATTAATCAGGAAACATTTATTATGAGGGAAGAATATGGCCTCCTTCAAACCAAATTGCTATCCTAAAATGCAGATTACACAAGGAAATGTTTAACACAGACTTCTTTGTAGGTGAGAACATGATATGTACAGCACAAATTTCATGAATCTTGGGGTGAGATGTACCATTTTATGGGCCCACATGCTACATAATAACTACCTTGTGAACTTCTAGTAGAAGGTGCAATATTATGTGTTAGCTATCCACAAGCACACTTTTGGAGTTCAGCAAAAGGCTGAACATTTATACAGCAGCTGCTGCTCAGAAACCCATGAGCTGCAAGCACACACCCCAGCTTAGCCCACACTGACTGGTTTCCTCTTAACGCCTTGTTTCTCGTAAGTGAATAGTGCTCCCGATACTCATTTAATGGGGCAATGCTAAAGATGGTGCTGAAGTCATCTATGAAAAAATTTTTGCAAGCAATTTCTTTCCTTGCATGCTTGCGCTGATGGCAAACATCTTGGAAGTTAATTTCCCAGTTGGAAGTAACAAAAAGGATGAAACTACACTCATTAGAATACACAGAAAGAAAACATTAATCAACAGCTTCATGCATGCTTAACAGAAAATTTTGAATCGCTCTTCGTCTTGCCGGTTAAATTTAAAAATAAAATTATTATTGACTCATTAGAACTCGGATTCACAAACCAACCATTTAAAAATACTTTATAGGTTAAAAATAAGGTTTTAGACTCATTCAAAAGATTTTTACACTAAAAGGGAAACTGAAAAAAAAAAATAATTATCCCAGAGGCTTTAATTAAACACCTGAAGTGCTAATTTCTAGAACAAAATAGAAAACCAGCTGGAAGCATTAATAGACATATTGCTAAATTAAAACCTACACGTCAACAACAAAAAAGGTAACTTTCAGTGCAATTCTCCCCCCCAAAAAGAAACAAATCCAATCCATCCACTTAGAAACTGTTATATGCAACAGCTTTTTTACTTGAAACACTTAAAAATGCTTATGTCGCACAAAAACGGGGCAATCTAGCAGCCATTTTGGCAAAGGAAATGCCTCTGAAGTTGTAGCTTTTCACGTGTGCAGCCTGTGATGCTCAGCTTAGGCTGCAGAAGGTCAAGGCTGCATTTCCAGGCGTAGAAGAGACTAGAAAAGCAACCCAAACCAACAAACTACCAGAGGTCAGATTCAATTAAGAGAAATCCTCCTGGCTTCTGCAAGAAAATCTCATTGAGCCCCTAGAAGACATTTCCATGCTTCCACTGACTGGTGAAGAAGGGAACAGAATTTAAGTTTAGTTTGACCAACTCTAGCTCCGATTAGTGCTACTGAAATGCACATAAATTACTGCATTGCTTCAACAGCCAAGATGATTCCAGCTTTTTTTATGGCTGCCAGTGACATACAGAATCATAGAATGGTTTAAGTTGGAATGGACCTGTAAAGATCACCTAGTCCAACTGCCCTGCAGTGAGCAGTGATATCTTTAACTAGGTCAGGTTGCTCAGCTTCTAGCACCTCTCTGGGCAACCTGTTCCAGTGTTTCATCATTCTCATCGTAAAAAACCTCTTCTTCCTTATATGTAGGCTAAATCTACCCTCTTTTAATATAAAACATTTACCCCTTGTCCTGTCACAACAGGTCCTGCTAAAAAGACTGTCCCCATCTCTCTTATAGGCCCCCTTCAAGTGCTGAAAGGCCACAATAAGGTCTCCCCAGAGCCTTCTCTTCTCCAGACTGAACAACCTGAACTGTCTCAGCCTTTCTTCATAGGAGAAGTGTAGTGGAAGCAAATAGAGTTTGGTGGAAATCACTATTTCCCTTCTATCAAAGCCACACAAGTTTGGTCTGAATAAACTCACAGGAGGAAGGACGGAAAAAGCCAGTGCTGACAGAAATGCTGACTGGGAGAAAGATTGGAAGCTGAGCTCCCTGTCTTGCTGCCCAATGTCCTAACATGAACCACTAGATAAAAGGAGCCAATTCTGTCAAAGAGGCAAACACTTGCTGGAATTAAGCCCTTCATTTCATTTCCCAGGACTTGAGAGTCCTGAGGAAGCTCAGAAAATACGGACTGATGAGACCAGAACGACAAATAAAGCCTGACAAGAAAACTGGGGAGGAGGAGTACTGAGCTGCTCCAACATCAGACAGTCACATCTCTTGTCTCATTTTACAAGCTAGTTATCAGCATTGCACTAGCACTCTTCCTCACAACTAGAGAGTTTGATCTCCAAATCTACCCTGCTGCCACCACAAGCTCCACCAGCAGTTAGCACCTTGTTCAGGACAGAGTAAGCTTCCTCTCCACACTGAGATACTGATCCGAGCTCACTAAGCTATTTAACCATATATTTTGTCTCCTCTGCCCAGCTGGCTTTCCAAGAGTTATGAGATTTAAGACTATCAACAGAAGAGAGGCAGTGGGGGTTTATGCACCCATCGGTTTTAATGTGGCCAGCTCAGCTTTACCCAGGGCTGTCACAGGACTGCACTCTCTCCTCTCCCAGCTCATCACACGCTCTTGCAGAGGAAGAGGAAGAGAAGGAGCCTCTTCTGTGGCTCTGGCCACAGGCCTCAGCACCAGCTGAGCCAAGCCATAACCACTTGCCTCTTTTTAACAGAGTAAAAATCAAAGAGCTAGCCTCAGGTAAGAGCGTGACAGCACCAAGGAGTGCATTAGCAAGCACATCGTTAGAATATCCCTAACAATTAGAAGCTGAACTATCAGAACACAGACTTTATTCAGGCACTACAAATACTATGAAACTGAGTGAAGAAAAATTCTGAAATAAGCTGAGGCAACATACTTATTGTAATTCTGTTTTCTGTATCATAAGCCATAATGATACTTGTTTACAAAGTCTTCTGTTTCAGAAGTTTGAAGCGGTAGCTTTACACAAAATTTTCTTTCAGAATACGGAAGTCTGGCAATTTTGACCTAGTTTTGCCGTTTTATGTGATGACTGCAACACTGAATATCCTGATGAAAGGAATCTCAGCTGAAGCCTATACTCTCTCATTTCTAGTTCTTAGAGCTTATTCTGCAGCACTTCAGAGAGCTCCAAGACATCACTGTGTCTCTACCGTATGAGATACAGTATAGATACAGATGCTTCTTGGGATTTCAAAAATAATTAAAGGCAAAATATAACAAAGGAAGTATGGAAGAAAGAAAAATGTGACAGAAGCGACAGGAGTCTCTTGCAAACGCACACATGCTCATTCAAGTCTGTTAAAAGGTGTACTGTTTTTCCATGTTGTATGTTTATCTTACCTGCAAGGCTAATTTGATGGAATAACCAAAGCTCTTTTATTCCAAGAAAGCAACATGGCCAAAGTTTATCCATTTTTTTTACAAATTTGCTACGTTTCAACACCCTCCCAGAATTTAAAGTCTTCCTATTCTTTTTAAAAAATGAGGCAGGGATAGTGTTGATTAAAATGAAAGCCACTTCTGTGGTTTTGCTGAAAGTAGATTTATATTTGACAGGATTATGTTTACAAGCACTGTTTTAGCTGTTTGTTATTCGTGGCAGTTCAGAAGCTTCCCCAGCTAATATTAAGGAACAAAAAAACCCAACAAACCAGCAGCAGAAAACACAATGAAGTAAAAAAAGGAAGGGAAGCCAGATTACTTCACTGTAAGAGGAGCTGCTTGATTTCCTGAAAAACTAAAACCGCCTCTAGTCTGCGTGGAAGAGCCAGAAAGGGCTCTGATGGAGAGGTCTCACCCTCCCTGCACATCACTGCTTTAAGCCACTCAGCCATAACCCACCCAGCCATCGCAGCAGGTGGTTAGGAAGTGCCCTCAACCTGAAGCACCCAAAAGGGTAGGAGGGACATAGTCACAGGAACATTTCATAGAATCATAGAATGGTAGGGAATGGAAGGGACCTCTGGGGATCATTGAGTCCATCACCTAGGGCAGGCCATGCAAGAACATATCCAGGTGGGTTTTGAAAGTCTCTAGAGAAGGAGATTCTACCTGTCCCAGTGCTCCGTCACCCTCACAGTAAAGAAGTTTTTCCTCATGTTGAGGTGGAACTAGCATGGAAATCAAGTTATCACATAGACTGTTCTAGCTCTCTCATGGTGTCTTTCTGAGCTCCATTAATAACATATGCACCTTTGATAAGGCCGAGGTTGCTTCCTCCCCAATACACCGGTGCTCCTCAAAGAGGTGAGCTCCAGGACCCCTGCATGCTCCTTGTTAACAGGGTCCCAGCGAGCTACAGCCACTTCAGACAACACAACACTGAAAGGCAAATCCACAAACAGTCCCCTTCCCTCCATTGCATGCTTACAGGACAAACTTCTGTATGTCTGCATGTCCCGTAAAGGAGCTGACAGCGGTATGACAGATGACAGTCATCACCCCCTAGTCTTCTCCTCCAAAGAAGAAAGTTACTTCTTAAGCTCTTAAGTAATCACTAACAGAAAGCAACAAGGGTAACATTAGGCTGGAGATAGATAGAATAATTCCTGCATATACACCATGCTAATGATTAAATATATTAACATAAACATTTTTACTTATGGATGAAATGCATAACTTATCACTGCTACTGTCTAGAGCACTTACAGCTTCCAGAGCGAGGGAAATGCTCATGAAGCACAAGTAGTTTGTCATTTTATCAACAACTCTCAAACCTCCAAAAATACTTTTTAACTACATCCATAAAACTTACAGACCACAGCCATGTTTGCCTTGTGATTACTTGAAAGCTAAATAAATCTTCTCTTTGAAGCAGAAATAAGGTTTTTGAAGTTTTCACCAACTTTTTGGCCACAGATTTTATATATAACAGCACAGATTTAAAACTTATTATACCCTGACCAGGAGCATTTTTGGAAACACACTGCTTGCCTCTTGGATGGGTTTCCATTTGATTCAATCACAGTAATTGTACAGCTCTCATAGTACTAAGTAGTCGGAAAAACAAAGAATATTGCAGTTTCCATTTATAGATGGAAATGCACTAAACTACAGTTTAGTGATCTTGCAACCAGGAGTGGGAGAAGTCATTCTCTTCCTTTTCAGTATCACATGGCAGAAG
Source organism: Baryphthengus martii (assembly GCA_013396935.1). NCBI lineage: Eukaryota > Metazoa > Chordata > Aves > Coraciiformes > Momotidae > Baryphthengus > Baryphthengus martii. The sequence continues at coordinate 82,085 of VWZK01000716.1, read as the reverse complement.
CAATTAGAAACACCCTCAAATTACATGAATTCTCTTTTCCTGATTTCATATATATGTGTGTGCGCATATCTATCTATCTCTTCCTATCTTAAGCCTTTATATTACCCTCAAGGCCCCACTAACACTGCACTTACAATTTCGGTCCCATCTTTCCAATCAGAGTCTGCATTAACTGCATATATTCCCAGTGTTTGTTTGGAAAAATTACTTTAGGACCATGTTAGTCCTGAAGAAACACTGAGTCCCAGATTAGCTTCCCCTTCAGAAAAGCCCATGTGAAGAGATGGTGCTTGACAACATCTGGCAGCTGCAGAACCATTCAGGCAAGTTAGTTGCTGGTGAAGCAATGGTGGGACCTGACTTGTCTCATCTCCAGATATTGCAGCCCCTTAAGGGGCTCAAACTCAGGGAGAAGAGGCATTATGGAAATTAAGCCACAATCAAAGGAATAAGTAGGAGGAATAAGTCTGCACGTGGAAGGAAATGGACCACTGATTCCTGTCACCTAGCTTATATTCCATTTTTACTATTATTATTTTTATTAAAGCTGTTCTAGTTTCCTTTTCTAATTGATAGGTCTCTCTCCTTTATTCCTTTTCTCTTCCCCTTTGGGGAGGGAGGGGGGTTAACAGAGAGCATCTGTTAAAAATCTAGCGGGCTGCCCTGACCCTAAATCATGACAGCTGTATTGCTGGTAATGGTGTTAGAAGGGCTATTAAACATCATGCATAAGATTTTATAACAGTCTAATTACAAAGGAGGTAAGAGAAGAGTCATTACACTCTCCCTGTCTCTTGTGGTATTAAAAACCTTTCCCAAAGCACCACAATCTGGTTAAGTCAAAGACTAGCTATTTGATTTGTTGTGCCATAGGTATTAGCCAGGTGGCACAATTCTGGCTTTGTTTTAACATGGAGGAGAAAAACAGATAAAGCTGGTGTGATGGCACCAGCAAAAAAAGGATAAAATGGCCCAAACTGAATTCTGCCATGAAAATTTAAAATCTCAAATCTTAAATCAAAAAGCAGCTATTTACATTTAGGGGTACCTGTTGCTTCCCAACACACTGCTCTTCATTGCTTAGGAAACTTTTGCAGCTCTGTAGACCTTTTGTGCTGAAGTTGTATGGACCGAGTTTGGGCTGAGTTTTCTGAGGAACTGCAGCCAAAACAACCCGGTCACTTCCAAGAACGTAGCTGGGTGAAAAAAAGGAACCTTTTATTCGGAGAACACAGGGCATTGAAACTGTCCCCGCATAAATGCTTTTCACTCTCCAACTTGTGAGTACTTGAACTTGGAATCCCGAGGCGACTTTTCCGCAGTGCTTTATCTGTGGGTTTGTGTAAGTCAGGTGAAATAAAACCATCATCCTGACCACTGTTTTGCAAAAGTTTTCCATTTAAAATTAGCTATGAGGGAATGGGTGGCCGGTCTGCTAAATCAAAGGATAGAATTAAGACTACTCAGTTGTTTGATAAGCACAATTTTAAACAGCACTTACTGGTATAAAAAGATGGTGACGGGAAGTGCAATATTTTCGTCTCACAAATGTAACCAAGTTCAAATAAATCCCATTGAAGATTCTTATCAAAGGAAGTCTGAAAAGACATTTAGTTGAAGGAGACAAGAGAAATATTTGAACTTCTATCACAGTTCATGTAATTTTCTTGAGAAACTTTTGTTCCTACCCATCAAGGATATGAAGACTATGTATAAAGTATACTGTGTTCTACAGCATCTTCCCTTGCATTCAAAAAGTCTGATTCCTATCTTAATACAAAGCAGAATTGAACTGCGATCTCAGCTTAGCATTAATGGGGACAGCAAATATAGCACCCTAAGACAGAGTGCCTATAACATACATAACTTATCTGTACAGAGCAAGCTGGCAGAACAGTTACGTCTTTAGCAAACTAGACTCAATATAAAAAGGATTTACTTGCATGGAAGAACATTTGCAGTCTCTATGCAGTTTTACTTTGAATAGATTTAACATTTAACTAGTTCAACCACATTAATCCTTGAGCTCCAGACTCCTGCAGAAGTATTTTTCATTTTTCATTTAGAACTAAAAATGACATTTGCAGCAACAAAAGGTGGATTTTCAAAGAACTATATGCAAATTTAAAAACATCACTATATAAATAAATATGAAAACCTCCTAACATTCTCAAAAGAAAGTAAGATTCCTAACTTTTCTCATTTATATTGGAATGAGTTTTAAGCTTTAAAAGCCAGGACTTGCTGCAGCTTTTTCTTAGATAGGAAAGTCCATCACTTTTGAAGTGTTCCAGTTGCAAAGACTAAATTGCAGCAGTAATGATGAAATACTCCATTCAGAAAGAGCTCTAGATTGAAAATTTAAATGAGAAACCAACTCAGTACAGTTACTGATAATACAAGTTAATTAAGAGCATTTTTGAACATTTGTCCTATTTCTTCACTGTAATTTCCACGTTGGCTAAAGTTTCCTATTGTGCCACACACCATGCTCCTGGGTACAGCCATGGATGCCCTTTATGCAACTCTCATTGGCTACTTCGAATTTTAAAGTTTATCTTGAGATAAAAGCATAGAAAAATGGATTAAAGGAAAGTGTGTTTTACTGCCATTATGTTTGTTTTCCTAACAGAGATAGGCAGCAGGGTTTTTGAATGACTAAATCCATCTCCAGTCATCTCCCATTCCCTGCCACTGTTCACTGTCCCCTCTGCTCTGCTGCAGACCACAGCCCTTCAAAAAAACCCCAACAAAATAAAACAAGAAAAAACATAACAAAATGTAAAAACTCTCCTTCCAGATGTTAATCCAAGAAAGGAAAAATGTTTTTTGAAGCAACTGAGAAGAAACACAAAGGCCCTAAGCCACTACATCTCCCACTCCAAGCTGGTTAAAAAGATTCAGAAGTGTTTTGACATTTTAGCATGTGTACGTATGAACCAGCAGGCAGAGAGGTTGCCAGGTTTTCCTGTCCTGAGTAACTTCTAGGTAAATCACCATAGCACCTGCCCTGCAGTTGTGGTTCAAAGTATAACTTGCTCTTCACCTTGATGTAACTTCATCCCTCTCACAGAGGGGCACTTGCACAAATGCTTCAGCATCACTGTGGCTGGCAAAATTTCCTTGGAAGTCACAGCCTCCTCTCTGCTTCAAATGGTTGTGAGAGATGACTTTGCCTCCTGAAATAGGCTCTGATTCTTCAGAAACAGCTCATGCATTGGTTTGTGAAATTGAGTCTTAAAGCATATCTCCTATCAACTTAATGAGATCCCCTCAGTAAGATTCAACCCCAGTAAATCCAAGTCCTTTCCCACTTCCCTGGAGAGCTGGAGGAGAAAGGAGGCTGTCTCCTGCTCCCCATGTGGATAATCCCCATCCCTCTCCAATAGGGAGCACTCCATCTGCCTGTCACTACCTCTCTCCAACAACTTGCCTTGAGAAACAACCATAACAGCCTGAGAGTTATCTAACTACTGGGCCTGAATTTGGATATTCTTCACTGCCCAAATCTCTTCCTTTACACCTTTTTCTCTCTCCCCCCC
>VWZK01000716.1:53763-78501 GCA_013396935.1 Baryphthengus martii | reverse complement strand
TTTTACTCTCCCAGGAAGATCTCAGAAAAATCCTCTGTCCCACATTTTATTTGCATCTCCCAGATAAAAATTCTCATCTTCTCTCCCACCAGTTGAAACTTCTGCTGCCAAAGGTCCTAGCCCTCTTAATCAAGCAAATCTATCAATGTACTTGGAAGTATTCATACTGCAACTGTACGCTTTCGATAAAGCAAAGGTATGTGTAGGGCTAAGTTGCTGAACAGATTTACAACTTGAACGAGACATTAACTTCCCTCCTCCTTCTCTCTCCCCAGTTCAGTCCCTCTCCAAGTACTTGCATCCTCCTGCGTGCAACCACCTCTGTGGATCTTTTTCTGAGCCACTGTGTCCTCAGCTTGGTTAAGTCTTTCCATATTTCAGCACCTTCACCTCTCTCTCACCAACCTCAGACTGGGGCAATGCAAAAACCATTATCCCACTCTTTAAGGACAACCCACATAAACCAAAAAGTTCTACACTGCCACATCCCAAGCAGGCAAAATTCTGAAATATTAAAATGCATATTACTGTTTTTAATGATAACACAACGAAACAGCTTTCTGATCAATGAACTTACAGCATTGCTGATGGTTTTGTTAAAAACTTTTTGACTTCTTTGCTTCAATCCACTCTTATCTGTATTACACAGTACTCTGGGTTTTACGCTTGTTTCAAGAGTAAGTTTTTTGCTTCAGCTTCAACATTTCTCCCTTCTGCAGACTCTTTCCTACCCTGGCTGTATTTTCTGCCTCCACCACCTCCTCCCTAGAACCTTTTCTCAACCTTTATTAAAAAACCCACCCATGTTCTCTTCCTCACCCACGCTCAGACAGACGCCTGCTCAAACTCCCAGGCTTGCTTGTGATCTGCCTCCTGCAGACTCTTGCAAGAGAGCACGTCCAGGCAGCTCTGCTCCGCCAAACTCCTTGTAACACACACTGCAGTGGAGGAAGGCTTGAGAAGAAAACTTCAAGCCCACCTGAACACTGTTGCTCTTTCTCCTTTACTTTAGAAAAGCAGCACTCCACTAGACTTACACTTTCCTTTGGAAAAAAGGGCTGGCTGCAGCTATGCTCTGCCAGACAGGATCAGTCCACCTCAAGTAGAGGAACAGGTTTTATTTACAAACAAACAAACAACCTCCACAGAGGATGGGAGGAAAGCAGCAAAGGAAATACTGCAAACATATCATTTCTAGTAAGCCTTTGTCAGTTGACACAAATATCTCCACTCCACGCAAAGCCTAGACTACCAATCCACTTAAACGTTACTTTGTTTGCAAAAAACAGCACCTTCTTCCTCACCACTGATTTCCTGATGTCAGCAGGCTCGTAAAAGGGTTCACAATCCCTTTACTGTCCAGTTCATTAGCGAGCATGGAGCTTTCCACTTACTACTTTTCTATGAGCTCTGAAGATCAGGAGATACACTACTAAAATGCAATTTGCTTGCAAGTAAGCCCAGAAAGGATAAAGTGGAATAAAAACCTGCAAGTACTGGTTATTTCGAAGCTTGTGGCTGGAGCTAAGATCCCTCATTTTGTGGATAAATACTACTTTTTCTTCAAAGATTGAACAGCACAAGCAAAATCTCCCCAGATCATTCCGCTAACACCACTTTTTCCCTGAACACAAATTACATCAAAAGGTTTTCGCACCAGTTTGTTCCCTGATCTCTCCAAGGGAGCCGTGGTTGGACACTCCAACTATTCTGGGCTGCAGCAATTTTTAGGACTACAAATAGTACCCTGGTGTCACAGTCCAGTGGATTGGTTGGGGAGAGGACAAGGAGAAACATATACAGATAAATTGAAATCCCTATTTTTAATCCTTCCGATCCTTAAAACTGTTTGGCAATCATATAAATGTGGCATTTCCTTCTTGTAGGCTTCAGCAGAGTTTTGCAAGCAAGATTTTTCATTGTGCTGAGACAAAACAAGATTGAAGTCTGGGCTTCATTGAGCTCCGCAGGTAGAATGACAGTGGTCTGAATAAAACAACAGATGGCAGATGGCAGAAAATTTCAGTTATTAAAGAAGCAAAACCCTCAATACCGTGGGCCTCTATCATCTCTTCACAGTGTTTTTGTGACATGGATGATTTGGTCACACAGTAGTACAATATGTACTATTGTAGTCTTGTTTAAAAGCATTTTTCCGGGACTCTGATGTAAGTGGACTAGAGCTGTATTTCATACATATCTTACTGAATAATTTTTCCTTCACGTGCTGTTTTAACAGATGAGTGCCTCCAAAACGAATTACAGAACGAGTACATCTCCACACTACTGCAGTAAACCAGCACAAACCCAACATACTAACAATCTTAAATAAAAACGAGCACAAAGACAGAATAAGACCAAAGGACCATACGGTCCATTTGGGAAATGCTTCCTGCAGCTGGAGCGAGAAAAGCTCCACACAGCACTAACATCTGCACAAGCCAGAGGGAGAATTTATTTCCCCCTCTCCCCAGAAAGAAACAGAGAGGGAGGGAGAGGAGGAAATGGCAGAGAGCAGATAATCTCTATTTTACACCAACAGAAAAAATGACAATGGAAAAGACCACTGTCCTCTAGAGACAGCAGGAAACCAGTCACAGGAGGAGCCCCTTCCAGTTCAGTAAGTTAAGTGTACACATTGGCCGCTTGTGTCCTAAAGTACAAATGGATTTTTCTTAAAGTTGCTACCAAAGCAGCACCACATTTTGTAGACCCTCTTATTAATAGTATGTTAAAGAATATGAACGTATTCTTAAACATATGTACATATATTTAGGTCTAGAAGCAATGATGCAAAACCTGCTTGACATATGTGTAGCACTTACGACCTGGTTTACTTTGTTGCATTCACCCAAAAAAGAAAACCTTTCACAGACAACTGACTTCTTTTGTTTTGGGTTTGTTGGGGGTTTTTTTCTGTTTAAAGAAGTAAAATCAAAATTGAAAATCCAAGTTCCATCAAAAGACTTTCATATAACCTTTTCTCAGAGCACAGTATAAATGTTTACCCATTTCCCTCAAAATGTCATCAACATTGTGTTTGGGATACGCAGTATGGACACTGAACCAGCTTTCATTAATACAATAATGTTAATGGGCCCAGGAAACAGCTGGGGTTTTTTTTTTTCCTTTTCTTTAGACTCCTTAAAGTGTTTCATCAAGTGTCCAAACAATTATGACCAAGGGCTTTCCAGGACTTGTTGGGTTTTTGTTGTTTGTTTGTTTTTTTGTTTGTTTGTTTTTGTTTTATTATAACACATAAGCAGCTTATACAAGCATATCAGGGATTATATGAATCAAATGATATTTTGCAGCTTTGCAAATATTTTTACTTCAAATAAAAGGCAACTGCCAAACAGTATCTCCTCTAACATCCTCTCACAATTCTCTTCCCCTTCCTTCCAAAAATATGCGATAGTGTCAAATAAAACCAAAAAAAAAAAAATTATGCTTCCCCTGTAAACAAAATAATTTTTTTTTTAAATTATCAGATAATTTATCAAGTCTGCCATGTTGAATTTAAAAAGTCATTATAACACTGAAATCCAGAATTAAAAAAACAACCTCACAACTTTTCCTTTTTATCCATATTTATAACATTTTTCTGACTACAACATTGCCAGCTGTTCAATGACTGCCTATATGCCTTATATTTCTTTGCACTGTCAGCACAAATGACTAAAAAAAGTCAATTCACATTTAACAAAGGATTCATCTGCAAACACCTCATTTAGCAAGTAAAAGTCCCATGTGGTTTCTTCCTTGAGTATCTTCTGTGCATCCTATAATCTCGCTTACCAGCACAAATACACTTCCTAATACCCTATGACCCCCATCACAAGCATTTCCAAGATGTATATATTTCCCTGAAGTCTCTTGCTAAGAGTTGGAAAAGGACAATGATGACTTGAGGAGTTTGTGTTTTCACATGCAGAGGGGTCTCCAAAAAGTTTGGAGAAGAGTTTTACCCACTTATTTTTAAATAGAAGCTAGACTAGGTTATAAAGTTAAGAGAAATTAACCTGAGAGTGTTAACTCTCAAATGAGATGAGGGAAGTGAGATCATAAGACTGGAGCTCTTCACAGAAGTGCATGAAAAAGGGTGGCGATGGTTAATAAAGATTGTGTTGATAAGTGCCAGAAGTCAAGTTCTCAATTTCCCCTAAACCTTTCAAGCATAATTAGGTTTAAAATAAAACAGAGTAGCAGTGCTGACAGACACAGAACTGCTTGTTTATGTTCTGACTCTGCTTTGCCTTACCTGTAAAGGACACTACATTTTAATGTACATCCATTAAGCAGCTGCTTCACATTCTTTAACTGAAGAGCTCTTAGCACAGTACAGACCAGACTCCCATCTAATTGTTTAAAACCAAAAAAAAAAAAAAAAAAAAGAAAATAAAAAAAGCCACTTTGGTCACCCAAACCCACACAATATGAGCCAAATCGAAAAACAGAAGTGTGAGTTGCAAGATCCTTCAGAGTGCCAGGCTTCCTCACAGCACAAAACACAGTTTCTAACCCTCTCAGAAAGCAGATCTGTGGCTCAGACGACTTCCCCCAGCCTGCCATGTACAACACCGTCCCACCCACAGGAGAAACGAGGAGCCCAGAAATGAAGAAATGAGGAGCCTGTCAACACCTACAGTCCCAACAGCACCAAATTTCCATTCCGCATTGTGCCTCTCTGGTTTCTCACTCGCACAAAGGCTGGTTTGTCATCTTTGCCCTAAGCATTGCAGGCAAAAGCGAATTAGTGTGATTCACGTGTGCGGACTTGCAACACCAGTTAGTGGCTAGGCCACTCCAGTTACAGAACCTGCTGCCTCATACCTGAACAATATAAAGCTTTGCTCCTTGGTGTTTGCTTCCCCACACTCCCCACCATCTCACTGCAGATTTGTATTTAAAGATCAATTACACATACTTGCATGAGAAAAATATTAAGGTTCTGAAGTTACGCACACAAGCACTAGACTTCCCAGAACTGTACTGGTTGTGCCGCTTGTGTTCGTCTGCCCTCCCTCAACCTGCCCGTGACTTCACTCTGATGCAGTTCTCAATTAAATAATCACACTGAAATTTTCCATAAAAGCAGTCTCCTTCAGTGCCTAAAATGGCTGGCACTTATTCAATGTGGTCATTCAATACTTTTTTTTTTTATTTTTGACATTCACTGTCATTTCACAGAACACTCTTCCCAGTCTGCTCTAAAAACACAAGCAGTTCACTCATGGGTCCCTGCACTGCTCAGTGCCCAAGTTTTCCTTCACAAAACATGCCTTTTTTTTATAGCATCCTAAGACACCGGGAGTATTATTGGCATTTTATGACAAAAAGGAGATAAATTCAAAAGTGTTCTTTATTTAGGTGCCCAATTTGAGATGACTGCGGCGTGACTATTCAGTGCACTCACAGCAATGAGCCCATTGACTTCCTTTGCAGTTGCACGTACTCAACACTTCTCCAGTCACCCCACAGTCTATTAGCATGGCTATTGCAGCAAAATAAGTCACTTCCCGTAACAGTGTGTGCTTAAGTGGATTTTCTTTCCCAGATACCTAGCAGATCTTTGCCTTTTCCCTCCCACAAACTTCCCCACCTCTTCCATGTGGCACTTCTCAGCTCCTGCGACAATGAAGCTGTGATTCGGCAGGTGTCAGTCTCTCCTGTTACTGTCTCAGTCTGCTCCTGGGTGCACTGAAGAAAGCAGGGATCTCAGCTGAAAAGCCCAGGATCCCATCATGCAACTAACACCCAGACTGTAATGCACACACAGTAATGCTGCAAGCACTCACGGATCCGTGCCTTCAGGAAAAAAAAAATAAATCGCGGAAACATTCTTTGAAATGAGGCTATTTTAAGATCGTTAAAAGCAAACTAACCTTTCCCATCCCCTGAGAAATTTTCATCATGTGACTGACTGTGATTAATCAGCAGGCTGATGCACAGTCTCTCCTTTTTAAGTTCAGGGATAAACTGGAAACTTCACGCTGCTTCTACCTCTATGCTAACCAGAATTGAGAGAGAGGGCAAGGGGGCACACAACACTTCATTTATCAACAGATTTCACGGGTTGTTGCTACCAGCAGAATGGAAGAACCCAAGCCCTCAAATCCTCAGTTCAATTACCTCCAGATGAGACAAACCAGACTCTGGAATCTGTGACTTCTTCCCCAACTTGTTTGAAGGTCTTTTCCCTGCCATGGCATATGCAGAGAGGCTAGAGAAATCAGTCAAGTTGATTAAAAAGGAGAGAGAATGGGAAGGAAGTACACGAATAGCCTTGAAAGATGGAGAAGGCTTTTATAAAGAGGCAAATTTTGCATAAAGTGACAGTGTATTTTACCAGCATAAGTAATGCAGGCAGGAATAACAGACAGGCTTTCAGGACCTGTGCCCTTCCAGTTTCTCCATGTACACTCAAGATAACAGATATTCTTTGTACATATAAATACCGACTGAAGTTTAGAAGATAACAACTGGTCATGTTGAAGATGCTCTTCCCGTGAATCCTCTGCTATTCAGGAGTGACCCGTGCTCACTGTGTCCAAACTCATACCGTTCGGTCAGGAATGATTTAAGATCCCTCCCCATCCTAAGTTTCTACAAAGCACAATTTTCTGCCACTCTCCAAAGCTGTTCTCAGAAAAGCACGATTCAGAAAACCTCATCCTGCACCTGCCTGCCCTTATTTCAACATGCCTGTGTGCTTTGTGGTTTAAGACCTAGTCTGAGCCAACACTGATTCACATGCACACATGTTACAGCAGTACTGGATACAGACAGTGCAAAAAGCCAAGCAAGATACTTTGTAGAGATCATGAGCAGGCATTCCTCCCACTTAGCACTCATTACTGAACATTGCTGGTGCACATGCTCTAACAGCAGTCAGAAAGCTCTGGGAACGTGTTTGTAACTGAGTTGGTAACAAAAGGCTATTCTTTGCCATACCAGTACTTAGGGAAAACAATTTCCCTTACAGAAACAGTAGGTTATTAGTATAGAAGTATTGGCAATACTTTAGAAGTGACACATCTCCAAATAGTTCACTCTCCTTTATGAAGAGTGTGGCAAGTCTCTCTCGAAAAGCAGCACAGCTATTGCAACTGCAAGTTCCTAACTTTCTGAAGTAGCTGTGAAATGATCTGTTCTGAGCATGTATTAGCAGCCCACACAAATATGTAACATAGAGAAGTTAATAAAAACAAATTACTATGTACATGATATTTTCCTTCTAGACACTTCCGAATAGCAGTTGAGGTGAAGATGACTGGAAAGAAAAGAAGAGGCTGTGCTGGATGCGAGTAGACACAACTAAACCTACTGGAGTTTAGGGTGCCATCATGTCTGCGGTGAGGGCTGATGTCCATACCAGGTGCCTGCAGCTCCGCCAGGCTACAGCTGTGAGGATGTATTTGCACTAAAATGTCAGCCCAGGTACTCTAAGAGCATGGACAGATGGAAGACACTCACACGCCCCTTTACTCTTTTCACCAAGAGCAAGGCCAACACTCCAGTGTGAGCAAGCTGCCCAGGCATGAGCAGTCTGTGATGGGCAGACACATCCCTTCTGCTCTCTCACAGGCTCCTGTACTTACCAGGAGGGTAAAACCAACACAAACCAAGCCTCTGTGTAACTACAAGGGTCCAACTCAGAGCTCTGTACAGAAGAGCGCTACTTCATTGTGCCTATGAGGGCAGCAGCCTCCTGTGGAAGGGCAAGCCCCAGGACAGCAACACATTAAAAACAAACAAACCCAAACAACCCCAAAAAACACTGTCAAGCCTTGAATATATCCCATAGAGCCCTCACATGGCCAGGTAAATCCCTTTCACTCTATCAGTTTAATAAAAGAAAATGTTAAATTAAGCCAAGGTGGCACAATTTGTCCCCAGCCCTACTCAGTAAGAACTACTGCAGGACGCTTATCCACAAAAAAATGAAAAAAGTAAGAGATGGTTATCAGAACTGAGAAATCATCTGATGTTTAACAGGAACTCCCCGAAACCACCAAGTATTTCACCCCTCAAAAACTGCAGCAATAGGTTTCTTCCTCTCCCCCCATTCCTCCTTCCTACTTTTTCTCTAGAAGATGGATGCATTTATCTTGAAGTCCAGTAAAAGCAGAAGTGCAGAAAAAGACCAGCGTGTTAACTGGTACCTTTGCTGCTGTTGAAAATGCAGAACAAATGTGAGGGGTCAGAGCCTGATACTCTCAGAGGAAAGGGCTGGCCCTAGTCAAACTTGCTAGATTAAAACACAGTGATGGAAAACAGCCCAGAAACAGAATGCAAAGTTTTGACTGCTCCCCTTTCTTCTCTTTTCAGCCCCAAATTTCTTTTATACCAAGTAGTTCCCATAACTGCCACTGAAATCAGACTGGCAAGACCTCCAAGGGACCAGGCAGATTGTTCCTGGAATGAAGAGTGAAAGACATACACAGGAAACTTCACTTTTAGATGTTAGAAGTTCCTATTTCCAGGAAGAAGCGATTGAAAATTAGTCTTACATATTCTATGTCTTACCCACATGAATTTAAATATAGTAAGACATTATTACTGGTTACACACAAATCAACCATTTTTCCAACAGACTTCAGGAGGAACATTACTCAGACGCAGATGCAGTCAAGTCATGTCACTAAAATGCCACAACTGGCTGGTAGAGCAAGTCTAGGAGATTGCTGGGTGTGCCTAGAAGGCAAACTGGCTATCAGATTTTAAAATCCTCTATTGAGCATTGCAAGTTCAAATGGCTTAGGTTACTCTTGCTCTATAAAAGCCTGATTAATAAGTCTACTGATAAGATTCTGCCTTGTAAAATAAAATCTGTTACTTCAGGTATCGAGTGGCTACAGTTTAGAACTTCGTAGAAATAAGGGTCACTGAATTAAAATACCAAGTTGTAACCACCGGACCAACAAAGCTTTGTTTTCTACCAATGCATCGTCCTATTCTCCTCGTTACTTCCTAGTCGCCTGGACCCTTGAGCCTTCCCACTTTCACCTGCCCTTTTCTTCCGTGTCTCCTGATGCCCTAAAGTGGTGAGAGAAGAGCTATGGCTAGTCAAGCAAAACTTATGTGCTGACTTTTTTGGAAGCACTCAATTGTCTGACATCCATAAGCACTGAGTTTGACCGTCCCTCCAGGAGGGTTAAAAGTATAATGTCTCCTCTGCATACCTGTCCCTCCTGAAAAATTTGGTCCTGAAGATCATTCACGGTTGTCTTCAAATTTACTCTGAGAGATCAAAAGGTTCCAAGTTTGAAGGACAGCTGAGCGAACTGTGTAAGACTTATGCCTACAGGAAATCCAGAATATTAAAAAAATCCATGCTTTTAACATTTATTTATTGTATAGACCAAAAACCACACTACTCTTTCATACTTTTAAAATTTTGCAATATACAGTCCCCTGTATTGTGTGGTCTCCCACACTACAGTGAGAGGGACAGAAGATTGCAGGTACAGTTTCAGGCAGCCATAAAAAAGGCACAAATCTGCAAGTATTCATCATGTACACCCGAATAATTTATTCTACTTCTTATTATTGGATTTATTTTGTTTGATAAATACTCTTCCTTAAGAAAGCAAATTTGCACATGGAGAAAAGATGAAATGGTATTAAAAAAACAAAGCAAAGAAAACCAACTTACAGGTGCCAACAAGGAACTTAAAATTTATTTTGGGAATTCTGGCAACTCATCATAAATGAGCTCTCATAGGAATACCAAAATTAGGTTAGCAATTCCTTGTAAATATCAGGTAATAAATAAATACATAAAAACATTTTTAAAAGTCAAGAAGTACTGCCATAGATTATGCTGCTTTTTTTCAGGGTTCAGCCACTGCTAACTAGTAAAAATCATCATCCAGGTCTCTCTCCCCCTGAGTCCTTCTATAACATGTTCTCCCACTCTCCAAAAAACAAACAAAAAACCAACCCAACAATTTCAAAGCCCAGAGCATAGATTGTTCAAAACTATTTATCTCTGTATATAGGCAATGGCACGCACTATAATCCACGCATGTGGCACATGCCCAGATTTAACTGCACCGGCAAAGGTAATATGGAAAATGAAGGTTTAGAGATTAAGTTATTTGAGACTCTCCCTGCTACTTTTGTTTTGGTTTAATACATTGTATCCCTTTGCCTCTTCAGCAAATGTGATAATTGATTTCAAGTTGCTAAAAAGTAATTCTTGACAAGATAGACACATGGAAACTGACAACAAATATTGAGAGGGAATAAGGAACCACCTTAAAACAGCAGTCAATAAGTCATGTGTGTAAGTAGCCTCTTTTCAAGCAGTAAACCATCATAAGCTTGTCAGAGAATAAAGTCATGAGATGATGGGGAAAAAAATTAAAAATCTGACTCATATCTATAACATAAAAGCACCATTTCTGACATTTTTGGTTCATACACATATTGTACACAGGCAACGGGTGCGCTTGAACAGCCCAAGGTCAGCTAAGCTGGAAGGCATCCACATCTTCAGGAGGGTATGATATTTGGCTGTTGGGCAAAGGGAGTCAGTGGGCTTGTCTGTCTGGGCAGCACTGCTCATGCTTTAACAGTTGCAAAACATGAGAAAAAGTAATTTTAAATTGCTTATTGCTCCTAAACAACACACTGGGATGGCCCCAGGAGCCTCATACAGAGCACTGCCCCAGATCTTACCACTCCTTTTATAGACGCCTTTGCTTCTGATTTGTCTTTTGGTTTGCGTTTTTTTTGTTGTTTTTTGTGGCTTTTTTTTCCCAAAGAGATTAAAAATTACATACAAAGAAGTCAGTGTATTGCTTGGAAACATTTGCCAACATCAATAGAAGAAAACTCAGAACATCTTTAGAATCAGCCTTTATTACACCCATCTATATACCAGCAATTTCAAACCAGCATATATTAGCAACAAATCAACTTTACCAACTAGTTTTCCAGACACGGCAATCAAAATATATATATTAAAAATACCTGAGTCACACTGGTGGAACTGATCTCCAACATCATTTGAATATCTTAGATTTAATTAGAAGGTGTTAACAAGCACACACATTTATTCCATCAGAAAAAGGCAGCAACCTTTGAGATCTTCAGATACAGCTTCCACTAGACTGGGTTGGACCTCAGTGGCTCAATGAATCCATCTAACATCTCCAGCTCCAAACTCCAGCCCCTTCTTCCTCTCCTCCAGAAACATTTGGGGTTGGTAACACTTGCTTGGATGTATTGCCACTATACTGTGTCCAGTTCTGGTGTTCCCACTATTAGAGGGACACAGATCTGTTGGAACGAGTCCAGAGGAGGGCCACAAAGATGATCCAGGGGCTGTAGCACCTCTGTTACGAGGATAGGCTGAAGGAGCTGGGATTGTTCAGCCTAAAGAAGACTCTGGGGGGACCTTATAACAGCCTTCCAATACCTGAAGGGAACCTACAGGAAGGTCGGAGAGGGACTTTTCACAAGAGTGTCCAGTGATAGGACAAGGGGAAATGGCTTTAAGCTGAAGGAGAATAGCTTTAGACTTGATCTTAGGAAGAAGTTCTTCAATACGAGGGTGACGAGACTTGGGAATAGATTGCTCAGAGAAGTTGTGGATGCCTCCTCCCTGGAGGTGTTCAAGGCCAAGTTGGATGAGGCCTTGAGCAACCTAGTCTAGTTGAGAGGTATCCCTGCTCATGGCAGGGAGGTTGGATTAGATGATCTCTGAGGTCCCTTCCAACCTAAGCCATTCTATGATTCACTATCCAGATTTTACTCAAATGAGTGGTCAGGGACAGGATGCAGTAGACTGAAGGTGCTAACACTGTCTGGAGTAGGTACCAATCTCCTGTTCTCAGTCCTGTTGCCTCATTTCCCACAGTTTTTACCAAATTAATATCCTTTATACTCTTTGGAGAAGGACACCTTTTGTGACTTCTCTGGTTTGCTAACAACAACCTAAGTTATCTTGCATAACCTGTTTAAACAAATATTAAGTACGAGCTGATATACATCCCCCTCATCTTCCCACTGAAACTATTTTACTCAAGCTGCCACCAAGCACCAGAAAGCGGGTGAGCTTTTCACAGTACTTAAATCAAAACTGGAACAAAAATTCAAAATGCTTTAAACTCTCACCATCTCCCCCACAAGAGCTTACATACGGCACCAAGCAACCTTAGTTTTTGACTAAAATAAAAGCAAATAAATAAAAAGTACGCATCCTCCTGAGATGGTGGACCTCACCCGAGCAGCCATGGCGAAAGCCATTCTCCAGCACTGCCAATAGTACCTGGAGAAGATCTGTGTCCCTGAGAAGTCCAAGCAGCACATTTATTACTGTCAGCAGGCAAAACTCCACATTCCATCACATAAAACAGGGATCAGTTTAGCAGTAGAGCCACAGCTTTGGTGTGGCTTTTGCACACAGAACTGCTACGTTCCCCAGTGCCTGGGGAACCTGAACGGGCTGGGTAACCCAAGGTTCCTTTCTGTACCGGGAGGGGCTTCTTACTCACCTCTGAGCCCCAGTCAACTCAACCTACAGCCACAACTGTTCAGAGTGAAAATATACAACTAATTCTCTGGAGTAGGGTAAAAAAAATCCATCTTTTCATTTTTTAATCACCATGAATATAAGAAGTTCTGCAGCATTATGATCAGAGCATTGTGAATATCCATTAGCTCAAGGATAAGCAGTTTGTCTGTGTTCGGAGACACAATTCCCCTCCCTTGTCCACCTTCCCAACTCAAAGCTCTCTACCAATGCATCCTTTTACAGCCAATGGACTTTTAAGGCTTCTTTCTTCTTTGGCTGTATGAAGATATCCAGGAGGTCCTTGAAGCACAGCAACTGCTCAGCCCAGGCTCATCCCCCACTAGCAGTTGGACGAGCAACATGCAGGATCCACTCAACACCCCAGACGCTTAAGTTACCACAGCTTTTGGGGAACCAGATTTTCCTAATCTAAATACTAATATCTTACACATTGAAGCAGTTATATGCATGTAGCAGATTTACGCCTTCAGCTGCTCTCTCACAGTGGGACGTGAGGACATCTGAGCTGGGTGATGTGAGCCACACACTCCTGAAAGCCGCAGCAATGGCAGGACAAGTTTCACGTGAGTGTGTTTGGTCATGGTTGTGAATTTCTTTTGTATTCCAATTGTTACGGGTTTTTTCAGGCAAATATTAATTCAAGTACATAAACCATTAGTGACAAAATTTTCATTTTGTGTGTGTTTGAAGAAATATTAAAAAATAAAACTTAAAGAGTGTAGGAAAATTAAACCTTTAAAAAGCACAGACTATAGCTAGTCACATGTACTTCACTCAGCTATAATAGTGCGACTCACAATGACAGACTCCTAGAAATCTAGTGGAGATGAAACACCTCCTGGCTATAAAATCTTAAGTACGTGGGTTTGTCCCACAGCTCCAGTGAGGCTCATCTGGATGGCACCCCTCTTATTTCAATCCTCATA
This sequence comes from Baryphthengus martii, assembly GCA_013396935.1. Classification (NCBI taxonomy): domain Eukaryota; kingdom Metazoa; phylum Chordata; class Aves; order Coraciiformes; family Momotidae; genus Baryphthengus; species Baryphthengus martii. Next base: position 65,028 of record VWZK01000716.1, on the reverse strand, counting down.
TTTGCTACCAAATGTTAACTTTAAAGTGGGTAACTTAGCTAATCACTAAAATACTGCCAGGAAAACAAACAGAATGCACACAATGCATCTCTTCGCATATGCTATTTACTGTGCATTTTCTTCACTGTTTTACCAAAACAATTCCTGTGATATGATCTTATTGCTTCAGGTTATATTGCTGTATGCAGCGTGAAACTCTGGTATAAAAATTCGCTACGGGCAAGTGGAAACCTCTAGTTTTGTGTGTGTTAACACTGGTTTGTTCATCTGCTTCACATAATCAAAAGAAAGGGCCACGGGCCGTCTCGGTTCTGGCTCTTTTTGAGGTGACAGAGAAGCCTGTAAGTACTCCCCTGCAAGGGAGTTACCACCACTCCAGCTTGAAGGAAGTGAAGGCAACTGATGGCAACTGAAGATTTGGCACAAAAAAAGCGCAATTTAATTAGCTGGCAGGTGGAGGGAAGCAATTATCCCTCTCTATACAGCATTTGTGAGACCACATCTGGAGTATTCAGTCTGGTTTTGAGAGTCCTGGGAAAAGAGAGATTGACATACTGGAGTGAGTCCAGTGGATGGCCACCAAGATGCTGCAGCACTTGATGCATGAAGGAGAGATTGAGAGAGCTGGGTTTGTTCAGTTCATCCTGGGAGATACTCAAAACCTGACTGGGTGAGGCTCTGGCTTTAAAGACCAAGCTTTGAGGTTAGCCCTCTTCTGCACAGGGAAATGACTTCAGAAGTCCCTTCAAACCTAGAATCAAACCTAGAAGAGCACATCGCAGAGAAGTTAGAAGCACTATTAAAAAGTATTTTAATAGAAGAACTATTTAAAAGTACATTTAGAAGACAAGTCTGTTAGCTTCAGAAAGAGCTCAGTTACAGAAAATAAATTTTACCAGTATGATTGGGGGAAGGAAAGAAAACAACCACAAACCAAAAAAAAATTGTAAGTAATCATCCTTCAAATAAAACTAGTTTGCTGTTGTTTTTTTTTTTTTCCCCTTTAGGTTTAAAGTATGATGTGAAGATTCCAAAGCTACATACTTGTCACGATACACACAGGTTTAACAAGTTACCATACCAACAATCATAAAGTAAATCTACATGGTGTGGTTTGGCTGCCATTTTCAAGATATTTTCTCAGAAATTATACCACACAGTGGCAACATATTGCTGATTACAGAAGAAATTCTTATTATTGCATTTTGGGGTGACTACATTATTGGCAAAGAGATCTTATTTCCCTCGCAGAGTTTTTCATATCTGCATTTTCTTAAGATCTGTGATATTTCACTTTTGAAGGAGTGTTAACAATGGTCCAGAAGCACGAAGAAATGCATAGAAATGTATTAACACTTCAAAATTAAATTTGAGACAGCAAGCCCTCTAAACTAGTTTACTTTGAAAAGGTTTCACTCATCAAGAAGTACTCTCCCACTCTCATGTTGACATCATTTGAATGGCGATTGCATCCTTCCTTAAAAAAAAAAAGAAAAAAGATTGAAAATAAATGCTGCACACAATTGCAGCACCATGTAATTTTAAAGCTTCTGGGTAGCTGTTTTAGATGGAGCTCCCAAGGAACATAACCACTCTTCTTCAGCAGGGCAGATAATGTAAAAAAAAACAAAACAACAACAAACCCAAAACCCCCAACAAATGGACGATCAAAAAGGATTTCTTTTAAGTTTAGTGCAATTTTTTAAAAAGCTAGTTTGAGTAGTCTTTGGTCCTGTGAAAAAGAATATTCATCTAGTTATTCTACTCTTTCAGGTTATTGCTTTATGTCTCTTCCTTTTTGTGTCAAAAAGAAAAGTACAACCTCTACAGCACCACGCATTGCTGCACAGACACACTCACAATAGCTACGAACACATTGCGGTGGTCCTGGAAGTGGTACAGGCACATTATTAGCATAAAGCTCTTCCTGGGCTGCTTGGGCTGTCCTGACTCTCACACACGAGCTCTTCTGTCCACCTCAGCATAGCGCTGTGAAGACGTATCTCAAGTCTGAGGCCTGCTCTACCCAAGGAAGTAAAACCAAAGCAATGCTTTTTTGACCCACCAGCCACATTCAGGCCCAGATTATTTTCAGCACAGCCCTGCTATGCCACATTAGCTCTAAAGGGATGACAGCCATCTTTCCCAAGACACAAAATTATGTGGCAAATCGTGGAGGAGTTGACCACAAAAGCAAACTTTGGCTGACTTGTTTAACACCTACGGCTATACAGTCAGCTTCATAAAGTAGAACTACTTCTTTTGCATGGAGAAGAAACAAAAAAAAAACCCAAACAACGTAACCTTACAAGAGTTCAGAATGTAGCAAGAGCAGAGACAAAGTCACCTCACCCTTAAAGTCACTGAATCACACTGATGCAAGAGGAAGCCCGCAGTTAAAAAAAAAAAAAAAAGAAAAAGAAAAAGCAGCTTATAAATGAAAGAAGTTTTTAATCTTTCACAGGACTGGCAGCAAATTGCTCTGAATGTCAAGTCATCCAGCAGTGCAAACTGATGCTCTCCCCATCCTGCCTGCGATGACTGAGGACACAGTCTTCCCTGCGTATTTTGTCCGCAGCCCTGTTTGTTCCTTTTTGGCAGCCCCACTTGAACATCAGGACAAGGAGTTCTGCAGTTTTTAAGCATGTCAGTAATGCTGCTTCCTAAGCAAGGCAGACAGTCATCGTTTGTCTTCTACCTCCCCCCATGCACACAAGGTCATTTTTGACCTTCAGTTATATGGGATGTTTCTTCTGCAAGGTCACATCGTTTAGCAGCTCCATTCTCAGCCAAAATTTTGGGTTCGTTACATTTCCAACAAAAGGGAAACTCGTAGAGAGGTGGCCAAAAGAAATTGAAGCCAACACTATGTTCGGTTTTTTTGTGAGCATACAGCCTGTTATACTGAGAGTTAAATCTGGCTCTTCAGCTTGCCAGCTTCTGTACACTGACCTTATGCCAATTGTAGGCTGATGGGCTGTCCTGGTTTCAGCTGGAATAAAGTTAATTTTCTTCCTAGTAGCTGTACAGTGCTGTATTTTGGATTTATGATGAGAATAATGTAGATAACGCACTGGTGTTATAGGTGTTGTTAAGCAGCACTTACACTACGTCAAGGATTTTCAGCTTCTCATCGTGCCTTGCCAGCAGAGGCCGGGAGTGCACAAGAAGTTGGGTGGGAATATAGCCAGGACAGCTGACCCATACGAGCCAAAGGGGTATTCCACACCATATGATGTCATGCCCAGTATATAAACTGGAGGAAGTTGGCCAGGGATGCTGCTCAGGGATTGGATGGGCATCGGTCAGCAGGTGGGGAGCAACTGTATTATGCATCACTTCTTTTGTATTTTTTTTTTTTAATTATTATTACTGTTAATATTATTTTCCCTTCCTTTTCTGTCCTATTAAACTGTCTCTCTCTCAATCCAAGAGTTTCACTTTTTTTTTCCCCAGTTCTCTCCCCCATCCCACTGGTTGCAGCGGGGGGATGAGCATGCAGCTCTGCGGTGCTTAGTGGTGGTTGGCTGGGGTTCTACTACGATATGGGCTTACAAAGTTTTTCAACAGTGATTACAGCTAATAAAATGGGTTCCATTAAATACACATTTGATTTTTTTTTTTTCTTTTAAAAGGCGGTTGCCCCAGTCTTTCTGAATAAAATAAAAAAAATTCCTTCTCACCAGTTCAAAGTATGAAGTCTCATAAATCTAAGATTGCTGACCATTCATAGATGGCTGGCGAACTTAACATTTGGAACAAAAGGCCTGCATGTTTGGCTAAAGGCTTTACATGAAAATTAATAATCACCCAGATACCATGCTATTCAAAGGACTATCTTTACATAGTTTTATTCCTTCTCAAAGACTGAATCATCATCAATGAATTTGGAAATGGGACCTAGAATGTCTCTTGCTGAAATCACCAAGTCAAATGCTGCCCAGAGTGATAACAACCATAAATTTCCTATCTATTGGCTATCTCACAGCCAAATCCCAAAAGGAAATTTAGGAGTTTTCAGTTACTTCCCAGGAAGGCAGAGAGGCAACAGAACCAGTAATTTTACTGGTCTTGGGACAAAAAAAAAAAATCTTATTGGATGTGGGCTCCCTCCTCTGAAATCTTATAACTCAGATCTGCCTGCTTTCAAACATTATTAGCTTATTAGTCTATCGTGACAACGTGCAAGAGAACCTGTCTAAAGAGAGTGGCAATGAGAGGTCTAAAAACATCCAGGAGGTCATTAACTCCACCATAAAAAAACACCTGCTCTACCATTAACCTCACCACTAAAAATAAACACTGAGTATTTATGTATAGCTTAAGATAAGAAACAGTCTAATCGCCTAGTCAGACAACAGAGATTTTCATTCTGAATCTTCGAGATGCTTTTTTTTCCTAGAAAAAGAAATATGTGTCATTGCTTCCTAGTGAGAGGCTGCCTACAAAGAAAAATCCAGTCACAGGAACAAACAAATATTCTTTCTCTTACACCTGCTCTCCTCCCGCTGGAGTAAAAGCAGCTGGCTGTAGGACGCAACCATTACTACCCTCTGAAGAGGGGTATCAGCTGGTTTTATGCTAAATCCTAAGAAACAAGCAGGTATGGGATTAGGTTAACCCAGAAGAAGAAAAGTATCCCAGAAGAAGGAAAAGCAACACAAGACTAGAAGTTAGAAAGTAACAGACAAGCTTCTGCTGTATCTTTTTTTGGACCATTAACACATAGCTCAGAGTTGTAGGGTTTTGCCTCACAGGGAGATAGCTACAGCCCTCGTTAACATAGTTGTGAAGTTTGCACGGGCTAAAAAGAGAGAAAATGTTCGCAAGCACCTCTACTGTGCCCCTCACCGACAGCCCAGAGCTGACACAAGGTCATTTACCATATTCACTGGTAATCTCAGCTCCAGCCAGGTGCCCAGAGCTTTCACCTCCCAGCATGATGATGCGACACAGCACACTATCATGGCTTCTGGCTTGGAGAACTTCAGAACTAGCCAGCAACAAGCCTTCCCAATTATTCTGGGGGAAAACCATCAAGTTCAATTATAATCCCCAGAGCAATTCTGCAGTTTAAAGGTCAGGCAGTAAAGGGGAAACCCCAACATACTAGTAAAAGTAAAAAAATGTATTAAAAACCCCCAACGGTTATCTGTACACTAGTATCAGAAGCCAAGATAGGAACTGCACGATATTCCTTAGTCATGCCAGGAAAACCTTCAGAACTGCCTCTCTTGTAAGTGGTACAGCTGCAAGTCAAAGATCAATGTTATGTAAAGCATTCTTTCACACACAGGTTGTTATAAAACAAGTGAGGTTGGTAGGTCCTTATTAATACAATAAAAAGCCTTTAAATGAATGTTAAAGTTTACTTCTTAAAAATACCCACAAGTAAAAATAATAGACCTTGGAGGGAAAACAGATGGTAGGAACCACCAGATATGATCGTTAGAGAACTCTCATGGAACATAAAAGTGTTTTTTTAAAAAAGCTCTGAATGGGTATTTAATATTAATCTTCATTCTCATATCCTGTTTAACTCCTCTGTGTAGCTTGATATAGCAAACTGAGTCCTGACAAGATGAAAATTATCTGGCAATAATATTTTCATCTTGGACTATACCAAAAAATCTGGAGAACTATTTTGGTAAATCTCTTAACACAGGAAAACTGGAGCCAAGAGGAAAATGACAATTTCAAACAGAGAAGATACTTCATCTGAGTCAAGCCAATCATTTGAGGTTTCTTCCTTCCCCCTCCAAAAATCGCTAAAGCAAGAGTTATTTGCAAGTTTAAGCGGTGTCAGACACTTATTTTCTACTAAAACAAATGTCCTTACACACACAAGCAGCTGCTTCTGCCTGCTTCAGGCAGCTCTTTCTTTAGTCTCTTCAATGTCCCTCCACACCAGGTACTTCTTTGCTTCTTTGTATGTTGTGCTGGTGCCATTACTATCACTTCAAACACCTTCCAAATTCACCACTGTGAGTGACACAGCTTTAGGGAATAAAACAACAATTTTCAAGTGGTTCTGGAAGCTTCTGTACTGATGGTACATTTTGCCTGAAACGTAAGGTCTCAATTACAGGTTAAAATAAATTGTTACAACCATTACACAGCCAAAGTTTTAGATGTTTGTCTGCTTTTTAGAGCTCCCAGAGCTGTTGCAAGGCAACATTGAGGACACAAGGAAGCTCCTCCTCAGACCACACCGAGATCTGTGAAGCAAAGTGTACTATGTGAGATGGAGCCTTTGTTTGGGGCTGGCTGCCAATAGTGCCACTGATCATAGGGCCGTGCATTTTGGGGACAGCCCACTAACTGCTCTCACAGCACAGGATCGGATGCTATTAAAAGTATCTCTGGCTCCTTTGCGGAGCTCCAGGATGGCGGCCTCCCACTTCAAAGCATTGAGCACATCACGTGACAGCTGCTTCTCAACATCCCTTCTTTCTGGTTGTAGCCACAGGGTACCTAAAGCAGGATGGGACAAAATTTCCCTTGTCTAGAAAAGCCATCCAATCATTGCTGCCTCCTAAAAAACATACCAAAATAAAATAAATAAGCATAGCGGGGTGATCTTCTCTGTTCTCATTGAAACATTGTCATGTAACAGCTGCCTTGCATATTAAACCATGTCTCAATGTGAAGAACGTAAACCAACTTCCTCTAAGAATTTAGGTTACTGGCTTAATCAAGTAGGACTTACTACTCACACATACTCTAGAAAATTATAGCTTGTAACAGGCAACTTTCAGAAGTGCAAGACTTTCCTGAATCAGGAGAAACTGAGCTGGAAAATGCGGAGTTGCTTCTCCCCATATCACCTTGTCAAACAACATCAATAGATGCATTCAAATCAGGACGCCTTTGATACAAAAAAAAAAACAAAAACAAAAAAACCAAAAAAAACCACCAAACTGCATTTTGGGAAGCACAGCAAATTTAAAATTAATTTGCTGTCCTCTCCTCTGTTGAAAAAAACCCTATTTCACTCAGGTCATCTAGTTCAAATCAGTTGATATTGTCAGGCTACCATTTAGATGGCATTTTCACATGAAAAACATTCATTCAAATTCATGGTACACAAGAAATAGAGCTGTTCAGGAAAAATCTGACATTCATTTTCTGCAAGACAATTTAATTCTATCCGTAACTAAAAGCTCCTTAAAACTGTTGCTGGTTTTATACTTCAGTGAAAGTCAAGATGTCAAAAGTTTTGTTTTGTTCCACACAGGTGCCAATATTTCGAGCTTAAATCCTTGCTTTGATAGCAAGTCATTCAAAATAGTCAGAAGCAAGATGAGGTGACATGTTTTGATTGACTTGAAGAAATTATATTTTTCACTTCCCCCCAGCCAAAGTGCTGACATTGTTCAGTTTTGTTCCCGTTCCGAGTGAAGGAAAGTTCCAAAAATTCTTTACAAAACGTCATTGTTTTCCTGCAGCCAGTGGTAGGGAGAACAACAGGGCGCTTCTCCTCGTCTCCAAACTTCTGTAAAATCAGGCCTGTCTCTTGTTTCATGGCTCAAGGACATATCCCACAGATAGGTCTACCTCAACCACTTTCAAACTGAGAGGCAGCTTAACCTGCCTGAAATCAAACCAATGCTTGAGTACATCAAGAACCAAGATTGCCTTACAGCACAGCACTAACGAGGCCTACATGATCCTTAAGAAGCGTGGTATGCTTCTCGGATGTACCCAAACAACTTAAACCTCTCATCTCTTATCTTTTATCTAGACCTGTCATTTTTCAGTCTAGAAGTCAGGCTTTAAGGGCAAAACCCATGAGTGGATACAAATGCTAGAAGTCACAATTCTTCTACACCTGTATGTTTGTCACCTATGGAAACACAAAATATAAAGCTTTTCTACTTTTTTTTTTCTCTTTTTTTTTCTTTTTAAAAATTATTACTATCTTATCAAAAGCCGGTTGAGGTTCTTAAACTCTAAGAACAAGCCACTGTGGTGCCAAGTGGGACACCCAGCAGGCAGGCAGATGCAGTGCTGAGGTTTTACCTCTTTCTGAGGCACTTCGCATGGGGTGGCCCTGGCAGGATTTCCCCCGGCACACTGGCTGCTGGGAGTGCCGCTCAGAGGTGCACGATGTGTCAAGCACAACGCAGCAAGTGGCTACATCCCTCACTCAGAGGTGTGAGATCCACAGGGGTCGCTACCGCCCTGCTGCCAAGGCCTCAGGATCCTCTACACTGAAGCACGCAAACCCCTTTTGTGGGTTTTACCCCACGTAAATCACTGACTTGCACAATACAGATCTGTAGGCCTTTAGTCACCAAAGGAGTCCTTAACTGCTGGATTTCAATGAGACTGCTCGAGTGAATTAGACTTGTTGGTTCAAATTCTGGTTTTGGAGTAATAGGTCAAAATTACTTGTGACGACACTTCCGTGGGAGCTGCAGGGTGGGAAAGGGACAGGAGTTATTGGTTCTCTCCTTCTCGAGGGAAGGTCACTTTGACAATACACACTGCCAGCAGCAGACCTGCCCATAAAGCAAATTACAAAGCACTGTCCGTGACACAAACGCATGCCATTATTATACATTCAAAGTAGTGGCCAAACTGAATTAAGTAGAACTTTACAGAACAAGTTTGAATCAAATATTAATGTGTGCCCCAGAGAGAAGGAGGAAGGGAAAACACTTGCGTGCAACTCTTTCTCTCTCTGAAGTAAAAGCACTATAATGCAACACGACAGCAAAGTGAACACGCTGGTTGAATAAAAGTATCGGGTGTAAAGTGGCCAAGAGGTCTAATCCTCCCTTAACGTAACTAAATGTATGATATTGTAGATGTACCATAATACAGTGTTAAATCACCACAAAGGCACTGGATGGTGTTCACTCATCTAGCCACAATCGTATTACATCATAAATCCAGTGGAGACTGTACTGTGCTCAGATTAGTATAGGTATCTTAATTCAGGTAAGCCATAGGGCCAGTGGCCACAGAGGCCCTCTCCGTATCCTGACTCCACCCATGTATTTCAGATGACACTATTTAGGCATTCCACATAAAAGTACTGTGAAATCCAGTACGGTATCTCAAAATGAACTAGTTCCTCAGCAATGTTTTATCTTACTCAAACCGAATAAAAAATTGTCAATGGATCCTAACTTTTAAAAGTTATTTAAAATGAAAATTATTAATAAGCAGTTTGTCTGTATCACCTTCTTCACTTCTGCGTTACGTCGATTGCCATGCCCATAGACCAAAGTTGTTTATTCCTCACTGAATACACATATATATTCAACAGCAAAATTTCCAGAGAAGCCTGGTCAGGGTTTTGTACTTAACTGGCATTTGACGCCACTACATCTTCCACCAACAGGCAACACAGAATTTCTGAAACAACAGGTCTGAAGCACAAACCACAAAGCACAACAGCCAGTGTCCTACCATTAGACAACCTCATATTGGGAATTCATATTTTTGCCAAAGATGAGCCATGCAGATGAGGCAGTCATTTGTTAGAGGTGGAGAAGAAGCAAGCTTACTTACAGGCAGCCTCCAAGAAGCATCTGAACATTATAACAAACTAAGAAAAACCTGCAGCCTGCTACCAACAAAATATCGATTTTGTAGGCATTAAGTCGCCAATCTTCCTTTCACTTTTTTTCATCAAAATCACAGCTTTGTGGGGTAAAAAAGGCTCAAGAAGGAACCCACTGTTTTTTCTCCAAGAGATTCCCTTCTTAAAGTTGTTCTTCAAAAATTACAAAAAGGCACCGTATCGGCTGACTTTCATCAAGTGTTACCAGCTTTCTCTTACCTGTTCATATATCAAGGTGCTGAGAACCCCTGCATCACTACTGAGTGATACACTTCCCACTTTACTGATACTAAGTAAGTGTTCAACTGTAAAAATGAACTTCTCTCCTCCCTAGTTTTTTTCCTGCTGGTTCAAGCAGTGGTTGTAACGGAGGTAACTGAGAAGTTGGAGATGCTGCTTTCCCTCCCTTCCCACTCTGGTATTTTTCTTCTGACCTCCTTTGTTCACTTAACAGAACTTCGTTTGAAGTGTGTTTTTACTCCTTCGCTGCATGACAAACCCACACAGTCAGAAGACAGGCTTATAAAAACCACAGATCTCCAGCAGGGAGCTCGACGGTGGGTGTAATGCTGGACACAGCTCTCCATTCATCATGCACATTCTCTGTACTTCAAGTTGACAGTGTCCCTTTAGTGTACTGTTCCTCCTCATGGGAGATCAGACTCAACCCTAATGAAAACACTTCCCTTACCAGCATGTAAACAAACAGACCTTCACCTGCAATTGTTCTAAGCTTTGGCCACAGAATGCTAGCTAAAAAGCTATCAAAAAAAAAAAAAAGAAAAGAAAAGAAAAGAAAAAAGGATGAGTTAGTGGGGAGGAGATACTGGAAAAATGTTACAGCAGCAAGGATGGTGGAAGGAAGGATGTGGGAGTTAAGGAGGTTGTATACAAGCAGGAAAATGACAAGGTCTCAAAGGCGTTCCCAAGTCCCATGTGAGCATTTCAAAAGCCCAGTCCATTCCCATTTGTTACTTAGCGATTTAAGATTTGGAACATAAAGTGATTGATGAACAACTGCAGAGGGTTGCTTTTCACTCATTCTAAACCTTCTCATCCGGCACCGACTCAGCTGTGCCCTCCCAGCTACCACTGAATTGACCAAGATATCATGGTCTTGTTTCCACAGCGCTCCCCTCCCATCTCCTCTCCTAGCGTTCGCGCACACGCAAAATCCACTCGGAGCAGAAATAAGGCGAATTCCCGAGGAAGCAAAGACCAAACTGAGCACTATTAAGGAGGTCGGGTGACACGTACACCGTAGCTCTGCAGACGCAGCAAAATGCTGGCACCCACAGTGTCGTGTTTGGTACCTCTCGGTAACCTAAAATGTGGCTGAAAAGGATCTGGCAGCAGAACACTGGCCTCATCTGGGGAGGCACAGAGACTGGCTCTAAGGGAAAGACAAGAAACAAGCCTCCTTTCACATCCTACCACCCTTGGGCATTTTGTGCGTCCCTTCTTTCTTCCCTGAAAGAGGCCTTTGTCACAGACACGCAAATCCTATACGATTTATTTCAGAGGCAGAGAAGGTCTTTTTATTTATTTCCCCCCTCCTCCCCTTTTTCGCAGTTCGGCGACAACAAATACAGCCCTGTGTGCGCCCCCTCCCCTCTCTCCGGCCGGCGGCCGCGGGAGCGGGGCACACGGACACGGGTGACCCCCGGGGCACGCAGGGGTGCAGCGTCCGG